>OX637863.1:53884490-54384393 GCA_951802705.1 Netelia virgata
TAGCGAACCAGAGAACTCTGGCACTGACTGTCAATTAGTGCCGTAGAGAAAATTGGATAATGGTGCGATCTTGGGACCGAGTCGGGCCATAGCCGTGCGATTCGTGTCTCTTCACCAAAATATTATCTCGTCCGCTCTTGAACGAGGAAATATAGGAATAGAGCGACCAAACTCGACAGACGAGAACCAACGAAATTAATAGCGTCGAATCTGTGGTTCGGCCAAACACACTATTATGGCTCGATCGTATTCTTTTTACCTCGACGGTGAAAATAATCGAACTCTCTACTCAAACGCTGGATTCTTTGCCAAGGATTTTAGCGTCGCTCGTTCCATAATTTTCTTAAGCACCATCGAGGGTAAACTCACGAGGGCCATATTCCCAATACCAAAGTTTCTCGCGTACGTCGAACGAGCGTAAAGTAATTCCGAAGCGAACGCGTTCGTGAGGAAAAATCGATCGTGTTTGCCCCGCGGACGTTCTCTCATAAAATCCGTCTCGTCATACGCGTTAGACACCAGGGACGCTCAACTATCTCCCAAGCTGCGAGGGAGTTTTCCGATTTTCTTCGAAATATCGGCCCACGATCGATCTCATACTTCGCGCTTATCTTCCGTTCCGACGGCGTCTCCAGTTTGTCTGCTTTTTTTCTTGATATTTCGAGGACGATTCACGGAATACGAAATGGCAAGTACAGAGCGATACTCTGAGAATCTCCGAGAGAAACGTTGCCACCTGGGACTTGGTTCTTCACTTGGACCGTTACGCTCAAGCTCGGAGCTGCCGGGAGTTGATATCCTGGGAGGATAGATCCTTATCTAGAACAAAACTTTACGAACAGATGGAACCTATATTTCGTCTTTGGACTATTTTTCTTCGAACCCGCGTTCTGTGCAAAATGTCAGGTCATCATTTTTCATCCTGTTCGAACGAAACAGAGGGTTACAACGACATATATAAAAAGAATACTCTCTTTTCCTTCTATTTTTCTTCGTTGCGACGGTTCGTGCGAAAGGCAAGGCCGATCGTTTTCTTTCCTTCCTTCCTTCCTTCCTTCCTTCCTTCCGCCCTGACTCTGTTGTACCCCTATAACGTTTCCTTGGCTCTTGGTTCTTCATCGATTCTCAATAATCGTCCAGATTCCATATTTAAGATGAAAACCTATATATTGGAGTCTAGATAATAGCACGTGGTTGGCAATTATACTGTATCAAAGGCTGCGAATCGAGCAAGAAAAAGTGGGTTGGCACCAGCGTGCTTCGGTCTCGTCAACGACAACGCGTGTACGTACGAGTGCATGCCACTCGTGGTAGGAACTACGACTTTTGACCTACTTGGAAAAGCTAGGACAAGCTCCGAGCGCGATTTCAGGTCGCAGGCACCTTACTCGTAATATTCGTGTTCAGATTTCCACGATCGAGTTATAGCGATGCTCACGAGACACGGAAGGAAGAAGGAGCTTTTAATGAAACGTTGTCGGTCCCTGTCACCGATACTCGAGCCAATCATCTCCCATGGGCTATGTATAAGACAAGAATCGAGACAATTTGTAATTCGGATCATAGGTCGGATCAATCGAGACACTCAATGCGGAGGATTTTTGTCAATTCGCAAATTACACTACGCCCACGTTGTTGAAAATGCACGATTGGCGATCGCGTGGCCTCGGTACGTCGCGAGTCGTATGCCAATGATAAATATCTGGTATATTTATGGAGAACGGGGCGACCGCGATCGAGGTGAGGAACGATGGACAGAGAGAGAGGAGAGACTCAAGGCGGGTCATCGATCTCGCGGAAGTTTCTTGGCTTATAGAGCGAGGTCAGTGATTCTGCGGCTCGATCTCGAGCTCCGAGGAAAGAGACCGAGGGAGAGAACGCGACGAGACTCGACGAGTGATTAGTACAGCAGCGAGTGCAGAGCCGGTGGATCAGTGGCTTTTGCGGGGATCGTCTCGTCATCAGGTAGTCGGAGCGAGCGAACCGGTGTTCCGAGTTTATGAATGCGAGGCATTCAACCGGGGCGTCTAAGACCGCGTCGTTCAGACACGACGATCCTCTTGGCGCCCGATGGAAACTCGCGGAAAGACCATCGGAAGCGTCAAAGAGAAAGAGAGAGAGAGAGAGATAGAGAGAGAACTAATCTTCAACGAGTTGGAAAAGATTTTTCATCGAAACGTCTTCTATGTCTGGCCCGACGATGAGACTTTAAAAAACTATGAAAAATCATACAAAAAAATCAGTCTAACGGATGTGAAGATTCAACGTCTGTTGGAGGATCGAGTTGAAACCGGGAGAGAAATTGGAGCGAGCGAGCGAACGAGAAATTTAACGAGAACGCGTATGGCTCGCGCTCGTCCGTAACACTCGAACATGGAAAAACAGGAAATTGCATTTTTGATGGATCTCTCGGTTTATTCAGGTTGTGTACGGTGGTCTCTTGTCACAATGCGTGGCAAACGCGTGGATGAACTTTTGACGAGACCGCGACGTGACTCTGGGCATCGATCGCGGGGCTGGAGAAAAACCTCCCGCGTCGGATAAAACGACGTGTCGAGCGAATTTAATGACTCGTGTACGACGAGTTAACGAGGCTGTTAATCCTAACGCTACTCGTTCAACTGGAGCATCGACGTGTACGGTGGTTGACCAAGGTTTCAGCCGTGGATTTAAAGAGTAATCGAGGATGCGTCTCGCGATTCGTAATAACGGCTCGCTCACGCGTGTCTAAGAGACGACTCGAGCCAACGATTCTCGTCTCGTTTTCACCATAAACTGCTCGATCGTTGCACCGGTTTTCCTCGGGCGAATTTTATCGAAGATCCATGAACGGGCTGCGAACGGGCTCTCTGCCTTTTTCGATCGAAAGCGCGCTGGAGATATTTCCGCGAAGCCCTCGAGAGTAAGCCACCGAGTGACGTTTCGATCGCGATACGGAAACATCCCCGGGCGCCCTCGCCAACGTTTCTATCTCTCCCCGAGTTTACATCTCGTTTCCATACGCGTGTATCGTCGAACGAAACACACATCGCGGTGTCGAAACCAATATAACGCGGTCTCTCGCAATATTTTTTTCCTGATTTTGTTAAAAAAACATTAATCTCGAATAAATGGTTGATTTCCTACGAAGAGCGATCGAGCGTGTCGAATATTAATGAGAAATGGGAAATCCATCGATCCTCGATAATTGATAAAAAGGGTTTTTCGAATATTCTATGCAGATTTAACTCCGGGTCGCGCAGGAATGACGTCATGGGGGATTCCGGGGTGTGACCCGTATATTTACACGACGGGTTCGAGGGTGGCTGGGTCGCTCGCTGGGAATCTGGGCATGAGAAAGAGAGAGAGAGAGCGATGCGGATCTCGCGCACGTCCATATCTTGCACGTTGCTGGCACCGGCTCCAATTTAAATTCCTATCGGCCATTCTCGTGCACGAGAGAACGACGACACGCGTGTGTTCTCATGGACCGATCGAGAACGAGTACGTGTATCCGGGACTAAAAAAGATGGGCCTCGATGATCGCCTCGTTCCGTTCGTCGGTTATCGAAGCGGAGCAAACCGCGTTCCAAAAACTGGAGCACGCTTCGGATTTTTGGGAAAGGAACCGACTCTCCGGCGGCTTCATTGTGCTCTTGGCTTCGCGCGAGATACGACAGTTTCGTGGGCGAATCAAAAAATGAGGTCGTACCGCGGAGAACGAGGATCGAGAGGTTGCCAGGAGGAAAAGAGAAAAAACGAGTCGGAGGAAAAAGAGAAAGGGTTGGTTTTTCAACGAGCGGAGGCTGTATCTACGTGCGCGTTGTCGGATCCTCGGGGGTTGCTGCCGCTGACGCTACGGAGCTATTTGTCACAGTAGCGGGTTTCGACCCTCTCTCTCCCTCCCTCCATTGGGAGAACCAGCCGCCGCCCTGGTATACAATGAGGACGGTGGAAATTTCTCTCCCAGACCGGGACATTGACGTAGGTACATTTGCCCGGACCCGTTGGGAACAACGTTTATTGGAAAAAAAAAGATTTTACACCTTTTCTAATAAACAGTATTTTTTTCCCCACATCGAAGATGTGGCCTGATAAACTGCACGAGAAAGAGGGACAAATGTATGAGGTAACGAGAAGAGATGCGGTCCAGATGAAATCTGGGTCAGTCGGTGGTCTCTTAAATCAGGGCTGTAGCGAGGAAAATAAAAATCTCTCTCTCTCTCTCTCTCGTCCAAAGTTGCAAGAGTCGAGAATGGAAGAGATTTTCAGCGGCTCTTTTGCCCGCGGAAATTTTCTAATCCAAACATACGCCGAGGGGTAAAGGTTTTTAAGGGAATTTGGCTTTGGAGCGAGGCGAGGCGAGTTAATGGACGAGGCGAAGGGTGGGCTGGGGAAGCGGGTAACGTAATACGAATCAGCCCTGGGAGTTCTCTTACGTACGAGTATAGCTCGATGTGCGGAGCCGTGGCTAGGCAATATGTATATGCATGGATGTGCGCCAGTAAGGTGGAGACTGACTCGAAGGTAGTGGTGCGAACGATCTGGGTCAGACACATGCAGCCTAGGTCCCTACCGACTTTCTGGCTCGCGTATTCGCCTCGCTTTTATCCACCCACATATATATATATATATATATATGTGTGTGTGTATAAACGTACAGCCGCGGTTTCTCTCTCTTCCGTATCAAGAGCAACTGGGATATCTCGAGTCCGAGATTAAAAAGCTATCGGTCGAGCGTACTCGCGTTTCCGGTCTTTTCGATGACGATGACCGTTTCTCGATTCTCGACGTCGAGTCACATTTCCTTTGAATTAGTCGAAGACAGGAAGAGGTACTAATATTTCGCTTCATTTGGCTCCGAAAACGGACATCTCACTCGGGTCTGAATCAAACCTCGTCGGTGTGCCGGGACGAGTCTAGGCGATAAAACACACGCGTCGGTGAGCTCGGCGAGGGTGTAACAAAAACCCTTCGTCGGTCTTTGTCTCCAACGAGAGCAACCCCTCGTTAGATTTTCTACCCCTTTTTTGCAGGATCGAGCCTTCGTCGCGACGGGCTTCGGCTCCCTCGTCTATTTCACAGCGTTTCAGCCACTCGGTCCGAGCCGATAGGACGAGCCGTATTCGTTGATTCTTCGAGCTTCGTTCGAAGGATACCCTGTCGATGTTTTTTTCCAGTTTTAAACGACGATCGTGGACCCGTCGTCGAGGCTTTCTCTTGATTTTCCATTCTGCGACCCTGTTTCCGGTTTTCGCCCTCGCGCTTAGTTCGAACGAGTACAGGAACGTGTCCGAGGGTCCGGATCGGTGCTTCGCACGCTATAATGGCTTTTCTTCGGTCTCTCCATCTCTCTCTCTCTCTCTCTCTCTCTCTCTCTGTTCACAATATCGTGGCTCAATTTAATCGTGAAAGACGTTGCGGCACGTGCTTCGCCACGAGTCCCGTCGACATACTTTCTGCCTCCGTCGAGCGGTAAGAAAACAAAGTGAGGAATAAGAAAGAGAGTCGCGGTAGGTACAGCTTGCTTGGCTTTTCAGTCATCGACGGAAAAGTTTGCGAATTATTAACGAGATCGGGGGCAACGTGGCCCCTCTTTTCCCCCAGGTGGTTCGAAACTTCGAGAACAAGACGAGGATGACGTCAATCCGAGAAGAATATGGATAAGGGAAGGTGGTCGAGGTATCTGGTTGATATCAGTGTCGAGAGAATCCACGAGGACACTTATCCAGTCTGCTCTCTCACATTGTACTCGACACGTCGTTATTCTTCTCCCCTATTTCTCTACGCTCGCTACCTTGCACACACGTACATCGAGACACATCGAGAATATTCGTTGTTATGTACGCAGTAGCACGAGCCGCTCCTCTCTCTCTCTCTCTCTCTCTCTCTCTCTCTCTCTCTCTCTCTCTCTCACTCAGTCACTCAGTCCGATGCACTCTGCGCGACATTCTTCGATGCAGCTTTGCTCGTCCCGGCTGCAAAGTCTTCCTCGTTGCGCTTCGCCCGCACCTGTTCTTCGTGCACGTGCGCCATCCAACATTTTTCTATCCGTCCAACGGAAAATAAATTCCCGTGTACGTTTCTCTTTCCGAGGGTTGCGAAGCTTCGAATAGCTTTGCCCCGTGCGTGCATTGGATTTGTTTTTCCAAGCTTCGCGCAAATTGCTAGAAATCGTTGCCCGTATTTCTGGTCGAAATAGGTTCTTGGTACAACTTGTTTATCCACAAAATTGTAGTGAACGAAGGCTCGCTTCCGGGCCAGAACGATTCTCGGTAAATACGGATTGCGATTGAAAATTAATTCGCGTTTGAGCCGAATCGCTCGGGTCGTCTCGAATCTTGGCTCGAGATTCGTTTGATCGTACCGAGTTCAAGGTTTTTCCTTCGAGCCCTCTGGAAAATTAGCCTCCGGCATAGAACTCGGTCTGAATATCAAATAATCCGTACGGATTGATGGAAGAATGTTAGATCGAGGGAGGCGCGTTCCATCATGGAACTGGGACGAAGTCGTCGTCTACCCACGCATTGCCAGTAATTTCGTTTCATCAAGAATTTTAACTCTCGCCCCGATTCGAACGTGCCCATTGTAAAATGTAAATTTTACCATTTCTTTTTATTCGAGAAAGAGAGTGAGAGAGAGAGAGAGAGAGACCGGCGTCGCACGAGAAAGTAAGAACGAACGGAGAGAAGAGGAATCCTCGAGACTCGAGGCTCGTTTTATTTTCTCTCTTTCTCCGTGTTCCCTCGTTCCGGTTATGCACCGCGTCATTATGCAGTTAGACTCTAATCCGTCTTCATTTCACGAGTCTGCCTGACACAAGTGACACACAACGCTCGCATACGAAATTCCATGCTCGCGGACACGAGAGGAAGAGGACAAATCGCGAAACTTTTTATGGCGTATACATACGGCGCAAATATATTCCGACTAATTCGTACGATTGTTCTTCCTGCTCCTATTAAAGTCTCTCGTTGTTGTTGTTTAAACAGAATACCGAGTGCGAGGGAGAAAGGTACGGAAGTACGGGGGAAGCGTGACAAAGGCTTCGTTACGTACGCGCTCTGCCTGCCTGAAACGAACGAGCGGCCTCAAACCCGACGAATTTTTCATAAAGCATTTGTCGCGAAACGTACAAAAGCGAAACTTCTCGCGCGTATGTACGAGGGACCGACCGACCGCCTGCCTGCCTGCCTGGCTGCTTTCCTCGAGGAACGAACAAACGGAGACGGCCATGAAAGATAGCGTTTCACCGTTACATTTGTTATTTCCTAGCCATGTACATATTTTTCCCACCGGGGTTTCGGAAGCCTTTTTAATCTTCCAAGTGCGCCGCTATTTTTCGTCTCCGCGTCGCCTATTTTTCATCCATCTTGAGGATGTTGGTTGAAAAGAATTTAATTATTAATCGATCGATGGGGCTTCAAAGAGAGGCTCGAACATTTACAATGGAGACAGGAAGCCAAAGATCTCTCTCGATCGTAAGGGTAAACTATACTCTCCTCCCTCTCGATGTATTCCAATTTGAATACACATCTCTCCAGGTACATAACGGAATCCGATAATTCGCGTAGCGCCGGCAGAGTTCAATTGCCGTTACGCGTAATTAGCGGAGGTAATAACAATGGGGATAAGAAACGGAGGAGAGAAACCGATGACGATACAATGGGAGGCTCTCAGACACTTTGCTCGGAAACTTCCGCGCGGCTCGACCAATTTATTGACACGGGCTATTTTTTTTATTTTTTTTTTCTTTGTAACTCCCGTAGTACGAAAATAGTATTTGACTCCTTCGAGCCTTTGAGCGGATCCGTTGGAGTGAGAACGAAAGGGCGCGCGAGTTTCGCGGCTCGTTGAACGACAAAAATGTACAACGTATCGACAGAAATTCCAAAGCCTTCGGAGAAGACTAAAAAAAAAAAAAAGACATTGATAATCGGGTCTTTCGCGAGATTATTTTTCAAATTTCAATGGAGCCAACCTCGTTCGTCCTACTTGGCTGGAAATAAGACGATCGAGTGTAAAAGGAAGTGGGCAAAAGTGTCTCGCGGTTCGACGTCGAACGAGGGAATTTTGTACGAGAGAAAAGTCGAGAATGGCGAGGAGAGACGCGGAGTAGGTAGGTATAAGAGGCTTATAGAGTAAATAGTTTTCTCGATCGAGGACGCGAGGCGAATTTTTCCCGACGTCTAGTAAGTAACCAGTTACTTACTAGACGTTATTATTTGTCAGGATGGATGGACGGACACGTGTGAAAAGCTCGCGGTCGAGTTCTCGAGTTTTGGCCACACGCGTAGCTGTTCGCTGCACAGTGTGGAATAATAAAGTGAGCGGCGAGCGAGTGAGGAGAGAAACGTGTCGAGCGAGGTAACGAAAAAAAGAAAGAACAAAATAAAAAGAAAAACGGCTTCGGAGGCGCACATGACGTTGCGTGTGCACCAGGATATACGACTTTTCTCACTGATCGCTCCGAGAAGACCAGATGTTTCTAATCTGCGAGCGAATTCCGAGGGTTTTTCGAAATTGTTGCAAAGTTCACCCGACGAGTCCGAGATTCGCGGAAAAACGATCTTGAAACATCGGGCAACTCGACACGCTCCAAATACACTCTCGCCACGGTCACCGAATAGTATCGGACGTGGAAGAAGCACGCCCAAATGTCAGCTTGTAAATGATGCACCGAGTGTCCCAGTTACATTACATTATTCGTCAAGACTTCGAGGTCGCCACACCGATTATACCTACGTGTATACGTGCGGCAATATCGCTCTTATACAACGCCACCCGAAACGGATAGTACACCCTCCTTCCATCGCTCCGTTCCACCCCGTGAATTTTCAATAATTCAGCAAATTGGACAACGTTGAAAAATACCTAGAGTCGAAAAACGAGTCTCGAGTTACCTATTTATTTTAATGATGATTCTTTTTCTTTCTCTCTTGTTTTTACCTCCTCGAAGGACGAGAGTACCTCTCCACAACGATATAGGAAATATACGACCATAGAATATAAACGATAAATCAAGTATAACGATGAAACAGTTGGGGAAAGAAGAGCTTTTATCGATAACGATAGAATATTCGATAATTAAGAGAGTAAGGGAAGAGCGACGGAGAAGACGAGTCTCTGGCTACCCTCCGGCGAGATAACAACTCCTGGTACTTCCTTTTTTGTTTCTTTGGTGGTAACGCGCGGACAAACTGCGTCACGGTAAACGCTCTGGCTATGATATAGGTATATATATAGTCAACGGTTAATATAGCTTTAAAGACTCGATTAAAGAGGCACTCAAGAAAGGCCGTAACGTATATTCATAGATCGCGGTTGATTACCACCTACCGGTAGCCACGCGGATGGAGACAGAGAGATAGAGATAGAGATAGAGATAGAGAGAAAGAGAGAGAGAGAGAGAAAAAGAAAAGTTTAATCGATTTTCCTTGGAATAAAAAGGTCCCCGTGCGATCGATCTTCGTGGGTCAAGCCTGTGCACACGCATACAACACGATAGCAACAATCACGGCCCTGTGTGGCCCGCTTTTCTTTCTGTACACGCGACGCCCTTCTCTCCTACATGCAAAAATTAGAAACGTGTCACGAGAACGCCGATGACGACGATGACGACCCTTCACATACCACAAGGTGATCCACCTTGTGGGACGAAAATAAAAATGATGCTTTTAACGATCTTGGAAAAATGCGAGCTCTTCGATGAGATCTGTATGGAGGGCTTATGGTTGAAAATTGTGGGACATTGAAGTCGGGGTAATACGATATGAAACGACACACCGAACCAGCAATGGGCTGGTCGTGTAACGAGATACGCGACAAAACAAGAGGGTGAGGAACAAACATGCCCTGGCTAACTCGAGACTCTACCGACTTTTTCGTAGGTCAAATTATATTTCTACCAGCGCTCTCTCTCTCTCCCCCAGCGTGGTTCTCGAAACGGCAAGTGCGCTACCCCGACAATTGACCGAAAGCCTTTATGTAGGGAGAAAGAAGAAGGCACTCGAACTCAATTAGAGCAAAAGTCCAATTGTCCGTCGACCGGTGTGGCTCAGGTAGAAATTACCGAGGGAACGTATCCAGTTCGTGGATTCTGACCGTTTTTTTTTGCTGACGATTCTCGCAGCGACAAAAGTAACGAACCGCGACTTTATGACACCGCTAACGAGGACAATGTATGCAATCGCGAACGTGCGAATCGACGAATTACTCAAAAGTTTATTATAAACTCACGCAGAGTCCCTCTCGATGTTTCAGTTCCAAGTCCCGCCCTGATGTATGTATGCGTTCCGAGATCTCTCCTCGGGGTGTATAAAGACGAGAAGGAGAGGCGTCGAACTGCAGCCTCAGCCGCAGGCTATAACCTTGGCCTTTGGCAAACGATCGAACGTATTTGGTTTACAAGCTTGTGTGGCCACGGCCGAAGCAACGGGCTAGACGATTATTTTCCAGGGATCCTCGGGCCAAATCGGCGCGAAAGCCTGTTTTCTGGGTCATCCCGAAACTGCACTGGCTGCCAGGACACGAAAGCCGCCACACAGCTGATCCTGCGAACCGTCTGCAGAACGAAACACTTTTCTCGTCCTTTTACCTCTCCCGAAAAGTCTCTTCCCGCGAACAATTTGTCGCGAGAGTGTTCTCAACGAAACACAGACAAAACACTAAATTCATCCAGCAGCAGATAATTTACTTACCGCGATTGACCACCGAAAATCACGCTGTGTATGACACTCGCGACACGATGTGCTTTCGACTCGCGACAAGAGCAACTGAAAAGCATCAGCGATGAACGAACGTAAGTGGGGGGAGATCTCTAGCGACCGTCGTTGCCTTTGGAAACGACCATTGACGCGCCATCGAGCGGATTTTTTCTCAACTCCATAGTCTGCGCTCTAGCGGAAATTTTCTCAACTCCCACGTTCAAATCAACATCCCGCGGCCATACTTCGCAATCTTCGCGGAACGGAGGAGAAACTACCGCTTTTAGGTAACTCGACATTCTTTTAATAATTTTATATATATTTCAATCCTTAATTAGGTCTAAACTAGATAATTTCAATGTATGATCGTAAAAAGAACACGTAGCCACAAGGGCGATGTTTCTTTTATATTTTTCGAGGAATTTGGAGCAAATAACCGAATCGTCCAAGAAAGACCAGTCACAGCCATAAGCTATGCTTTCGTGTTCGTTGTATTCCGAGACGATACGCGGTGTGGATTCTTCCGTACAGTCGATTACGCGAAAACCACCGTACATACAGGCGGCTAGTAGATTTTTATGGTTATGAGGATCCCACTTGAGTCTCCATATACCTCCTCCAAGATTTGTCTCGGAGAGTGGTTTTCGAAAATTTCGCGTGTCCCAGAGTCTCAGTATCTCGTCATAACTGCAAATAACTCGTGATTAAAATTGAGACCGATCCTATAACCATTCAATCGTATACCTTCCAGTAGCCAAAGCGAATTCTTTCGCCGCATTCGAGTGAATACTCGTAACCCCAGCTTCGTGTATTCTATTTGTTCCAATCGAGCTCAGACCGGCTCTCGCATCCAAACGATGAAATTTGCTATCGTCTCCACCTGAAATATCATTATGATCATTAATTCTTCCTCTCAACATAGGTATTCCATATATTAGTTGACGAGTACCTGAGTAGACAATCTCGGTGTTCCAATAATCGAACGCAGTTATCCAAGCTTCAAATTCGTGCAATGTATTCTGTGCGAAGAGCTCCAGTCTTTCACCATTGAAAACATAAAGCGATACTGCGCCTTTCGAGTCACTCACAGCGATCCGGACTTCGGCGCAAGAGTCACCGGTAAGACGTCCTGAACTCCAATCGAGCGATAGAGCTAAAATCTCCTCCTCCGTATCGCGAAGCCTCGTTTCCGTTATTAACTTTATTGCAGGGACCTCGTTCTCCTTGTCTAACTGGTAGATTTGAAGATGTCCCGTAGAATTGACAACACCGAGCAAGATTTTTCCATGAAAGTCTGTCTGTGCCCATTTCAGATCGAGTACCGCATCGGTGTCCACAGTGTGCAACAAGTGCAGCGCTCCATTTTGGATTACTCGAAGCAAATATATCCTGCCCAGACGTTTCTGACCGTTAGCGGTCTTGGCCCCTCCTTCCTCTTCACCTGGAACGAGTTGGTAAGTACCGCAAACAAATAAATCTTTGTATCCTTGCGCCGGACACCATTCCACAGAATCCGCCGAATATTTAGTGTCAAATGTATCCAGGGTCGTGAACATTGTCTGAAACATAAATTTGTTGAGTTTATCACTCTCGATACGTTAAACAAATTCATTTACAAAATTGATTAAACGCTCTATCAAATAATCTAAGCAATTGCATTCATCTGTGAAAATTGTTTATTAACCCTACGAGCCGTACAATAAGTTAATGGTACTTTCGTACACATGGCTGACAATTATTTGACATACATCGATTTGGTACAGTATAAAATACTTTGGCGCACTTTTGTAAATTCTCATCACTGTTACTCTTTGATAAAATTCTAATTTTAATATTCTTTATGCGGAAATGGTCGATATCTATATACACATCGGCGAGTAAATCTCTGTGGCATGCTAATAATTACTAGTATAGAAGTACATAGGAACATATACAAACGCGTTTATCTACTTATTTTTTGGTCGGACGTTCGGTCATCATAAAATTACAGGTATTCTATTTTCTGGCAATGCCCCAGTGTTCTCACCCTCGTCTTATCAGTCTATTGATAATATAAATATTAATGATCTTCAAAGTCTCACAGAATGGCGATATTTGTACTCTTTAGTCTTTTGTGCTGTATCAGGATAATTAGATAAGGCGTTTTCTTAAACTCTAGGATTCCATGCATCTCTCTCCCGCGTTAGATTCATCAATAAGTTACTGACACACTTCTTATGGCTAAATTAAGGCTACAATTGTAAAAATATCATGGAGTATACGTTTGGCAAGGCGATAATGTTTTCTGTTATCGATGAGATCGTAAATGACTCCCTTGAGTATCATTATTTGTATACTCTGCTAAAATGAGGTAGGTAGGCCTTGGTAATCGGAGATATGTTTCTCACGTGCTTTGGTTCTTTGAATTTGTTTTATAGTTTAAGTTTAAGTTTCATTGACGGGCGCTTCTCTCGGTTTCGACCAAGCACTCTCTGACTAGAATTCTAGCGTGAACAAGGCCACGTTTGATTCTCTCGGCTGAACTTCGACTGCCGGCATAGGTCGGTCGAATATCTCTTCCGAGCTCCTCTATGACGTTGAGCAGCTGAATGTATTTCGATTGCCCGGGTGATGCGGTTACGGTCACTTGAGCCATAGCCGTAGACTGGAAGGCTCTCGGATTTGGGACGGTTATCAGTGGCTCGGTCACTTTCGTAGCCACTTCGGTATTTCCGCGTTCCTCCTCCATCCTCTATTATTTATTATTTAATCGCCCTGACGAATAAGTAACGTGAATTTGTTTTCCCACAATATTTTTGCCTTCGGAATATTTCATAACCTTTCTTAAAAGTCAACATCAGGACATTAGACTATTTCGCAAATCATTCGATAAATATGTTTTTGAACTTACCGTGGGTTTGAAAAATGATGCCTATAAGTATCACAACAGCTGGGACGTAACTTCCAGTGCACTTAAAAATAAATAGGCTATGTTTGTAACGCGGGAGCGCTTGTTGTGTTGTTACATCGGCGACGCCATAGCCGCGATGCACATGTGTCTCCTCAGCGTTTTTGCGGTAAAGAGAAGTACGGTGAGTCATATGGACTCGAGAAAAGTCGATACCCACTGGCATCGTTTGGCGGTCTTGTTTGAAATCACTTTACGTACACGAGCTTACGATATATCATAGTTTCTGTCGGTAACTGGAAAAGAAGAATAATTTGGAAAAGGGCTAAATAACTAGGCGATTGGATTAGAAAACCGGTATTTTATTTATCTATGCTTCTATTTTTTCTTATTCGTTTGATCATTTCTGTTTTCCACTTTCGTAGGAATAACCAACTAGTTACACTGTTAAATAATAATAGTGCTTACTCAGGTATCGAACAAATAATTTATAAATTTGTCGAGACGCACTGTGGACTTTTTCCAAACCGATTCTCTCGAGAATCGTAGAAAAAGATTCAGGTCTACTTCTTCCTCAGTTCTAGTGTACATTACTCAAAATCTTGACGAAATTCTCAGGAGTACTTGAACGTAGTATTCGATCCATGAAAATTTGCTCACCATTCTAGTTGACTTCCTGCAAACTTTGTTGGACAATACGAAAAAGTATCTCGGAAGCAATAATCGCCAAGCTAAGCATATCGCCCTTGTGGTAAAATCTGCGTTTTGTTTTTGCATTCGAAAAATAAGTACCGCATATAGAATTCTGACATCGAACAGCGTTTGACGAGATGCTTTTTTCGCCAAGAGTAAATGACAAACAAACAAACAAAAAAATGCAATTCCAAGCTCGTATTCCATTTTATCGTAGAACCAGTACTATATATCGTTCCCTTTAAGAAAATATAGCGCCGTAAACAGTTTTACATCAGTGTTTTATACCCTGGCTCGTATGTGTATGTGTGTGTGTTTCTAGTTGTGAGAAAATAATAATCGGCTATGAATAATAATAATAATAATAATAATAAGGTAAGTAGCTAGATCGTATCGACAGATCATTGTCGAGCATTGTGCTCGGTCTCTAGAAGACACTCGCGAACGAGAATTCTCGCGTGTTGAATTCCCATCTTGAGACGTTCGGCGGCACTTCGACTTCCAGCGTAAGATAGACGTATGTCGCGGCCAAGTTCCTCGATAATAACCAACAATTGAGCGTACTTTCCTTGACCAGGCACGGAGGGAAAATTGATGGTGCTCGAAGGGCTCGCTTGTGCAACTTGCACGGTTTGTACGTTTTGCAAATTTCTCGGATTTGGCACGGTAATAACGGGTTCCGGAATTCTCGGTATTTCCTGAATTTTTGGCTGTGGCGGAGGTGGCGGTGGCGGTGGATCGTTCAGTTTCGTGATCGTAATCTCGTTCAGTTTAGCGAGTTCGGTTAGTTTTGCCATTTCCGCCATTTTCGAGTACTCTGGCATTTTTGTTATGTCATTTTGCATATTGGCCATTTTAATCATCTCGTTCATCTTAGTCTTCTCGTTCATCTTGGCAATTTCCTTGGCCATCTCGTTAATTTGCGCAATGTCCGAGTTGTACTTGGCCATTTCCGTCATTTTGACCATTTCGTTGAGCTTCGCGATCTCGTTCATACGCTGCACCTCGTTCATCTTTACCATCTGCGACATTTTCATCATTTCGTTCATCTTTGCAATCTCGTTCATTTTATTCATGTCGTTATACTTGGCCATTTCGGAGAGCTTGACCATCTCGTTCATCTTGGCGATTTCTGACATTTTTGCGATTTCCTGCATCTTCATGTACTCCGTTGTTTTCGCATATTCCGCCATTTTCTCCATCTCGTATCTCTTTGCCATGTCCTGGCTCATCTTGTTCAATTCCGTCATCTTGCTGAATTCGGCCAATTGAGCCATTTGGACAATATGCTCCGGTACTTTGCCACGTTCCATCATTTGCTTGAGCTCCGCCGAAATTTTGTTCATATTCATCTCGCTCATCTGAGCTATCGTCGCGGCGTCTGGCATTTTCGAGAGTTCGGCAATTTTCGATATTTCTCTCGCGAGATTCTCGTCCAGACATCGCTTCTTTTTGGCCCTGTGCCTCGCCATTCTCTGAGCCTCTTGCATTCTTCTTAGAGCAGCTTGTTCCTCCGTTTCTTTTGCTCTCACGTTTTTCATTCTCTCCGCTGCCGTATACAGTCTCAAAGCACGTTCCTCCGCTGTTTCAGACATTCGTTGATCTCTTTTGTAATCTCGCATTTCCTTTACCTTTTGCAGGTAAGATTTCTTCTTAACCTTGGGCATACCACCAAAAAGCTCCGGGGGCAAAAGTTGTTATCTCCGGGGCCTCTCATCTTAGCTAAGCGTAGAGAAAGAGTCCAGGTGAAATTCTTCTTTCTACCGCGCAACGCTGCCTTCTCCTCTACCACCTCCTCTTTCACGTGGGAGAAAACCAATGCTCTTCTATCTTCCGGTGCACTATTTCAGGATGCCCTCGAAGTTCTCATCGAGGCTGGATCAATTCGCTGAAAAAAAAAAAAAAAAACCGCTATCAAATTGGAGCAAGGTTGATCGAGCGTTAGAAAAATAAAAAAAACTGCCACGAATCTGTTTTTTATTTTTTTTCTGTATAATTCGCAAAGAGATCGTTACGAAATAGTATTTATCGTTTCAGGATCATTTCAACAATTCGTTTCGTTATTTTGGAAAATTTCGAATGAAGAAATTCCCAATGTTTTGACGTAGGCGCATGCGCGAACGACGTAAGAACGCCGTCTTCTCCAGACGTTCGTGTGCTCTCGTCAATCACAACAATGGCCGACGCAATTTGGTCATTTCACCGAAAACACTGATAGTCGAGGATCACGTCTTAATATCAATCGGAATACGTACCATTTGATAACCGTGTGATTCTCGTTGAGCGAGGTATACGTGACAATCAGCTGATCGAGCGGAGGAGCGTTATTACCAGAGTTATTCAGCAGACAAACGCACAACGTTCGATATCGGCCGACATGTAAGATTTTCGTTCGGCGAGAGCCACTTTAAGGGGCAAAGCGGGGTAGCCGATAGGCCGCTTCGTGTGACGTGGTCGCGTTTATTGACCATATAACCCCTTCCTTCGAGCGCCTTGCGGACCGAGACTGCAACTTCACGTCTGTTTGACGACGGACAGGTGCAGAGACCCCTCGGCCATCGTCTCCTCCACCTCCTATTCTCTCTCTTTCTTTTTCTGTCTCTCTCGCGCTCTCTCTTTCTCTTTCTCTATTCTCGTTTTGTCTTTGGCTCCACGACGTCGTATAATTATTGTCCGATTTCCCCCTCCGCGTACCGACTCGAGATTCCTCGTAGTCGTTGCGACGATACATTCTCTCCCAACGTCTCGCCAATTTTATAGGGCTATCGATTGGAAGAATTAAAAAGAACACATCGACTCTTTCGTAAAATTTTCTCTTTTATATATATTATATATTTCTTAACGACGATCAGCTCCCTCGAAGCCAACGACGACCAATATGCCTATTTACGAGTCTCGCTAAAAAGATTCGAGATCGATTTGTTTATGCTTTACAAACTCGTCTTTGTACGCGAATGTTGGCAGAGGAAAACAATTCTTTGTACAGAGTAATATATTTAATTGAGCACTTCTTAATTAAGGCCACAAGGGTTTTGATTACCCGTCATTTTTACTCTAAGACTATAAAACATTCTCGTTGATAAAATACTAACAATAAGATACAAGTACTTTTCCGCATCGTTTCGTTTCCGTTGTTCGTCTAGAATAATTGAAAGATAAATTGGGATTATTGTCTCGAGTTAATTTCCGTTTCCAGGAGGCAATCTCTGACTAGCATTCTAGCTCGTACGATGCCCATCTTCAATCTCTCGGCCGAGGTTCGACTGCCCGCGTAAGTCAATTTGATGTCCCTCCCGAGTTCCTCGATCACCGATAATAACTGAGAATATTTGGTATGTTCACCGATAACGGAAGAAATAGTCGCGAGCTCGACGTTCCGCCTGGGTTCCTGGATTCTTGGGGCATCTTGATTTCGAGCGGTAACAGCAGGACTCGTCGTTATCTGAAATACGACGTTTCTTCTTCTCAGTTCCGTGATCATCGCGATCTCCGATAATTTGGATGCTTCCAAGGCCTTTGCCTCCTCCATTGCCTTCTTCTTCTTAGCCCTGAATCTTGCCATTCTCTGGGCATCGTGGAATCTCCTGATAATCGCTTCTTCCTCGGTCTCGTGAGGCCTCGGCAACGGTCGTCTCGTTCCTTTTTTATTCTTCTGATCCGACACTGGAGAAACGTTTCTACCGCTCGACGACGTTTGCTGGGAATCTTTGCTTCTCGTCCATCTGGTATGCCCGTTCATCGTTCCTACTTCCAGAGACTTTTCTCAATGACGATCGATCCCCTTGGTCGGCAGGAGTTCCTTCATCCGATCGTTTTACCGATAATGTACCTCGATCATCATTTGGACCCACCTGGGCCACCCCAGGGATCCCAATTTCTCGTCAAAATCATCGCGACGACGTTACGACGAGGAATCGTTCTCAAATTTTCCCGCTTCGCGAGATAATCGCCGCGGGCATGCGTCGATATCTTCCCCTCTCGTTACGTTCGAACAAACACCAATCACAACAATGGCCGACGATTTTATCGTGATGTTGTAGAAATTGTGAATCACGTGTTCCAAACGACCAACGGTTCACCTCCGACAAAGCTGATTATCAGCGGTTAGTCTCGAGACAATTATGTCCTATTTCTGAATAATCAGAGGGGCTGTCGTGAGACCGAGAAGGATGCCAATTGCATCGCAGTCACCTTTCTTTCGCGTTGAGAACGGAGACGATCCACGTTGGAGACACGGGTGTAAGCCTTTTGGCTGGTCGCACACTTTTGACACTGGTACAGTTTCGCAAAAAAAAAATCTAAGGTCCTGGTTTATTGGAGATTAGAAAGAGATAGCGGTTCGTCGCCTCTTCCGTAAGGCACGCATACATACCACCGTCAAGGTGATTCACTCCCGAAATAGAGAGAGAGAGAGAGGCGTGCGATTGATCGTCGACGTGATTCTCGTACGAATATCATTGACTCTTTTCGCCCATTATGGACGATACGATTGAGTTGATCGAATTTATACCCTTTTTAATACCCAATTTACTTGTACATATCTTGTCCATCTATAGACTCATTGTTCATATTTCAGGTGTCATTGCTGAACTAGAGCTCCCGCTTCTCCTAGAACGTACTACCAAAGGATTTTATCATACGGGACATTGTAGCTAACGAAGAATCATTCAGCGAGATGTACATTTCGAATTACGAATATTATTTCCTTCTATCGTTGGTGATCGTTCCGGTATATCTCTTCTTCAAGCTTTGGTCGTGGCTAGGTTGGGAATTATTTGTAAATAACTAGGAACACATACTTAACGACTTTTCTCCTAGTTTATTCAATTTAAAACTTAGTCGAGGCAGTTCAATACATTAGATAAAAGCTAGTACTTGGTCAAAAATATATAATACTACGAGGAATTAGCACCTACATGGGTTGATGATGTACATATTTTACAGACTTAATGATCATTTTGTACAAAATTAATGGGTCTAGATATGAAATATAAAAAATCAAACCATCAGCTCTCGCATCATATTTTGTTAGTTATTAAAAGTTCCTCCAGACCCATCTTTCCTCGATGCTTCCATATTCGAAATCGAGCGACATCTTTTCGGGTTATCATGCCGACGACCTGAAATTACAATTTGTTAAGATACATCGTTTACGAGTTGATTATCAATGAGTTCGAGGTGCGATTAAAAATTTACTTCGTTAGTATCGTTAACCACTGGCAAATGACGTAATCCCAGTGCTCTGAAGAGTCTGAAGGCACGTGGAAGTGTTGCAGACTGCCATAAAAAACGAACATCGTAATTATTGAGTAATTGAGAGAATATGAACGGAGCAGAGATATACCAACATGTTGCAAGGTGTAGGGCGACGGATTCATGAAAGGACGAAGATCCATGGTATATGTTTTCTCCTCGTCGGTAATGTCGATCTGCTCGACGGTCGGATAGCGCGGATACTCGTTTCGGAACATTTTTATACTGGGATTTGCCTCCCATCCTCCCATTGATTCGTCGTTCATCCCATTGTTGTATTCGTAGAATATTTTATTCTGAATGAGTACTATCAATTGAGAGCGTAGGATGAGTCCTCGAAGCCGTCCATACGACTTTATCTCATTCTGGAATACATTTTCCTAGTATAGAATAGACGAACTAATATAGAGTACGAAAATTTTGCGACCAAATGGTATACCTGATCCGCACTGGGTGGATCGACAACGGGAAAACCGTTGAATGTGACGCATTTCAATAGTTCCACAATGTGGCCGACGTTATCTACGGTTTTTAGCATCACAACCGGATGACTCATTATCTCGCTGACGTAAATGTTGTTCGATAGCGGTGGTGCTTCCCAAGGAAGCAGGGGAACTCCGGCCATTTGCGTGTGTATGTCGTAGATACCCTGAATGACAGAAATAGATTTTGTCGAGGTCGGGAAATGCTCGTTGAATCAATCGGCTGGTGCCTGGACGATCGACAAACCTCGTTGAAAAAGTCCCCGACCCATTTTGCCATTATTAGAACGATTATCACAGGTAGACCGAAGGAAATACCTTGAGTGGCTTCGATCAGAATAGCGGTCAAGCTAATCGTCATTCTGACGACCCCGCCTAATTGTGCCGCTGCTCCGAGAAGCGCGTACTTCCCCGGGTCGAAAAATGCCTACAAAATGATCGTACGATATAGTCGTGATCGTCGGTCCTGAAAAAAATAACGAATCGATATATTTTCTTACGCAAGAGGGGATCAGTCGTGTTATTCCAGATCCAAAGAGTCTCCCCCAGGCAGAACCGATCAGAAGTGAGGGAATGAAGAGTCCGCTGGACATTGATAGGCCAAACGTCGAAGCAGCCAGAAAAAAATAAAGTACAACGAATACAGCCAGTGTAACGTCATTATGAGAACCTACGAGGAATGTATATTTGTATCTTTCTCAAAGAAAACAATACGAGAGTAATTGCGATGACACTATTAATTCTGGTAGTGGGAGAAATGGTTTACCCTTTGGATCATGGAAGAGAGATCGTACTGTACTTTCTGGTGTTTGAAACCACAGAGCGGCAACCGCACTGTAGTGTCCTTCAGGGCAGTACATCTGAATTGGATACTTTGTAGGATATTGCTCGATCGGTTTGCAGTCGTTTAGAAAATAGATCATCACAGACCCCATTGTAGCCGCCATAGCGGCAACGCCCACTGCCTCGATCACTTTTAGCCATCTTGGTCTTATGTATCTCATACGAAAACACGTCATCTTGTAGTTAATGTGATTCCAAAGAGCTCCGAATAAACCACCGATTGTCCCCACGAGCATGAACAACGGGATCTCGTACATTTGATAAGGTATCGTATCGAATTTACCCAAATTCAGGAGACCCGGATAAGAGAGATCTCCCGGATGACCGTGATAGGCGCTCAGAACAACGTTCAACGTAAAAGTCGATATCATACTCGCGAAGAACGTTCTCCACGTTAGAGACTGATTGAAAAAGCTCGTTCCTTCCTCTATACTGAAGAGTACGCCGCCTGTTTGAAGAAACATTGATTAATTATTATCCCATAGAATTTTGTTGGCTCATATGTATAATAATGAAGTACCTATGGGTGCTCCAAAAGCAGCTGATACTCCCGCGGCAGCTCCTCCCGATACAAAATCTCGTTTTTCGTGGTCTTCTCTAAAGTATTGGAAAATTCTCAAATCTTTGGCAAAAGTTGTACTTTTTCCCTGTGATATTCCAGCCGCGACCACCGCACCGGCATGTATCATAGGTCCTTCCTAGAGAGAGAAATCTTTATGAAAAATGATGGAACTTTTTTCTAAGACTATTCGTTCGCTATCGTTTCAATATAAATAGCTTTTTACCTTGCCTCCCGCCAGTCCTCCGACCACCGTACTAATGACTCCGAGGATTTTTACAACGAGAGTCTTGATTCTGACGACCCTCGGCATTTTAATACCATTTAAATAGCATTTTACTTGGGGAATACCACTTCCTGCTGCAACAGGTTCTACGTAAGCAACTAATACCGCTCCTATGAAAACTGGCCCGATATTTAGTAGTAGCCACACTAGGTAGGACAGCCACAGACAATTTTGGTTAATGCACCTATTGACGACTGAATATTCGTGATAAGGAACATTTTCGTAAGCAGAATAGGACACGTTGTATAATTCGACGATCTTATCAACAAAGGATACGTTTTTCTAACATGCTGTACTTGAGGTGAGACAATTCTTCTATGGATATGTCCACGAAGCAAGCTATCAGAGCGGTGCAAATTCCTATCAATAGGAATATAAACCATCTTGCAAAATTTTTCCTAACTACGTATTTGTATCCTTTCTTTCTCTCCTCGTCTTGGAGAAGATGATTTTCACAGGGATCGTAATCCAGGCTCTGCAATCGAATCATCGCAACAACTTATGAGCATGATACAAAGCTGGCAATGGTCGAGCGTGGGAATGCTGCGTGATATCCAACGCCGATAATATTTTTATCTCGAGTGATTAATGCAGAAGGAATTTCAAAATTGACACGATTAATCGTTCAGCACCGGATTCATACTGAGTAAGTAAAATTCAAGGTCCAATTTCTCTTTCGCGATATATCTCTCGACACTCGGTCCATCTGAGTTACCTCGTAATTCACCGACAAAAAATTCATCGCCGAAGGGTCAATTTCTCCAGAATTCATTTTGTGCGACTGCCTTTTCGATACACTCTCCATGAGATTGTTGAACGTGTGAGAGGCGGTGTAGCTCATCCTCTATTAACAAAAACAATGATCATCATAATTTTTCAGCTCTTTTTCTGACAGCTGTCACGGAGCGAGGTTAATCATCGTCGTGACGACACTACCACAACAAAGAAATGCCTTCGACCATTGTCACGAACTCGGTGCGAGTCGGATATAAATTCTCACCCTGAATCTAACACTGACATCTTTGCTCGAGTAAGAAGGAAAATGATTTCGCCTCGGATATGGTGGTTGAGTGAGAAGTCTCGCCTCGTCCGTGATAGTTTCGTCATGCTCTTGAGTCGCATCTTCGATGGACGAATTTATCAACACGTTAACGTGCGTCTCCACTTCCGTCACGTCGTTGTTCGAATAAGATGGAAAATTATTTTCCCTCTCATCCGCTGGTTGAGTGACAAGTTTTTCCTCATCCGTGATAGTTTCGTTATGCTCTTGAGTCGCATCTTCGATGGACGAATTTATCAACATATTAAGGTGCGTCTCCACTTCCGTCACGTCGTTGTTCGAATAAGATGGAAAATTATTTTCCCTCTCATCCGCTGGTTGAGTGACAAGTTTCTCCTCATCCGTGATAGTTTCGTTATGCTCTTGAGTCGCATCTTCGATGGACGAATTTATCAACACGTTAACGTGCGTCTCCACTTCCGTCACGTCGTTGTTCGAATAAGATGGAAAATTATTTTCCCTCTCATCCGCTGGTTGAGTGACAAGTTTTTCCTCATCCGTGATAGTTTCGTTATGCTCTTGAGTCGCATCTTCGATGGACGAATTTATCAACACATTAACGTGCGTCTCCACTTCCGTCACGTCGTTGTTCGAATAAGATGGAAAATTATTTTCCCTCTCATCCGCTGGTTGAGTGACAAGTTTCTCCTCATCCGTGATAGTTTCGTTATGCTCTTGAGTCGCATCTTCGATGGACGAATTTATCAACACATTAACGTGCGTCTCCGCTTCCGTCATTTCGTAATATCACTCGTACAAATAAACTTATCCACTGTCGCATACTCAAATTTGTCGTATCAACTTCCGATAATCGGTGACACAGTTCGTGTTTTGCTTTATCCCGGAGATAGGTGAGATGCAACGATGTGGTGGGAGAACTAGCGGGGAGCGAGCGATAGACGAGAAGAGAATGGCTCTCCTACGATGTTAGAGCATAGACTGAAAGTGTACAAGGAAAACGATAAAACATGCGTGTGCTCAAACGACCACGTGATTCGCGGCGCTGAATCATCGAAAAATACTACAAACTCGGAAATGTAGGCAGCGGGTGTTTCGTCCGCGATAAATGCGTCGTGTGATCCCCCCGCCCGTTTGAGCTCTCAAGTAGTTGTACAAAACGGACGCACGCATATATATTTTATACCTGGGGTATAGCGCCAACATCAGTAGTTCGTGGTGGCAACGATTCGAATTACCATGGGAACAGTCGCTTCTTTTTTTTCAACGAGAGGCGTAAGCAATTTTTCAATCGAGTTGATTTTGGTCCCCTCGTTGTCCTCTCGTTATTTTGTTAGCACTTAACGACTATGATTTTTATTTGGCTCGCACTCGTCTCGATGATTATTCACGTGGCAAAAAACGAGGCTCATGGTGAACGAACAATAATTCGTAGAGATTTACTAAATACAACGATACTAACTATTTTTTACATTCTATTCACAACTTATAGATACGATAATTACAAATTCGTCGATCGAGACGAACCTTGGCTCTTTTCCCGATAAGAAATATCTCGGGGATCGTCGAATCGAGTCAACGACGCTAGATCGTGACTGGGAACGTTATCTCAACGAGCTGAAAAGACTCAAATTGACAGAGTGAGTTTACCCCGAGAAAATAGAAATTGGATCGTTCGTGATTAAAATCTACGATCCTTCATCTCGCGTACTTCCAAAAACAAAGTAAAGAGCGTGTGAAGAGACTCGAGTCGCGAATCGTCGTTAACGGGAATGTCGACGAGACTGCAAACGATGTCGACGAGATGGGACAAGTCGCAATCGAGCTTGGAAAGATCCAATTGAGCCTCGTTCAATTTGTCCTCGACCTCGGGTGGCCAAGCTTGCATCAGGGTGTCGATGTCGGGCATCGGTTTCGTTAGATTGACCGCCGGTAAATGTTTACTCCTGTGCAACTGGCTCATGTCCTCTATCCACTTCTCTATGGATTTTGGAGTTCTCTCCGCGTTCTCGATCCTCTTTATCACCGTTTGCTTTCGCGGATCGGCGCTCTTGCTCTGGCTGCGCAACTGCAGATGAAGGACCGCAGGCTCCGATTGATTGGCGCACGGTTCGTCCAAAACAGCGAGACCAATTTTATCGACCACCCCATCGGGTCTCGGTACCTTTATAAAAGCGTCGATGTCTCCGACCGCCGGTATGAAATCCGGGATAAATGGTACGAGCTTGTAGCTCGGTTCGATTTTTTGCGGCGTGTATCTGAAATCAAAATTCTTCCTAGTTGCATTTTTTTTTTCTATTTTCAAGAACAACAAGAATACCACACCTTATGATATTTTGGAAAAGTTCTCGAACTTCCGTTGAAACTTCCAAATCGTCGAATTCCTTAGGATCGTACAATTCGATACTCTTCCTCGCTGCTGTCCCTTGAATATCATCGTCGTCCGTTTCCTCGCTGTCCGACGGATCGCTACCGATACCCATTACTTTTTCGAACGAATTGTCATTTCCCGAATATCTGCCGAATTCTCGTTTGCCACGAGGTGAATTAATAGCCAAATCATCAGGTTTTTCGCTCATCGAATTTCTTATCGTTCTCTTGATGGTCGGAGGTCTGCTGTTTTCCGGACTCTTGATCTCCTCGGCGTTTCTCACCTCTATACTCTCGTCGAATTTACTAAACGCCGATATGTTGTGAGTCTCTTCCTCCTCGCTACTGTCCATTGTGAAAAAACCTCGTGACGACGATTGATTTGTCACTTCTCGGTTGTACGCCTTGTCATTGTTACCCGTGACTACGGAACGACTATAAAATACAAATAATCAACTTGCGATTCAAAATTAATAATCGTCCCGATACGATACGACCGTTCGTCCACAACGAAGCTCGTGGTTTGTTTATACCACGGGTTTTGCCTCGTTTCCATGGATACCCCTCTAGGATCGATCAGCGTCAGCTGTTCTCACACTTTGCCCGCTTTATTCAAATTATTCTCTCTTAATTAACTCTCGTTAATTAAATAATGCGAATATTCAATCGTATTAATATTATTCCGTTGGTTAGAATGAAGAAAGCCATAAGATCGACGGTACTCGGTGAAGATATATACCCGTATTCCCTCCAACATGTAATTAGGACCCTCTTACTAATTTCGATCGTTCGGAGGTGACGCTTTTATATCTCGATGATTAAAAAAAACATCGTTTATAGATTCGAAGAAGATTAGAGCTGTTGAAAATGTACGATCCTGATAACGTTAGAGTGGGACACGTGAAGAATAATCGGAGACCAGGAAATGCGATATATAAAACTCTGTCCGGTCAGGGAATTCTTTACGCGAAGATAAGCGAAAGCGACGATGGAGATAACGATCGAGAGAAGGAGGAGAAGAATATCGCAAGACCGATCGTCCTGTTGGTGGCAGGTTCGTTCCAACCTGATCGACCGGCACGTAAAATAAAAATACCGAGATAATAAATTATGAAAAAATACGTGCATCGAATCATACCCTCGTTTCGTTACGAGTTACTAATATTTCGTAATACTCGTCTCGATGCGATAATAATTCAGGAATCGGAGGAAGCGATTGGATGGCGGTGCGAGCGATAATGCACCTCGTGACTAATCTCGCGACGAGTTACGAGAAGCGAAAATTGTCCGGTTTCGATTGGTGGATAATTCCCGTATTGAATCCGGACGGCTACATCAATTCGATGGATAACAGAGTCGGACGTTTTTTTCATTACTATTGTTCTCCGGGCGCGAGCGAAGCGCTCGGGAGAAGTTGAGATATTAGAAGTAGAGACGTGGAAACGAGAGGTTGGAAACGCGGATGAATATTTAATCCCTTTACAGGTATCGAGATATTACGGATGGAACATAAATCCGGCCCACGGATGCCCGGGTGTCAATTTAGACAGGAACTTCCTGTTACAGAGGCTCGACTGTGAGTCGCGATGAACCTTCTAACTTACCCTCGATAACGGAACGTCCGAGAGAATTTAGATTAAGCGATATGTATATTTATAACCCGAGGTCACGATGGCAGGAGAAGAATTAATTGTCAGGAGTATCCTGGTGAATATCCGTTCTCCGAAATAGAGAGCCGTGCCTTGAGAGATTTTATTTTCGCTCAGGCTCATAATTGTAAAGTATTCGTGGCACTGAAGGAAGGAGCAAAGGTAGGGTTATTCTTATCGTCGAGATCCATACCGAATGGAGAATTTTCGAAGAGACAAAAAAAAAGATTCTTACGTGCTATTCGGTGCATCTATTATTCAATAGGCACTCGTATACCCGTTCGCATCGACCCTCTCGTCGCCTCACGGTCCACACACGATTCTTCAAGATCTTCTCTGCACCGAGGCACTCGAAACGTTCGATCGATTTAACACGGGAAAGAAATATCTTTTTCGTTTTGGGAATAGCGGTCGAATTTTTGGTAAGGATCGTCAAATACGGAAACCATTTATTCGCGATTGAGACAATTCTTATTTATCGAATCGAAAGGACCGAGCAGCGGTTACGTCGAGGACTGGGCGAAACGACGCATGGGAATTCCACGTTCTTTCGCCTTTTACGTCGGCGAACGCCATCGCCGGGAATACGTGCCCGTTAAACGACTCGAAGAATTTGGAAAAGCGACGATGAAAGCCGTACAGGTTCTCGTCGCGTCGAAACGATTCGAGCCTTATGCCGAGACTTTTGAGGAATTTATCAACGAAACGAGGCTCTCGCATCTTTCGAAATATCGCAAATCTCGACCGACTCCTTGGGGTAGAGAATCGGTGAATGAAAATTTGCGCGATAAGATTAATAGGGACGCCAAATTAGAGATGCCCGTAGAATTCACGAGGAACGAGCAAGACGACAGATACGATGGTTCCCAATAAATAATGAAACAGTCGAACGACCTACCGACGAAGAGAGAGAGAGAGAGGAAAAATTATTCGCTAGAGCGTAACTTCATAGTTTTCAATTTTACCAACGCTTGACATGATTTTTTTGACTCTGGAGATTTTACGAGATCGATTAAACGATGGGAAGAAGTATCGAACGTTTTAGAGCTCATAAGCTACTATTTTTATTGTTTCGTCAGCTTATTGTCATTGACTGTCTGTGTCAAAGTGTCGAAAATTTCCATCCCATCGATTATCAGGAATTTCCAATGGAGTGGCGGTCGAACAGTTCGTGGTCGTTCGATAAATCTTCGTATTCCCGACGAGAGACTAAAAATAACGTAAAAATGATCAACTCTTACCAGAGTGACTTTGATCGAAGATATCCTCGAGGATCGAATTATTCCGAAATATTTCGAGAAACTGCAAAAGCCTCGTGGCTTGCCGTTCGTCTCAAGATTATTGAACCCATAAATTATAGTTTCGCATCATTTCCAAGTCTCCACGAGGTGATATTTCTTTTTTCGTACCGCATAAATTGAAATAACGATAACAGTCACGCTTTAATAGATTTACGAGTATCTCGCAGTCTTGGAAAAATTAAGCGAAGACCGTGCAATTATAATCCCTCTCAGAGAGTACGATGGTAATTGGAATATCGTTCGTACGAATTTTGGTAATAAAATTCTCTCGATTCGTATCTCCTCCGAGCCTCCGAAATCTCACGAGCAAAATCCAATAATTGTCGTCGTGGCAGGTAGAATTGGCAAATTATATTTCATTCTATTAGACAGATGTGCTACTGCGAGAATACATAATTTCCCTCTTAAGGAATTCATGGAAGGGACTGGTACGCCATGCAGTCTGCAATTTTCCTTGCCACGAAATTAATATTCGATGCAGATCGAAAGAGCAGTCGAGATTTTGACTGGTGGATCGTTCCAATTCTCAATCCCGATGGCTATCAACTCAGTCGAACAGATCCTAAAGTAATTACCGACATAAATACAGAATAATCAGTTTTTATTCGACCGACAATTTGTTTCGTTCGCAGCGACGAAATTGGAAAAAGAATCTTTATGGTACCGAACGTATCGACGATAACGAGTGTTTCGGAGTAGATTTGGATCTGAACTTCGAGTATCAGTGGCTCTCTTGTTGGTATTTTAATTGGCTACCGATTTTTAATAAAAGCCCTTGCAACTCATTTAGTTTTGCCCATAGGTAATGAAACTTCTTGCGACTCGAATTTTCCCGGAGACGTTCCATTCTCTACACCCGAAGCTCGAGGTCTGAGAGACACCCTCGAAGCGTATAGCGACTATCTTGATACTTTCGTAGTTCTCAAAGAAGGAAAAGAGTGTTTGGTCTATCCATTCTCGGATACTCTCGAGAGTCCTCGCAACGTTGCTTCCATCGTAAGCTCGGAAAGAAATCGATTTAAAAAAATTCCACGAGTCCACTTCTCTCATTATATTTTAGGAAAAAATATCTAAGCGGGCTATCCAAGCTTTTGGCAAACACGTCGAGGCGACGTACGCTTATGGTCAGAGCAGTCACCTCGTTGATCTAACAGCAGGATTTATCGAGGACTGGGCCAAAATTCATTTGGGAATCGTTAAGAGTTTTGCTTTTTATCTGGGTCCTAGAGAAATAGATACAAGAGAGCTCGTGTCTCAACATCTCATGGATCATATGAACGGCATCTTCGATCTCTTGAACGTTCTAGCCCGCGGCAAACTTGAAGAACATACGAAAAATGGTTCGAGCAGAATCCATTCCGCTCTTCCCGCAGCATTTATTTTTATCACAATTCAATATGTTTGCTAAATATATTATTTAATTAAAAAAATACATAGATTCGTATACAAAACGGCGATCAACATGATTCGTACGTACCAAAATACATTAGAAAAGTTTCATTTACAAAATGTGTGAACAGAACTATGAAATGTGTGTAAGATATTCGTTGAATAATCAAGAAATTGCGGATAATGAAAGGATGATGGGAAAAGTAGGTCGATCGAATTCCCTCGAGTTCGAATATAATCGAAGCTTCAGCCCGGTCGTATCGGAGGAGAGTGACGTAAAAAATTATCGGTTATCAGTCTTGTTCGTACACCGATCCCGTGACAAAGGTCAACGGCGTCGTTTTAACAAAGTGTATTTATGTACTGTGATCTCGATGAGAATTCGTTTGGAGAGGTCAGTGATCGAGGCAGCGTTTACACCGCAGTCCAGAGTAAATTCCTCTCATCAGTCTCTCATCGATCGTTTCGAAGGATTCCAAGAACGGCAAAAAGCTCGATAAACGATCCATGGGCCTACAGGGGATATTTTCCGTATATGTGACCGCTTCTCGTTCTTCGTATGAGCCAATCACGATTCTTCGAAGCGAGTAGAATTGTTTTCTGATTAGTTTGAGTACTTTGCGAGTGATGAGAGTGACTGCCTCGCAACTCAACGATCGAGGAAGTTGACTGTCGATTTTTCGGAAAAGAGTGAATTCTTCTGCGATTGCGAGGAGCTGGCTTTCGTCTCGTGAAAGTTGACGCAAAATCAGGTTCGGCAACGGTCGCGTCGCCCCATGGATTTTGTCGAGTGTTTTCCAACGTAGAGTGCGTTATCGTGTAGTCTTCGTCCTCCAACAATTCCACAGTTTCACTGTATGGAAAATATGAAATTTATTATTTTCCATGTAACATAAATAAAATGTAATTCGAACGACCATACTCTTCGCTTTCCGCGCTCGCTGGCCTCGGAGGTGAATCGTGAGAATCATCGCCGTCTTTTGCACACTTTCCCGAGAGCAGTATAAAACTACCGAAACACACACAAATCGTGAGAAAAGCAACAATATCTGCGATCGCGCGTTTTGTGAATAGCTGAGCTCTAATTTTTGTCCCCGAGGGATCGTGCTCGTTTATTTCGTCCGATATTCCCGGAAATTCGTGGAGAATCATGTCCTGGAAATATATTATCATTTGTGACACGAACGAGATTAGCATCGTTTTTAATCACCCACAATTACGAAAATAAAACCTTACACGAAGATAAACGAAGATTCGATCAGCTATGAACCGTATAAGATAATACATGTCACTGAGGTTCTCCATCCTCGCTCGAGCCTCTACTAATCGTTGGAGTTGTTAAAAAATCACATTGATCAATAAATCAACGAGATAAACGTCTTTTTAATTTTATGACACATAGAGCCAAAAAACTCTCGTCTTATTGCTCTCACTGCCCTGAATTTAACAGAGAATCTCTCGCGATGACAGTCGTATGGAAAACCTTTTGCCATCACGCAGTCATATGTTTATAGAATATTTATTGATTTCATCAGCAAACTTCGTCGCATTCAGTTATGAACGATGATGTACACGGACTGTGTTTAATGCCAAAAGTGAATGCAGGTGATTTGTCAGGCTGGTAAGGAGCGCCGGGTCCAGGACTTGCGCATACCCCCGCATCGTTTTGTCGGGCACGAAGAGAGAAAGCTGGAGCTGTCGGTTTTATTAGATCTACGCTATACGGGGGTCCTGGACCTGGACCCCCCTCGTAAAGACCACCCGGTGGTTTCCCAGTTCTAAAAAATAAAACATTCTCAAATTAATATCGACAGTTTCTACGAAAATCAAAAAATCTCAAGACTTTGCTTAATAAAACGTTTGCCAATTAATGAATAATTCATACATCGTGAAAGCCGGTCCGTTCAATCCACTTGGTAAATTATAAGGTCCTGCACTGGTTGCACCACCTCGCACCTTCGTTCGTGATCTCAGCGAGAATGCTGGACCTCGTGGTGGGTCGGGTAGTAGGTATGGTCCGGGTCCACATTCGGTTGCTGTTAATTTTACAAATGGGATTTTAGAAGCAGCTCATCGTATTCGATGAGATACGAAAACTCACTTCCTCCTCGTTGTGCGCTGGCAATCGTGAAGCCCAGTGGTCTTGATAATTCGGGATAATAAATCGGACCTGGTCCATCGCAGCCCATCTGTCCGGTTTGTCTCGCGGCTATCGAATACGCCGGCCCTCTGAACCTCGAGGTACAATGATCGTCGTAGCCGACCAGATTTTTTAGCTTATATTTCGGTCCAGGACCTGAAATGTGATGTGATGAGAAATTTCATTTCAATTTGTCACTCTCGTGTGGTTTTAAGATTTACGAACCTTGAACGCTGCAAAGAGCCCCAGCTTTGTGTAAAGCTGGTGGCTTCTTCGAACCCCCATCTTTTCCAGCATGTTTTCCCTTATTCTTTTTAGGAGGCATCCCGAATATTTGATTATTTTGACAACTATTTTACACTTGAAATTTTAACGGCCTAATGGGTTTAAGATTCTTTTTATCACTGTGTTTTACGCATTTGTTTCTCCTCGTTGTATCTAACTTCATAGTTTTGAAAATAACGCGGGCTTTCATTTATTTTCGAGGACAGAACTTTTATTTATTGGACAGTGGACAAGAGGATTTTTATGAATATTGGCACGAATCACTCGTCGAACTCGGTGACCGCCGGCGGTGCGCACTCGCTGTGTCGTATGCCGAACGAATACATCGGCTGATTTTTTCCAGCATTGAATCTCGGATAGTAAACCGGTCCGGGACCAACGGGTACGCCGAATAGTTTTTGTCTAAATTTCAGCGAGTATGCCGGGTACCTCTTTCTGATGAGATCGTAGTTTCCCTCCGCGTAGGCTGCCGGTCCTGGACCAGCAGTTTCCTCTGGCTTTCCATGACGACCCATTCTACGAGAAATTGAACATTTTCTAAACTGCTCGAACATTCTCTTCAACAATTTTAAAGTCGCACATTGTAAATGCTCCTTGGGCCGTTTTATCCGGTACATTCGGTCCGAGACAAGACGGTAGGAAATAAGCGTTCGGTCCTGGACCGTCACCCGTAAGTTTTTGCATCGATCTCGACTTGATCGTATATGCCGGAGGTCTCAGGCTGTGATTCATCGGTGGTGACGTCTCTGGATGATAAGCTCCAGGTCCAGGGCCAAATCCAATACCTAAAAAAGAAACGAACAATTAGCGTAATTAAATTCTCAATAATTAATAGACGATATGTCTAAGGCAAATAAGCGGCGATGGACCTTTAAACTTTGGTCGTCCAAGCAAGGTGTATGCAGGTGGATTGTCCAGTCCGTATTTCGTCAGTTTTCCTATATTGTAACGAGGTCCGGGACTCGGCGTTTCGCTATCCTTTTTTCCCCCACGTCCAGGAATCGTGTATGCAGGATTTCTGTAGCGCGAAGGATCATGACCCTCGTAACCTACGAGCGTCGGTAATTTGTAAGCCGGTCCCGGCCCTCTTGACATACAGCTTAGCATTTGCTTGGGTCGATTATCCTTGTCCTCCATCGTTGTTTAAAATGTATATTGTACAATATTTGATAAAATTTCTATAAAAGGTGCAGAATACTGCTTAAACTTTGACGTTCGGCAAAACGTCGCCTACAAAATAGCTGGTAAAATATCTGAAGACTAGCGTCCGAACAATGTTCAGATCATTGAAAAAATAAGCAAGATGAATAATCGACACGCTTGGATTTATTAACTCTAATCTGTACAAAACTAATCGTCATCATCATCATCATCATCCGTATCATCAAAATCGTCGAAATCACTGCCAAAGTCATTATCATCGTTTTCATTCTTTTTGCTGACCATCAATGACTTCAATTTTTCCAACAAATCGTCTCTGGTCAAAGGTTCTACCTTTTTCGAAGCTTCGCCTTCGCTCTCCGAACTCTCATCCTCCTGTAGCTTCTCCGTGTTATTATCAGTCTTCGATTTGGCGGATTTTTCTTTTTCCACAGCTGTAACAATGTCACATTTTCATAAATATCTGAACTTATATAATGAATAATATTTCCAAGTTCGTTGGACCAACCTTTTCGGTTCATATATCGTAAAAACGTTCTTCTCTTTCGCTCTGGTAACTTTTTCAACATCAGCCTCAATTCTCTGTCCAATGGTATGGGCTCTTCCTTCGTCTCTTCCGGCACAACGTCACCTTTCTCTCCGCACTTTGGGCATACTTTATCGCAGAGGGCACACGGCCCGCATATCATGTGATAAGCATGTTTGATGACTTTCTGCTCGCATTTGGTACATTTAGCCGGAGCCTTCAGAGGCTTGTACTTCTTGTACTTGATCTTCCATTCTATTATCTTCTTGCATCGCTCGCAAACATTCACCACTTGTATATTATTGATGAGTTTCGTTCTGTGAGACGTGTCGTGCAAGTTGTTTTTGAACTTGTGATTGTTCTGATACTTTTGAGGTCTCGAACGACCAGTGTTTCCCTTCTGTACACTCATGGTTTCATCTGAAAACAGTAACATAAGTTTATCACTCGATCTATAACCTGAAATCCACAAAATGAGTAAAAATAATACAATTCCAACGATCGATCGTCGAGAGTATAGTCGATACGTATAAATAACGATAGTACAAATTTATATCTTACCGATGTCGAAATTAGATAATAATGAATTATGAAAATAATATTTTTCAGGAGCAAACACGTGTCGTTGACAGAAGGTCTCCGCCAGTGGCGTTGGATTCTCGAGACACAGTGGGAAGTTAACTCCCCAGCGCCATCTCGTTCCTTTTAGTCACCAGAGAGCCATGTCCACTTATCGATCGTTACGATAAAGCAGCTCGAAGTTTGAATTGAAATCTGGATCGGACGACGGAACGCAGAACCCGGCGATGTAAGTAAATCATGTTCAACGATAAATAGATGCCCGTTAACTGCAAAATAAATTCTTGTTCTGACAATTTTTTGTTTGCTTATTTATAGATACATCCCCGGTCAATCCAGCATCGTAAGAGTACTAATGATATATCGGTGTAGCTCGAGAAAAAGCGTGGCGGCCGAGAGCTACGTCACGAAAAGTAGTTTTATTTTACAAACCTGTTATTCCTGTGTTCTCGCGAGAGGATGAAGGATTGCCTACGTGCGGTGACCAGATCTCTCTCGTCGTACGGCGGTCCGAGAGCTCGAGCTAGGGCGACATAACACGAAATTTATAAATCGCGGAAATCGCATAATAAGCAGTTAGTGTGAGAGAAAAAGAGAGCAAGGTATAACAGGACGTTGCGTCGCAATAATCAAATCGCATATATGCCGAAGAAGCAGCGTGCGTCAATCTTGCTGAATAAATGATCGAGCAGAGATTGCGGTGGCCGGACAATATTCTCAAAATGTGGATATCTCGATCCTAATAATAATGATAAACGTTGAAAATTAACGAAACTAAATGTAGCAAAAAGCCGATATCAGCTTATGAATACGCACTGATTGAATTAGCGATTCTTGAGAGAGAGAGAGAGAACGGTAGAGAAGAAGGGCATACGATAGAATAATTTATTCGTCGACCGGAGCGGCCGACAACGAGTTATATCTCTTACACACGCGCATACCGATTTTCACTGGCACGAACGCCTACTCCTTGGCCTATGTCGGTACGTCGCCAAAATTAAACACGCTCGATTCGATCGAAGCGAGAAAGAGGGATATCGAGAGGCGTACCATCGAGGTATAGGTAGATAGATAGATAGGTACCTAGGTAGGAGATGAGCAGGTGAATATGTCTGGTGCGTCTTGCATCAGGAGATTTAACAGAAAGGAGGAGAGGCGAAGGGACGCGGGGTCATTTCAGGTCGAAAGTTCGCCAGGGCAAACTATACATAGAGTCTCGCCTCTCCTGACAGGCTTGAAACGAGATAAAATATTCATTCGGGTTTCGCGCGACCGGCTGTCAATCTGTCAACTATAAAGCAACGCTGTCTACCGATCCTTGTTCCGTCTCCCCGTACCATCGACCATTTTCTCTTGGCCCCCTCCTTCTCTTCTCTCACCAACCAGCCCCCTCTTTGCGTATGGCAGCCAGCATCCAGGTTCACGCGTTTCGAGACAACACACGACAGAGCCCTTTCTCTCTCACTCTCGCTCCCTTGCTCCCTCTCTCTCTCTCTGCCTATTTTTATACGGATATGCTGATGCCTCGCCGTATCATGTTGCTGTTGCTTCTCCAATGGACTCGCAACTAGACGAGTCAAATTAACGAAACTTTGGAATGCTTTTAAAATTTAAATATTACATGTCTGACCCATATCGACCTCATCCCCCGCAATTCGAAGGGGTGGCGCTTCAAGCGCGAATATTCGCGCCGTTACGATTCTCCCGTCCACCGGTTTCACCGACGAAAAATCATCAACGTATTCCCACTTTACTCTGTCTCTCATGCTCACCACTTTTCGGGTAGTTGCGGATAGACTTTTTGACAATGGCCCGATCTATCCGCTTTCCTATCTTCCTATCGCTCGAATCTTCCATCTTTCATGTTTCTCCCACTCTTCACTTTCAGGATAGTTTCGGATATACTTTAATAATAATGGCCCGAACTACCTGTTTCCTTATTTAGCATGCTTGGACTTTTTAACCGATTCACGAATGATAAACCATCGTTCTGAATTTTAATATATCCGACCCTATCCACTCTTTGGGTTGTTACGGATAAATTTAAACAATAGCCCGTACTATCCATTTCCCTATCTATGCGTATATCAGTATTCCCAGCTTTCCGTATTTCACCTCGTTCACCTTTGCACCTTTGGTACGAGTTCGGATAGATTTTGTTCATGGCCCGAATTAAATGTACCCCTCGTAGCTCGATTCTCATACGCGAATGTTTTTCGTCGCTGACACCAGCGTGAAATTCTGTCTTTCGGTAAATATTTTTAAAGCCGTCAAAGTCGCGGTTGAAACGTCCGAATATTTCGTTTAGAAAACCACTTTAGCCGTCGTGCCTGTCGGTCCATTTCTCCCAGTTCATTAACAGCTTCGAAACTCTGTCGCTTTGTTGTACCTATACGTCGTAGCTTTTTTTTTATCGAACGAACGATCGATGAATCTCTCGCGCGAGTTCGTTGCCACGAGAACTCGATCGAAAATAGATTTCATAATGTCGATTATACGCGGCTGCGAAGCGATGCCGTACGCGAGCATTGTCACGCCGACTTCCTATTAGATTCGCGAGTTTCTCCGGCCGCTGCTCCATACCTCGAGGTACTCGTATAAGAACCTATATACTTATACGTAGGTCTAGAGGCTAAGCGAACTATTATCGGACGTCAACACGTGACGGTTGTTTGCTAACAGTGCCAGCGTTTCTCATAATACGCGGCTGCCCGACAGCGATGGATGAACGAGTACAAGGTGAGTCCTTAAATCACCGTATAGCTTCTCTTATCTCTTGTCTCTACAGATACTGGAACGAGATTTTGTTTGTTTGTATTTTTAGGAAACGTTCGATTCCATCGTTGGTTACGAATCTCCGAAGTGTCCCAGCCGCAGCTCGAGTGGTATTCGGTTGCAACGAGATTACGAGGATCCTCGATTCCATCGGGTAAATGGGAGATACGAGGGTAGAATAGAATAATTCGTAGGTAGACAATACGTTATATTTATATGCTTTTATTGAACATTTCTCCAACATGAAATGGTGAAAAATCACGTTTACGCCTGGATACATTATATTTCCGTATAAATCATTTAGATCACTGAATCTGATGAAAGGTTGAAACTGGTGGAGCGCATAGTCACAGGATTCTAATTTCCATATCGGGAGCACGTTCGTTGTACGTGTATGTGGAGTTTCGATATCGACGAATTACTGCTCTTCCGTGATTATGATTATTGCCCGAAAGCCAATATCGGTAACAAGGCTTTCTGAGCAACAATCAAAAGCATAAAGAGCATCCGTTGTAGATTCCAATCCCCGGTTCGCGGTATACTTTCTCTTCGATTCTCCTCTCGTTGAATCCGGTCGAGTCGTGTCACTCTGTTGTATCTGCAACAGACGGAAAAATAACTGTATAAACCCTTTTGCATCGTTCCCCGAAGGCACAAGAATTCATCGAGGCGCAACGATCGGTTGAAACAAAAAAAAGCGAATGAAACACCGTGAGAGCAGATCGGTTCGCGAATACCAATGAAAATAAAGTGTTCGAGTTGTAAGATGTCGGCGTGAAAGGAATTCAAAGTCGCAAGTGGGTATGAACCGAATGAAAATACAAGTCTCGGTGGATATCAACACGAGTGCACAAACGCACAAGTCCGGAAGTCGCGAGTGTATCGTCAAAGTTCCGGAAGCTGGAGCTCGAGGGAATGATCCCTGGAGCGTGTCGCGGACTCGAATGATATCGAGGAGGAATTGCATCTCGCGGGAAGCATCCCTCATCGGCGGCTAACGGGGTTGAAACGCGCGCGCCACCGTTCTGGTGGGGGAATTCGAGTTTTGATAAGGGAAGGGTTGCACATTGCTCGATTGCATCTGCGTGCGTGCTTGGCGGGGGAATTTTCGTATACGGGAGGTTTACACCGGTGTGAATTGATTCTGCGCAGGTAGAGTTTCTCCGCGAAGGAGAATGAAGAGGAGGAGGAGGAGGAGAAGGACGTGGAGGTGGAAGGCATAATCGTCGTGGAAAAGCAACGTCCCGGAGCATATTGCATCCACGCCGAAGGACACGAGGAGCGGTCCGCGCGCATGCATACTAGAAACTCTCGAGGACGCCGAGGGGATGTCGAGGTACAGTTGCATGTGTACACCAGCGAGGTACGAACCTCCCGTTTTCCGCTGGTGTCGTCCGTCTGTCCATTAACGTTCTCTAATCTCTGTAATTTGACAATTAGCCCGACTGTGCTGCGCGCAGTTGGTCGAGGGAGAGAGAGAGAGAGAGAGAGAGAGAGAGAGAGAGACAGAGAGAGAAACTTGGAGAGAAGAGCATTCACCCCGGCGACAGGCCGAGAGAGGCGACGTTCGCTCTCGTCGACGGCTAACGGCATCGCGTCAATCACACGCGGGTTTGATTCTCACCTCTCCTCTCTCTCTCTCTCTCTCTCTCGGTATTTGTCACCCCTGCGCTTTATACATTATGCGAGAGCTTTGCTCCAACGACAAGCAACCCCGACGTCACGACGACGCTATCACTCCCTCTCTCTCTCGCTCTCCGTAGATTTCGCTGATTAATTTATTTTATCAGTCTCGACTTTGAGCATCTGCCACATGGAGGAAATTCTTCGCGAGATGTACGTTCTTATATTTCTATATTATATCTGCCCGTCGAGCGAATCGTCCAATAACCTTTTCTTACTCTCTCTCGTTCGTTCCCTCGCTCTAGCTACCCGTCCGATTTGTAGCCGAATGTCACTTTTCCAAATGTCAATTAGTTCATAATTAACGAGGAAAAATTCCACTCTATCGTTCATTATATTTCATGATCCAGCCAAAAATAAAACGAGGAGAATATATCTCGCGTATAGTTGGCGGATGTGGAAACGAACTTTGGTCGAAAAATCGCGGATACGCATTGTCATATAATAAATTTTAAATCGAGCAGAAGATATCTTGAAAAAAATCTGTCCACGGTACGGAAATTCCTGGATCCTCTCGATCTCCAAGGATCTTATCCAGGAGTCGGTGATTCGGTACCGAGGCAGAACTCTGGCGAATCTCGTCAGTCGCCTCGGGCTCGTCCCGGGTACGTTACCCCGAACAGTAAACCGGCGAGGCTCGTTTCTCGGGACCGTTTCCAGGCACAGAGTATTAGTACCCTCTCTCTCGATCTCCCTCTACCTACTGTTAACCGGGCTCTCCCCTTCTTCGATTCGAGATCTCTGAAAGGCGCGTACCTATATGAGAGAGCAGCTTCGCGAGCAATCGAGAACCAAGGCCGTTGGTTCCCGGGGGCTGTTCACTAGGTGCTGCGTGAGTAATCGAGCCTCTCTCTCGCTCTCGTCCTCCGAGCTCGCCAACTTCCAAGCCCCACCGTCTCGACGTCCCGTCAGGAGCATCTCGCTCGTCCCCGGGAATCTCGCTCTTTCTCTCTCGCTCTCTCGCTCCTACCGACGTATCTTTTATTTTGGAAAAATCTCGCGGTACAATTTTAGAGGGAAAATTATTTTTAAGAGACTTTTATCTCCGAGACACAAAAGATCGATCGCCCAACGTCGATTTCATCGAGATCTCGGTCTCGATCGCGCGCCACGAATATTTCGGGTTAGAGCCACCTTGACCCGACGAAATCTTCGGTTCTCGTTGAATGACTGTCAATTCGTGGAGCGAAACGACAGAAAAAAAATCAGTCGTTCGCCTCGCGATCTTCGAGTTTCGAGTCAAATGTCACGTATAGTTAATGTATAAATGCCGTACGAGAGGAAAACAACGAGCGAGATCACGAGTCGTACCGAATCCGGGCAAATACATTAAGCATCGAGTCGAGCGATAAATCGTCGCGAGTAAATATACGATCGAAATGAGTGAATAAAGCGTGGCCGTCGTAACATCGATGAGCCCGATACGAGAGAAATAAAATGTTGGTTGCGAGAACGAAAATAAAAAGGTAGAGCAGAGCGACGGATTCTCCAAATCGCTTCTGCAATCCTCTTAAAGCCGATCCCGCGTTTTTTTTCTCCTCTCTCGCGGCAGGGTGGAGTACACAATGAACGGTGACGGTTTTTTTTATCCTTCGCTTCTCGGGAGAATCGTCGATGACCTGAGAACCGAACACGTGTCGCGAGACTGAGAGAGAGAACGAACCATTAGCCAGAACGGAGGCGATAAAAAATGGGAATAAAAAGAAGGAGGAAGCTAGATCGGTCGGCCCAGTGAAAGTTTCGTAGCGGGGATCGAGCGACCGAAACTGCGGTAGCTCTGTAAATTCGTCACGGACGAGGACAATGGGAATTTAAACGATTCGAGGCAAAGAAAAAGAAAGACCGATCGCTCGTAAGAAGTCAATTAAACACCCTGAGACTAATTTATGAAGTTTCTTCTCGTTCGCGCGAGAGTCGAAAAAAATGTTGTATTTGCCGGGAGTGAAAGTCTCGATTTAACCAACGTCCGAGTGGCTAAACGGGCAAGCTCGAAACAATTCGACACGGTACGAGAGGACAATGCCAAACGAGAGAGACTTTTCTTGCGCTCTCGGTGCATCGAGACGGATTCTCTCCCTCTCTCTCTCTCTCTCTCTCTTTCCAATTCTCGAGACGAGAGAGAGAGAGGGAGTGCACATTTGTCGGTTAGGTTTCTTCTCTGTGATTTTGTATCTCGCTGGCGAGAGGCGCGGGGAGATATCGGCCGCAGCGATTCTCCTGTCCCGGGTGGTCGGGTTTCATCGGTTTTCCTCCTCTTTCTCGTCCCGTTCCATTCCATCCCATCCCATCGAGCTCGAGGATGGACACGCTCCATCGGTCCATCGACTTTGATACCGAGCACCCGTAACTGTGAAATCGTTCTCGCTTTTTTGTGTCGTCTCGGCCGCGAGTTTCATTCATCCGAGACTCGTTCGCACCCAGCCACGTAAAAAATACGATTTTGTCGAATAATTTGTAAATTGGAACGCGAAGCGGGACACTCACCGGTGGTTGTAATTTTTCATAATGACTCAATGAAGGTGGCTATCGGCGCGAGACGCATTCCGAAGCGAAAGAAATAGCCCGCTTATACGAGGTGAAGAATTGTAGAAAGAGAGGGGGGCAAAAGAACGCACTTTAAACGCGATACGTGTGTGTCGCGATCCGACCGGTCGTACGCGCGAGAGACTGTCTATGGTACTGAAAGTGACGCATAAATACCGAGAGCGCCATAGACTGTCGACCGAAAGAAGATAAAAAAAACACGTGTTTGCGAGATATCGCACCTGTGTGTGTGTGTGTGTGTGTTTCTATGTGTGTACGCGCGTCTCTCTCGCTCTCTCGTCGATTATATCTCGTACGCTTATAAAACATACGTGAAACCTTCCCCGCGTCGTCGTCATTTAATCTTATCGCAGGAAGTTGGTCTCGCGTGTAGATACTTGTTAAGCGTTTTAATACGAGTACTCGAGCTTGGAGGGTCAGCAATTCGATTACATTGGTTATACCGATGTCGAGGATCCTGTATTTATTTAACGAGGAGTTGCCTCTTCGATTCCCGATCTTGATAAATCATGTATTATCTCCCTAATGGCTGATTCAATTTGTTCATAAACTAAACCCGCTAGTTTGTAAACGTTTCTAGCTTTTTTTCCCTGCTTCTCTCGACCACGATGGACTTTTGAGATCTAAAAGCATCGAGAGTGGAAATCTCGAGAAATGGAATATACGGGTTTGGTTTGCGCCTGCAACTTTAACGCCCGAGGAGTTGAAATATCGAGTTACTGTTTCCTGCGTGCACTCCCTCTCTCTCTCTCTCTCTCATGCTCTCGTTTAGCCCTCGAGTTCTTGGACACGAGGTACACGTGGACGTCAAACAAACTTGGAAGGCATTGATGGACGTCAGGTATTCTTCCGGTCTCGGGCATCGAAGGGAAGGTTTTCTTAGAACGCGAGGGTGGGATGCTGGAGGGGGAGAGGCTGGAGGAGAAAAATATGAAACGGAGCGATGGTGCAACGAGGGATGGGAATTTCCAGTAGAAGGAGGAAAATACGGGGTCAGGAAGGAAGTTCCGGCAATGCTGGAGGAGATGAAGAAGTCTGACGGCCGTAACGCTGATGCGCGGAGTACCGGGGCATCTCTCTCTCTCTCTTTCTCTCTCTCTCTCTCTCTCTCTCTCTCTCTCTCTCTATCTCTCTCTCTCTCTCTCGCGTTACCGTACTTTTGCTCGATCTCGGCGGTGGCGGCGGCGGGTCGGGTAGCCAGGCGGGCAGGCCAGCGAGCCTAGGATCTCTCACGGTTTATTCTCGGTGATGCGGCAGAAATCAGAGTCGGCTTCCATTATCTTTGAGAAATAATCGTTCGAGCACGTACCACGAACAAGACTTTACCCAGAGTCAGACCGAGAGAGTGAAAGAGAGAGAGAGACATAGGCGTTTCAAACGTGATTTCCTCGGGGCACTCGACTGATTCTTTCCACCGTCGTTCATCGAGGAACCTCCGACTCCTCTACAGAGAACAACAAAAAATTCTTTTCGATGGAAAGAAATTCCATGTCGAACATTCCTACTATTTCTGTACGCAAACTCGAGCTACCGGAGAAAAAAACGAAACACTCGCCTACATGGAAAGTTTGAAGTTGAGCGCGGCTCCGAGTATCGTAACCGCTGACGCGGCGTCAATTCCACCGAGGGGAATTTAATTGCGATTCGTGAGTTACGAGAAGAAGCGCCGTATTATACGGAATTATCGAACGGCTTTCCTTCGGAGCTCGTTGGATCGTTGCGATCTTTCGTTTTTTTTTTTTTTTTTAAAGAGGAAAGAGAAGAGAAGAACAAGAAATGGCGAGATTTATACGATGTTCGAGACTCGCGACGATCACACCTTCGGGACGAAGCTCGATATGACGAAACGCGCGGATAGTGGAAAATCGTGTTTGTTATTAGGTAGGTACGCGCGACACGGAATATCGCCATAGAGATTGTTCGCTGGAAAAATATTTCTCTTCGGACCTCGAGGACGTATTCTCGAAATATTTTCAACGCGTGTCTCACCCATCTTTCACGTGTGCGAGGCGAAAAGAAAGAGAAGACGGAGAGAGAGAGAGAGAGAGAGAGAGTGTGTGTAACCGCGCGTACATTTGCAAAGAAGCGAATTCCGAGTGTATTTTTAGATTACGGAGAGAGCACAGTTGTTGGTACAAGTGCCCGACAGGCGAGAGAGAGAGAGAGAGAGAGAGAGAGAGAGAGAGAGAGAGAGACGACTAGGCGTCGCGCGAAATACGCCCGACTACTCTTCACCTCGCGATCCTCTTTTTTTGGTATTTTTCAGTTTTTTGTTTTGTTTCGTCCTCCCTCGATGGACCGGAAGTTCCACGGGCCAATAACGAAAAATCGATTACTTCTTCATTGTTCCGGTTAAACAAGCCTCCCCGCATCGTCGGAGTTCAATCGAACGCCGGGCATATAGATTTTATTTTCGATGATTCGGGGTTTTTTTTTTTTTTTTTTTTTCTTTTCATTTTCGAGCGTATCCGCGAAATATCCGTCGCGACAGATGCAATTCGACGTGGTTCGAAAGAAAAACACGAAACGATCACGAGGACGAATTAATGACTTGGCTTCGTCAAGATTTATGGAGCGAAATCATTGATCAAACATTTGATCAATGATTTCATTCGGCGCGATGTCTGGCGAGCGCGTCGATGGCAATTAATAAGCTCGAATCGTTCTCAGACAATCCTCGCCCGCGAAGTCGACGCTCGTTGACCTAGTTTCGTGCTTTTTTTTCACACAAAATTCCGTGAAAAACTAACGAGCAGGAAATTAAAGCGACCGACCGGAATTCCTGGGCAGGTGAGAAAACTCGCGGGGGTTGCGCGTTGACTCGAAGGATCGAGAGTCGAGTCATGCTTCTTAATCGATTCTCGTGGTCGGTTCGAAATCTGACGACCCTCTCGAGTAGATCTCTCTCTCTTTCTCTCGAGAAGATATATTTTCCGCTTGGATTCGTACGGTGGGAACGATCGCGAGAGAAAAATACATATCCACTGAAAACTGAGACGCCCGAGAATCTTGAAATTCTCACTTTTGATTGAATCGAATCAATCACACGTACATAGACACATACGTTGATCAAATATTGAGTCGTCTGGGCGCGAATCGTTTATTCCGTAGGATATTCGATATCGCCATTTCCACAGCCGCTATCCACCAAATTCTTCTCATATATTCAAAACCCTCTTTACATATTTAACATTCGCCGAGCCGAGTGTACTTGAATTTTGATCGTACAAAAGTCTTTCTAATGATCCGGAAATTCTCCTTTACTTTTTTTTCTTTCCCTCGTTTTTCCTCCTGCGTTGAAAAAACGAGAATTAGGGTTTTCGTAGTAATTACTTTGCTCATTGAAATTCGAGGGAAAAAAAACCAGAGTGGACGAGTGGATCCTCCTCTCGTTCTTTCGCGAAGCCTCGCAGAGAGAGAGAGAGCGAGAGAGAGAGAGAGAGAGACGAGGATATATAGAGGAAAGTAGCAAAGTACGAAGAGCGTGGCGCGTTCCACGTTGCACAGAGAGGAGCTCGAGGCAAACGGGAACGCGAGTTGCAAATCCGAGTGCGAGAGAGTGAGAGAGAGAGAGAGAGAGCCTCTCGGTTGCGATACCGGAGAGCCAAGAGGGACTCTCTCGTGGAGAGAGACGGAGCAAGAGAGAGAGCGAGAAGGAGAGTCATAGAAACCAGAACCCTGCATTTTGCTGCAATAAACGCTGTTGGTCGTCGTGTGCGGGTTATATCCACGAATGGATTGCGAACACGAGTCCCGAGGATTTACGATCCTTGGAGGACAACGAGGCAGCGCGAGAGGGACTTCTGTGCGAGCGATTCACGAGTCGGAGCATACGTCACCCGTAATGCAGGGACGTGTCGGTGAAAGAGAAAGATTATAATCGGATCTTTCATAGCCACGGAAAACGTTTCAATCAGCGAGAGTAAATACTAACGAAAAAACCAAAAAAAAAAAACACACCAACTCTTTCGTACTTGATGTGTACTTTAGGAGTAACTCGCTTATTGGGCATCTGCTCTAGAATCCTAATTTCAGCAAAGTTGGCCATTAACGCCTCGTTAATTAATCGCGAAACGAGTCCTCGATGGGATCTAGAACGGTTAACTATCTAGCTGGTTCGATACAGAGTTCGCACGATCGTCTCTCGTAAACGTATATAAAAGCGTTTTAGACGTTTGGACGGTATACGAAACGTACGTTGGCTAGTGAGTCTGTTTCTCGGTCGGGGCGACTCGCGACTCGCAACTCGACATTCTATCTTGTCTCGTTGCCTAAGGCCCCCTCGAGAGAGCATTAGGACCTCTCTCGGCGGTGTGTCGGCTTGCGATAGAGCGTGTCCCCGTATAGGTAGCTATCTCGAGTAGGACTCCTTCGTCTCTTACACACGTATAACGTGTAGCGTGCCCGGAGTTTGTACTCCTCGGGGCATGAACGTCGTTCCGGCGTACCGAGAGGACTTTAGCCACCGCGTCGAGGCTGCGCGCGAGAGAGCCTCTGGTCTTATTGCCCACCGAGAGACTCTCTCGCGCGCGCATTATTGCTTCATGGAACTCTGTTTTGCGAGAGACTTTCTTTCGCGATCTCTCTCTCTCTCTCTCTCTTTTTCTCGCTCTTTTCATTTTGAATCCACCGTCGTTGGTTTCAACGAGGAATCATCGAATTTAACGATAAACTCGAAATATCGAGAGGACCCGAATGTTGCTACGAGTCGAAGGGAATCCTCTCGTTTCTCTTTCTCTCTCTCTCGTTCTCTCGATCTTCGTGTGGATGGAGAAACGAAAGGAACGGGAGGGAAGGCGAAAGAGCGAGGAGGAGGCTGTGTGGATCGTAGTAGTCAGCCGGTAAATACGAGTCATGCTCGAAGCGTGCATTCTTCCTCGCAGAGGTTCTCCAAGCGAGAGATATCTCTCGGTCCCTCTCGTTTTCACTCTCCGGGGTTCGAGAGCACGCGGACTCCGATCTTACGATACCGATAGGCGTACACCCGAGCCATTCGTTTTATCTTTTTCCTTTCGTTGCTTTATCAAGGATTTTTTTTAACCAGGATTCTTTTCGGGTCCTCGGGTTCGAGCCCGAGTCACATTTCGAGTGAAAATTTACTCCTCTCTTCGTCCGTGTGTGTGTGTGTGTGTGTGTGTGTGAAAGACACGACGAAAGAGACGAAAGAGAATTGTTTTGTATAATAGGCGAATGAATAATTCATATTCGTCCTTAGGGAAAGCGCGGAGAAACGGGCGAAACCCGCTTACGCTTCCTCTGTGTCGCGGTTTTTAAATAAAAAATAAAGCAAATATGTTTTCTCTGAGAATGTCTCTGGTCGCGGCTCAAAGCGAGCTCTCGCGCGCGCAAGGACCTTCTCAGTCACGATTCGTCTTTCTCGCTCTTTCTCTCCGGCGTCTCTTCTCGAAGTGACCCAGTTCTATGGCGTCCTCGCCATCCACGATTCATTATTTCAGACTCGAACCACCGAGAGAAACTTCTCCGCTGGTGAACGAGGCTGCCAAGGGAAGTAGGGAGGATCGAACGTTCCAAGTTTACGGAGAGACGACTATTTTCGAGGGGCACGTCGCGGAGCACGTCGCTTCTTGATTGAGAGCTCCCGATAGCCTCCTTCAATTGCTCCGTTTGAAGCGACGATTTTTATATCCATGTTCGTTTCAAGAGCAAAGAGACGCCGAGAATCTGCGAAAACACACACACACGCACGCACGGACGAACAAAAGGATGATAAAACCATGAAACCGTTGAGATTCGTATTTTAGCCTCGATCAACGATTCGTAACTTGGCTCGGTCGTCTATCCTAGTTTAACGCGCGAAGGTCTCGACGAGGCGATGTACAACGAGGCCTGTCGATATTAAATATTGGCACGACAGCGAGAGAGTTTCGAAGAGAGCAAAAGCAGAAACGGCCTACGTACGAGACTTGGTGAAATCTCGCAACCTTTCTCCACACACGCGCGCACACACGTCCGACTCTATCTCGTTATTCAACCATGTACGAGAGAGAGAGAGAGAGAGGGAGAGGGAGAGAGATGGCAAAAAACTGAAGGCTGAGGTTCACCGGTCTAGCAAATTAATCGAAGAGAGTACAGCCAGGGGTGCGCATATGCACGTGTGCGCAATCAAATGCACGCTCGGCTTCAAAGCTCCGAGGCTCGTTACTCCTCTGACAGGAAGGGAATCAAAACTCGTCCGTATTTTATCAACTATTATTATTTCTTTTTACCATCGACTAAACTTCATCACAATATTATTACTAAAATTCGATCGAATTCGCCAAATTTTCGTGATTTTTGTTTGTTTCTACAAACGTGAGTAAAATGCATTTTCTAAAGGGTGAAACTTGCGCTTATGACAGACAGAGAGAGAGAGAGGGAGAGAGAAGGACGAATAAGAGACTGAGAGAATCGGCGAGCGAAGCTATAATAACTCAAAAGATATCGTGTGTACATAGGACTGAGGGAGTTTAAAATTCAATTATATCCTGTAGGATGGCTATAATCCGATATCCTCGTCCGTATACCCCCATCATCCTCAATCTACCATTCACTCCCCATTTTAATCCCGCATTCCCTTTCTCTCTTCCGTTCTCTCTCTCTCTCTCTCTCCCTCTCTCGCTCTCTGTATCACAACCCTCATCTCTTCAACAGCAGCAGCAGCAGCAGCATCGGTTCACTCGTTGCCGCCAGGTCCTCGGTTTCCGCTCGCAGCCCTTATCCCTTTTTTCTATCTCTCTCTCTCTCACTCTCACTCTCGGCCCTTGATCATCGCGATACAATCGATCTCGCGGTTTTTCATCCACTCCCGGAAACTATATTCGTTTCTTTTCTTCACCGATGGATGAGAGCGAGAGAGAGAGAGAGAGAGAGCGGGAGCCAGACATCTGCAGCTACGAGCGCGACTCCCCGCGTAAATCTCGAATCATACCGGGGTAGACACGGGGGACGTTTATTTTTTACTCGTAAAACTCGGAATTCTCGAGCCTCTCAGATTTTTATTATCTCATCTTTCATTCACGAAAGTCGATTAAATAATTTCGTAGATCTAATTTGGAGGGAAACGCGTGGTTGTACGAAGTAGCGTATGTAGTCACGCTCCTAGAGGATCTTTGACCCGGCGAGCCAACTAGGTAGCAAACTTGGTTCTATCCGGGAGAGGGGAAAGCCACGAAGGAGTCGAGAGAGGATTTGAAAATGCTGCGCGCACCGCCTGGCGGACGTTAATGCGAGACGCTAAGTTTCTCGATGCGGCTCTCGGGCACTCTCTCGAGGTAGGTATACGTGTGTGGTGTCCTCGGTTCGAGGTCACCGAGTACTTTGATTTCCGAGTTCTCCATCCGACCCGGCCGGAGAAAATCGTCTACATATATATAAAACGTATCAACGAGTATAACACAGTTGAAACCAGCTGTGGGGCACGTACTCCCTGGCGGACACGTCCGGGTAATGCGAGAAGCGTCAGCAATTTTTTCTTTTTTTTTTTTTCTCGTCGCGCAAGACTCTTCCACCGACCACGACGCGGAAACGAGTCTTGCCGACTTGGAACGTTTCGTCGGAAATTTCACACGCGTCTAAACTTTAATGAAATCAAGCAATTCGAACGGACGCAATTATTTTTTTCGCTTCTCCTTCGATATTTGACACAGAAAAAGCCGAGGATTGATTGGTCTCTCGTTCTCCCGTGGCCTATTTTTTTTCATACATCGAATCGAATTTTATTCGAAAGCTCACGGGAACGAACCCTCTCTCTCTCTCTCTCCGAGTTTTTCACCCCCTGCCCGGGTAAAAACGAGGGTCAGGGTTCGTCCCAGCTTGGTCGTCATGACAACCGTAGGGATTTTCGGGGGCACCCTGTGTTGCGCGAGAACGCTGCCCAAAAGTAAAGCGCCCTTTCTTTCCTTTCCTTTCCTTTTTCTCTCTCGCCCCTTTCCTCCTTCTTGGGGGAAAAAAAAACACGACTCCGATCTCCTATAGAGTTATAGACCATGCGCGGGCAAAAGCATCAGGAACCATCTTGAGAAACACCCACGCGTAATGACGGAAGCTTATCGACGTGTGACTTCTTTGAAGAGAAAGCAAGAAAGAGAAAAAACCTGCGACCCTCTGTAGAGTTTCGACGTAATACCTTCTTTCCGCCCTCTAACGGCCAAACTTTCTTTTTTTAACTATAATTTTTCACCCCTCTTAGCGAGAAGAGCGCATCATTCTTGGTGAGAAACGACGATGATGGGTTAAACCTCTCTCTCTCTCTCTCTCTTTCTCTCACCTTCTATTATATACAACAGCTCTTTGCACTTGTAGCTTCTCGCAAGAGGCAAGAATGTTGGGCGAGGCGTGCAAAAAAGTGGCGAGGATAGCAATAATTTCTTTTCTCGTACTCGATTTCTTTCTCCGTTGGCGGGTCCACGATGGAGAGAGACCGCACGCCGGTGATAAAAAGAGAGTCCGTTACGAGAGAGCGAGAGAAGGGGGTGGGGGTGGGGGAGAGGGAAAGGGCCTCGGTCGCTCGCGGCCACCACTCGATCTTGTACGTGCACCGCGAACGTGATGCAACCGAAGCATAACGCGGTGCGAACTCGAGTTTGTCCTCGTCGAGGGTTGAAACCTCGCGAAACTCTCGGAATACGCAGGTGGGAACGTTTTTTTTTTTGTAAGTTCTCTGTTGGGGGAATCGAGGGGGAGAAGGATATTAGGGTTGAGCAGCGTGGACAGAACGCTCGTGAGCTCAACGCTTCACTACCTCTCTTGCGAGCTAAATTACATGGCTTTGCTCCTTCGTTCCGTGAAAATCAAGCAATAAACGGTAAACGAACGAGAGAACGAAGAGAGAGAGAGAGACGAGTTCGATACTCGAAAGGACAGCTCGGTGCAGCAGCTCCGTCATTACGTGGGAAGAAAAAAGCTTTGTAAGAATTAAGCCGGGGCTTCGAGGGGTTTCCAGGAAGAGCTCGAGTCCGAGAGATAAGGCTCTCGATCCGGGCCAATTGATCTTTGGCCTCCTTCTCTCGCGCAACGCAAAACTGAATTACCTCGATTCTTTCGTATTACCGTTTTGTGTGTTTAAACACCGGTCGATCTTCGATTTCTAGAAACTTGATCCGTCTCGACGAACGGCGGACGAAGCTTCTCTAGCGGGCGATCGTTTTCTCTCGAGATAAATCAAGGCGAGTCGAGAAAATTCTCTCGTTGCGGCAATAAATTCCTTTTTCCTTCTCTCGGGTATTTTTGCCAGGAAACGTTATGACACCGAGATCCATCGAGGCGTATCGAAGGTTTCTTCTCTCCTTCATTCCGTCTCTCTTACCGCGAGCATAAATAATATCTCGCGGGAAACGGACAAAGCGTGTCCAATTACTTCTACGAAGTCTTAAAGATTTTCATGGTACAGAAGTAAAGTGCATCGCAGTAAAAAAAAACAAGCCAGGTTGCTGCAATCTCTCGGTAGACGCATTTTTTTCTGTTCTTTTTTCGTAGATAATACACATAGCTCGCCTCGGGCGGAACAATATCGTTACAGTTCACAGAGACTCTCTCTTCCTCCCTCCCTCCCTCCCTCTTCCCTCTTTCCTTCCTCCTCGTCTTCCTATAGCAGCTCTTTTTTTATAAACTTCCCTCCCTCGTCCTGGAGACGAGCTAGTGGGCCAGAGAGAACTCGTCTATTTTTATTATTATCCCGACGAGAAGGGTTGAAATATTTATAAGGAGTATCGTCCAGGGTGTAAAAGAAAGAAAAAAAAAGAACGGTGCGAAAAAGTGTGTGCGAGTGTGTGTGTGTGTGTGTGCCAAAACTGAATGATTCATGGAGTCGATCGGTATTAGGTGGGTCAGCCGGGCCAACTTTTCAGCCTTGGTCGTTGATTAATTATACGACGAGGCTCAATTAGTCGCGAGCCAAAAAGAATAAAGCCGTACGGATCGAGACTAAATTCGATCGATATAGTATGGGAGCCCTACGAGACGAATTTCAATATTCCCGGGACTCTCTTCTTGTGCAACGACGTTCTCTCGTCTTCCTCGGGATTTCTAATGACTCTTACGAGCCGAGTTAAATGGTCATTAACCATTGGATTACGGTCGCGCGAGTGTCGAACGCCGAGAGCAGCTTCTCTCGAAGCTTCTCTTCGTGGCCTTGAAAATAAATACTCACTAATGAGGTAATGCTGTGCGTGGCTCTCTCTCTCTCTCTCTGTCTCTCTCTCTCTTTGTCTCTCTCTCTCTATCTTCGTGGTCCTCCCAGCCCTCACGGAGCGTGCCAGCCGATTGTACAACGCGAAGCCCGTGAAAAGCTTCGCTCGTTCGCTCCTTCGTTCGTTCGAGAATATCTGTATAGCGGGCTTTATTCAGCCTCTCGGACGGATGAGAGACGAGATGAGAGATGAGTAACGGTGCCGCGCGTTCGGTGTGGTCCCACCATTCTTCTTCTCTCTCTCTGTCTCTCTCTGTCTCTCTCGTTCGCTCGCTCGCGAGACTGTAAGAAAGAAAACAAAACAACAAAATCACCAAACCGAGATCTTCATTCATTTCTTATTCCGACAATTATTCCTGGTATACACGAGTGCGTATATTATATTCGTGACGGTACAAACGGGATATTACGATACGCTCGAAAATAGTTGAATTCTCGTACCGACACGGGACAAAGAGCGGAGAAAGTACAACGGTTTAATTAATTGGCATTTTTCGAGGAGGGAAAATAATTGGAGCGTACCGCTTTGAAGGATTAAGAGTAGAATTCGCGCTCGTCTCCACCCGGCCTTTGTAATAATGATTTCTCGTTTATTTTCGGGATAGACGAGAAAGGTATCTACCGCGTCGTTTACGAGAAGAAGAAACAGCGAGTATCTCGCCAACGTTTGCATTCAGAAACGATCTCGAAGCGTGACCGTCCGCGAGAGAATTTAGCACAGATTCCAGTACGTTGGTCGCGGAACGAGCGAAACCATGAAGAGCTCGCTCTGCTCTTGCTTCTCTCCACGGGGCTATCGACCTATGGAGCTTCGCTCTCCGTGGCCTAGTATAGCGGATTCTGAAACGCCGGCCGGTCGGTCGGTCGGTCGGTCGGTCGGTCGGTCGGTCTCTTCCGACGCGTTTCTCGATACGTGTTCGATACATATAGATACCTATAAGAGCGAGTACGTGCCGCCTGTATGTACGTCCCACTCGGCAGAGACACGTCGAACATCGTGCAACGGAAACCCGGAGGGAAGAGGAACGATCCGCGCATCACTGTGGTACATTACCAGGAAATAGTTACGGACGAGCCGTCCGACGATCCCAAGAGCGCGCGGCGCGAGACTCTCTCTACGTACCTACGTAGCTTCGATCGTGTGCGATACCTTCCTACTCGTTCCAATAATCTCTCTACGTATCCCTTGAAATGGGAACGCGACGTACGAACCGCGAAATATCGAATCGCGAAAACCCGCTCGTTAAAGTTCCACATGCGTATATTTTGTAAGGCTCAACGTTACCTGCTCGTATGGACTCGACATCGTCCTCAGTCTCGTTCTTTCTCCGTCAGCGATGTCCAGCGACGACGCAATTTCGAAATCCCACGTCGTCCGCGACACTTTGTCTTTGATTATATCGACTACGATGTTTTCGTCGAACCGGAACCAACGCGAATTCTCGTCGCGAACGAGAGGAAGAAGGAAGATAAACAACGAATCGGGCCGACTGTTTTCGGAGTTTTGTTTTCTCGACGGGAGATCAACGATCCCTGTACCTTGAAGTCTCCGAGAGGTCTTCGCCCTTTCCGACGAGTCCCTTCCGGGACCAGTCGGGCCCGAGCGAACGGATGATTATTATAGTTTAGAACGAGAACCGAAGAGTCGGAAGAGACCGAGACAAAGAGAGCGAGAGAGAGAGAGAGAGAGAGAGAGTGGCGATGATGATTACGGTGATGACGATGATGATGATGATATGTATACGCGCGTCCACCGTCTTCGAGTCTCCGTGACGGAGTGCTGCTGGTATGACTCGTGCGAGCTCCAAGCCGTTTCTCCACGGCGCCGTGCGCGCGTTATTCCCTCTCGCTCGCTCGCTCGCTCACTCGCGGCTTTTCCGACACTCGCGGCCTGCGCGCCGCTCGAGTCCTCCTCCCACCACTTTTACTCCTTTCTCTCTTTCTGTCTTTCCCTCTCTATCTCTTTCTCTATCTCCCTCTCTCTCTCTCTCTCTCTCGTCACGCTCGCCGCTTCTTCATTTATTTCCATTCTCATTTAGTCACCATCGATTTGTTAATTAGTTAAGTAATTCGTCTATAAAACGGGGTAAACTCAATTCCCGTTGGGCAACACACTCGACGATCTTTTTTTGGCGAAATCGCGAGACGCACTGCGCGTATCAGCGAGCGACGAACGACTCCTCGAGTGGGGAGATACGATTGTTGCGAGATGGAAAAAAGGGAAGAGATCGGAGGGAAGGGAGAAAAGCTTCGTCAGGCCACCCCCGCGCCGAGTATACCGCGTGCGTTCTATCTATCTCCGCGATATGTCCTCCCCCCGAACGCTCCGCGTCCTCTCCCCTCGTCATACGCTGGACCAGTCAGCGAGACGACTCTCGTTCGGTTACGTCACGCAAACTGGAACCGCCAATCGCCTTTCAGAATCCACGAGCCTCTCGCTCTCTCTCCCGGTCCTTTCTTTTTGGATATACGGCACGTGGACTCTCACACGTGTCTAGTCAACGCGTATACGTATTATATGCGTATACGAGTCACTCGAGCTACAAAAACACACGCGTTTTCTTTGGAAAAACGGAAGCTTTACTTTGCCTTATTTTCCACAAAATGGTGAAGTTGCGCGTATCCACTTTTTCTCCCCTTTATCGTTGGCAAAATTTTAACGCCAGAACAGTTTTCAAGCTTGATCGAGTAATATTACTTAACGATTTTAGGACGATACGTATTTCACAGATTTCAAAAAGCGGATTATCGTTTTTCGGAATTTTTTTTTATAGATATAAAGAGTCGCTCGACGTTCAGGATAGAAAAGGGCGAAACGAGAAAAAAGGGCTAGGAGAGCGTACGCTAGACCGGGAGGAGAGTTTATTCGAAAAAGCCTATTGTCCCGCTCGTTCATTCCGTGACAGTAGCAATTTGTTAAATTCTCTACTAGAACTCTCGTCGTCCTTTACACCAGCGATATTTCGCGAATCTACCGACGAACAGATTTCGCATCATTTTTTAATTATCCCGAATGTCATACGCAACGAAGTATGGCTACAATCCAGTCGCTACTGCGCTCTCGATTTGATTTTATTGCCGGTGCCACAAAGTGGCTCGTTCTCTACTTCACGAACGGGGAGAATATGCGTACGCGCGTCCACTCTCTCTCTCTCTCTCTTACCCTCTCTCGCAGATATTCAAAGCACGGGAGGGTGAAAGAGCAAAAGAGCGAACCTGCTGTGGTACTGTGGTGATGAGTTTGCGGAGGATTGATGGCCTCTCATCCCAATAACAATTTCTCTCACCCTTCGATGCTTCGAGAGCTTCGTGCTCCGCGATATATTTATACGCGATATTGGTTTGCGGAGAAAGGGCACATGGTTTGATGGTTTCGAATTTATCGAGCTCTCTCGTCAATTATTCCCATCGGACTTTCCGGCTATGGTTTTGAGATATTGATACAACGATGGGGATTGAAACGATACGATCCTTTAACCGTGCCAACCAAATTTTAATTCCTTTAAATTCTCGTCGGCTTCGTACTTATCGAAATACGTAAGGTGATCTTCTCGATGGAAATTGGACTACAGTGACTGGACGAGTTCTTCTCGAATCAAAGGGTTAATTAGTCGACCATTTGCATGGACAAAGTGGGAGGTACCGTAGGACGATTCGCACCGGCAACCGTTAGACCACACCTCCCCGTACTATTTCTCGCTAAAAACGAGAAACTAGCCCCGATGTTTGTGCGCGTGCTGACCATTTGGCCCTCGATGGGGCATAGAGAATAGAGAGCTGGCTTATTATCGAGGGTAGAAATCGAGGACAAATAATCGATAGCACTGACGTAGTGTTCGACGCACTTCCAACGACCAATGAGCTGACATTTGGTACGTACGAAGGGCGGCGATCCCTTCACACCCCCAGCACCAGGGAAAACGTTCGTAGCGTTCTCGAGCCCTCCTCCCCTTCCTCGACTATACCGGGAACGAATGAACGGAAAAACTGTTGTCCCTTTGCCTCGTAGCTCCCACACCCCTCCACGCGCACTTTTCCCTTTGTTCCCTTCGACCAAGGGCTACTTTACTGCACTCGCCATCGACGATGCCATCTCTTCGCGCAAAATGGCGTCTCTCTCGTTTCCATATTCGCCGATAATAATAATTTTCTATTTCCTGGTTACTCGAAAGAATTATCCAGAACCCGGTTATGAATTATTTAAAGAAAACCCTTTTACACGTGGGAGCGCTCGCGCGTCGATCTCGCGACGAGATGGCGATGAATATTTTATTACTCCTCTCTCGCTCTCGTCGTATGACCAAGATAGGACGGTCGATCGATCGAAAATTATAGCTCGCATTGTCTTGGCCTCTCTCTATCTTCCGAGAGAGGTTGATTTCACCGTCCGCGAGTTAATGACGATAATGAGCCGAAGGCCGATCGAGTGTGTCATAAAGCACGGACGCGAGGAAACAACCGGTAATTCGCGACGTGCGCTTCGCTCTTTGGAAAAGTATGTACGCGAGGAGAAGAGTATGTTGTAACGATCGACGGAACGACGGGGGACCGCGGTATCAACCAGTCGAAAGGAAGAAGGAGAAAATCGAGTTGCCGAGGAAGAAGGAATACCGGTGTGTGCCTCTTCTCGTTCGGAGAAACGAATTTAATGCACATTGCGTGCGTTGGTGCACGCGCAGCTTCATCACTCTTTTTCTCCTTCCCTCCCTCTCTCTCTCTCTCTCTCTCTCTCTTATACAGATATATACATTTTTCGTTATACTTTTAGTACCAAGTGTATTATATCTATAGAGAAATACCGTAGGACGTATTGTGAAGCGAGGCACGAGGTTTTCGAGAAACTCTTCTACCGAGCACTTCGTGGTTTCCCGCTCGTTCCCGCTCCGGTTGCATTAATAAAAAGTTTTACGGTCCAGCTCGTGAAACAAGAAAGCTAGCCGCTCCTCGACGGACAACCGGTACATATCCTCGGTTTCCCTCTTCTTTTGCACCCAGCGACCATATACTCTTTTGCCCCTCTCTCCCTCTCTTTCCCTCTCGCGTTTGTAATTACTCTCGGGTCCACAAGATTTTATACAATCCGTGCTCGATGAATCGTGATGGGATACCGTGAATCGATAACGTTTTCTCTTTTAGTCCGACTTTGCGCCAGTTTTTAGAAATTTACTTCCGGTCTTTTTTATATACCCCGTACATTGACTCGAATCTTTTTTTTCTATCAAAAGGGAATTTAGAGATTGAGTATTATTCGTTATTGTGACAAAGGTCTATAGAACTAAGGGAATATAATAGAAGTAGGAAGAAATTCTATGCTCCGTGGTCAAAGTAGCAGGCACTAAAAAAATAGGGAGGAAAAAGGCAACGGGATGATTAGCGATAATTTACCGGGTCGGTTTCTAGCACGGTATAACGCGAGTGTGAAAATCGAGCTCGATATACCAATAATCGCGTGGCTCGACATAAAAGGAAGCAAGCCGATACCTACACGCTTCGAAAAAAGGAAGATCCTTTCTTTTTTTTTATTTCGTCCCGGGTGAGTCGAAAAACGAAACATACGGCAGCCAGAAAGGATATCGAAGCTCGCAACAATACTCGCGATCGGATTTACCGTTATTTTTTAATTTTCGCCCCTTTTTTCCGTAAACTCACGCTCGCGCAATTTAGGGGTTGACGAGAGAGAAAGGCTGCTGGCATCGGGCTGACGGCGACGCGCTTCCACGATGACACGGTATTGAGAGAAATATACGTATAGGGTGCAAGGGGCCACCCTTGATCCGAGAAACCTGGCGATCCCCCTTTCTTTTTTAACTCTCCCCAGCGGCAGCTTCACCCGGTCGCCCCGCTGCGTTTTTTTTCAGCACACGCGTTACACATACAAGCCGACTATACGCGGCTGTGTCGGTGCGTCCAACGGCTCTCGCTTGTGCAAGAGTTGACGCTGAGTTTTTTTTATGCCGAGGGTTGCATCCAAGCGCCTCGGGGTAATGAGTCGAGCGAAATTCGTCACTTTCGAACTTACTACCTCTAGAGACGCACAATATGCGTACTCTTGACAACTCCTCGTGACTTGGTCAAAATTTGTTCGAATGCGTGACGAAAAAACGTAACGATTGATCGATTAGGTAGCTAATGTGGAGAATTATGTTTTACAGTTGAAAGAAGGCAGATCGTTACATTTAATTTTTGGGAGTTTACGTGTTTCCGAGGGAATTTAGATTGCAATATTGCGGTTTGCAGAGTCGATTCTGATAACAGGAAGAGGTTTGAGCGTCTCACTGGGCCAGCGACTCGTGTTCTCTGGTAATAGAGCGAGAGAGGGTAAGCTAGATCACGAATTCACGCCGGCGTGCATCATCGATTCCGCTCTGGTATGCTCGAGTGAGCAACACTGCGATCGGCACTTATCTATCCGGTAGAACCAAAGCGACGCGGTGGATCCATCGTCTCTTATGCTTCTCTCTCAGTCTCGATGAACAGGGAACGAAGAAAATTATACCGAAGGCCAACGAGAAGAGTTTTCTCGTCTCTCTGGCTAGGTACCATTACACACCACAAATTCATCGTTGCCAAAAGGAATCCGGCAGTTTCCTCAAAGACGTTACCATAGTACCGTTACTAGGTGCGTAACAAATCGAATTGGAGCGAAAAAAGCGTATTAGGAAAAAACGGGCCACTTTGATATCGGTTCCGTGAAATAGAAGAACTGTTATAGAATTCACTACTTCAGACGTTTTTTATGGTAAAAAATGCACTCTTATTTTTGCGTTGCACTAAAACTACATAAGGTCCGTTGCACTCAGAAATATTCTAATAAAGTTCACGAACGAATTTAATTCACTCTATTAAAAACTTAATTATCAAATTATTAGAGCACTGATTAACTTTTTTAACGAGAATTTTTATGCTACTTTGATAGGAGAGATTTAGCAGAAAATACGTATAAAAGAGTTATGAAAGATTAGAACTGTACTCTGAGGCGCGGATAGAAGAGGTGCGTGCTCTTTCCTGTAACATACTGCGACGTAAGTCTAAAACGAGCAAAGCCTCTCTCTCTCTTCTCTCGATCGGGGACTCGCGTATTATTATTTAAAACAACCCTTCGAGCGATTGCGAGCAGGGGTAAACCTCGGGAATCTGGGGGTTGCGTACATACGTTGTTGCGTATACAGTGGGGGGTTAAAAAAGTTGGGGCAAAGCTACTGCAGTGAGAGGAAGGGTGAACAAACTCGCACGTGGTCTAGGTCCAGGTGCCATCGTGGCAGGCTCCGGCTGAATCTAAAAGAAGTACGAGAAAAAGGGGAGCGCATTTTTTTATTTTATCAAAAGATTTTTACGGAAACCGACGACGAGTATAGTCGATATTAGCAGAGTAAAGACAGCAGACGATCAGAGATAAATTGATGTCTGAGAATCGTATTCACTTTGAGTAGATGGCTACAAAATTTGTATATAATTTATATTTGAATTAGATTACGGCCCGGATCTATTGACCATCCTCCAAAAATTGTATAATATGGATATATTACACTGAGTATTGCATATCGAACTCTCGCTTCGACCCAGGCTCTATTATCCTGCCGGATCCTCTTTCGCTTTCGAGAAACGGCAGCACCCTGACTCCAGCTAGCGGTAGGTGAAGGAAACCAGAGTCAATTTCTTACGAACCCCTCGAGCAACGCAGGTAGTCGGCAGTACTAACACAATAAAATGTCCGGATAAATTTCTGTCTCTTGGATACTTCTGCGTGTTACAACGGACGAACTATTTACGTATTGGCGCGAAAGGACGATCGAACTCGATCCTTAAAAGTCTCCGGATAAAAAAAGTAGAGTTCTTAATACATATTAGATTCTGGGGTGGTTTTCTGTTTAACTTAAATATGTGCTGTTGTTACACAAGCGTCCAAAAATTATAATATGGATATATTACAGTTATAAGTATTGCAATAAGAAAGCTATCTATGCAGGGAGTATCAGGGCTTGAAGCAACAAATGTACTTATGAGAAAGGTAAATGGGTAGTTCCACCTAGCGGAAGGTGGAGACGTTATTTTTACCTTCGACTCAGAGCATAAGGATCGAATTTTCTGATTACACCTCGCCTACCTTTGCTTTTTGTAATTATGCAGAGTTAAATCGCTTATTGCTGTTTGTTCGGGTCAATTTCACACGTTCCGTTGCTTTAGCGCATAACCGAAAGGGGAAACAAATATAATGTTTCGCTCTTTTCTTTATCTACTGTGTTACGTGCAACAAAACAAATTGAAGTGACGAACGAATCTGTGGAGCGAGATTTTCTAAAGCCGATACGAGAGATGGCTATTAAACCCAGGTGGGTTTTCCTTTTTTGAGGACTAGGCCGATCTAGATGAATAGATTTATTAATCGCCCTTAACATCATGTGAACTAAATTTACAATTAGTGGATCTTATATATTGGGGATCAAATATAATGGATTTTTTATTGTATCATTTTATTTCAATAGTACAGCTGCACATTAGGTCAACATAGTGCAATACAACTTGTGTTATAATTTAAGATATCTTTTATTTAATTATAAACTGCTCAAAAACGACGCCATTTTCTATAAACCGATGATTAGAATAAGAGCTTAAAATCGGAATAACTCTCAACTGTAAGGTCAGAGTTGAAATCTGTAAAGGGTAGTTGTTTTACTTTGAATATGATAAAAGCCACGAAGACTATGGCAGTAGCTTTCCTCCAAAAATTAATATAATATGGATATATTACACTGAGTATTGCATAAACAAATCTACTTCGCGTCGGTATATAAAGACAAGATTTTACTATTCAATTATGAGAAGGTGAAAGTTATGCGCCGTCTGTTGGTCACCGTTCAAAGTAAACTCGCTCTTATAGACTTGGTGAATTCTTGAAACACCATACTTTTTAATACTCACATTTTTCACACAACAATAACAAAAATCTCTTCGCCCTGTAAACATTCTATACATTTCATAAAATAAACGATTCCATAGGATCAGCTTCCTAATAGTAACGATCCACGAACAAATTTAATTAGTTTTATTAATACGGAATCAAATTAAACTGCTTAGCAATACAGCTTAATTAAATTTTTGCTCTCGAACATCAAATATTCCCATAGTCAATGTTTTTCCACGTTTCTAGTAACTTAAAAAGGATCCGTCAGTTGTCCATCTTTGAATCCTGTCCTATGCACACTATGTGAAGACTATCGTACGCTGTTGCGTCACATAGCAGTTGGCTAGGTCGTTTATAAAGTTCTCAAAAGCAATTTCTTACAGTGCTTCGACACGAAGTCCCGTCAATACGTGAGGGCTAAAAAAAAGTATAAACTTTCCAAGTCCAACTACTTACTGACAGGTATCTAGCACACTCTTATTGGAATGTTCAAAGTATTTTTAATAATAATTGTTGCATATAATTTAACATTTATTCCCAGATACTCAATTAAAGATTCTATCTTTTATACCATTGTATTCCTATAATACACATATTTTACATTGGGGTTTTGCAAGACATACCCTTATTCGTTTTTTACGATGCACGTACGGTAACATTCTTACAAAAATGTAAAAGACAGAATTAATTTTAATTCCATCACTCTCGCATTATAATAACGATACTTGACCATATACATTAAATCATTCTTAAATATTGCATTGCACCGGTCTATTCGGTGGGACGAAAAATATCCATATTTGGCATGGCACTTTGGACATTGCTGTTAGCTATCATATATTCGGACGCCGATATGTAAATGCCAACTAGCAATCCGATAGCGCTCGCCGCGTAGATGTTACGTTGACAAATTAATATTCCTGTAGCTACAAGAAGACCAAAGTATGTGAGGTAGCGAGCCCAATTTTCGGTGCTTTTGCGGCCAAGTATGTCCGGATCTGAAACAACGAACAATTTTATATTAATTATTTCTCTCTGTAGCTGATACATTCTTTTTTCATCTTCATTAACTGCTTACTTATACATATATTATCTTTTCGCTCGTATCCATCGGCACATTTTACACACATGTCAGGCCCATCTCCACTGCAACCGTCGCAAGCCCGGTCACAACCAAGACACGAATAATTTCCCTCTTTATTAACACAGAATTGATTCCCGGGACAATATTTATTACTCTGTAAGCATTCATTGATATCTATGCAGCCTCTTTCTCCCATCATTTGCCAGCCCTGCTTGCAACTTTCCTGACAATCCGCAGGACCAGCACCTTTGCAAGCTCCTGCACAGGCAGTGTGACAAGTTGAGCAGAGTAATTTGTTTTCATCCCTGTATGACTCATAATGACCAAAGGCGCACTCTCCACAATTTTCCCCAGAGTAGCCACGGTCACACTGACAATTTCCATTTCCTTTTCTTGTACCAGATCCTTTACATTTGCCATTATTGTTGCAAACTTTGTCGGGAAAACCAGTACATTTTGTACACTCAGGGCCATAGTGGTCTTTAGGGCAGCAGCGCTTTGCTAATTTTATACAGATGTATACATAGATATCTGGATATTCATCTTGATGATTGAACCACCATTCTTCTACAGTGGGTTCCAACTCTTCTGCCAAGGCATGGCATTGATCCTCCCCTCTCTCTACATCTTTGCAAAGATTTTCCTGAATCTCTGTCAGTCTCACTTCACTCTTCGCGTAAGATCTTAGCTTGTCTTCTTCCCAGGCGCTATCACCACCCTCGAATTTCCCTCTTTTCGTTTTTTCAATGCCCTGAAAATGTGTTCACTCGTTCAGTAAAAAATATTGTTGGATTTGTTTTAGTTATGTAGTATTACGTCTAGAGATATTTACCTTCTTGAAACTTTCTGTTAATACTCTGCAGGCTGCACAGGGCGGTAATTTCTCTGTTTTCAATTCTTCCTTCGTTGGTGGCGAGAGCTTACCGTCCACGATGTAAACGAAGCAGAAGACAAAAAGCAAGGTGGAGTAGAGTAATACAATATCAGTGATCTTTAACATATTCCTAAATGCTTGTGGCAGATTATTACTTAAAGTATAACTATTTCCTAGCGTACTATCACTTGGATTTAACAATTTTTTCGAAAGATAGGTAAAAGTTTTGTCACAAATGACTTTTGAAGAGGAAACATGTGCCGAAAGTACTGGAAATACGAGAGCAAAAAGGTTTGGTGTTCGACGTGTTGACAGACGCAATTTCCACCACCTGGCAGACCCAGCCAATAGTGAATAGCAATACACCAGCTGTTGACCTATTAGTGAGCACCGCGTAGACCTTTCTGAATTTATCGTAAAATAAGGAACGAATAATAGAATTATGATTTTGTATTACAATGTTAGAAATTAGTAATTTTGGAATTTACGCAGTATTTATAATATTGTAAATATTCCTAATCATCAACAGTCGGTATTGAATTAATATTTGCACCGGCTGAAGGTAATAAAATTCAGTAACCAGCGGTTTCGCTGTTTCGTCGGGAGACGACGCATCGATCAACTCCGGTCGACCAGCATACATGGCGTATTTTCGAAGTTAACGTAGTTGGTAAACTTGAGTGAACGTGTGGTAACAAGTGACGTGTCCCCGCTCTTCTGTGTGGAATAACGAAGATTAAAACACCGCCTGGGCTGCGATGATTGTTTGATCGACACGTTTAAACACAGCAGAATAAAATGTTGACGAAATTCGAGACGAAATCAGCGAGGGTGAAGGGGCTCTCGTTCCATCCTAAGCGCCCATGGGTACTTGCCAGGTGAATAACCTCGAATAACGAATTAAACACATTGTCTTAAGTGTATCGGCTTAACCTTCTATCTTTTTGACACCTGCCAGATTTTACGTATGTTTCCTGAGATCAATTTTCATATCCAAAGGCAGTCGCGTTATTTTTAATATCTTGATGCCTCCTGCGGACTTTCTAATATGTAATGATGTATCAAGAATATTATAATAACATCGTTCCATACATTGATACATTGTAGCTTGCACAATGGAGTCATCCAGCTATGGGACTACCGAATGTGCACTCTACTCGACAAATTTGACGAGCACGATGGTCCTGTTCGTGGTATATGCTTTCACAATCAGCAGCCGCTCTTTGTGTCTGGTGGTGACGATTACAAGATAAAAGTATGGAATTACAAGCAGAGAAGATGCATATTCACTCTTCTGGGTCACTTGGATTATATCAGAACCACTCTTTTTCATCACGAGTATCCATGGATTCTCAGTGCTTCCGACGATCAAACCATCCGCATCTGGAACTGGCAGAGCCGAACTTGTATCTGTGTTCTCACAGGACACAATCACTATGTAATGTGTGCACAATTTCATCCCTCCGAAGACATGATCGTATCTGCTTCTCTTGATCAAACCGTTCGTGTCTGGGATATTTCTGGACTGAGGAAGAAGAATGTTGCTCCTGGACCTGGGGGTCTTGAAGATCATTTGAAAAATCCTGGAGCGACTGATCTTTTTGGTCAAGCTGATGCAGTGGTCAGACATGTGTTGGAAGGGCACGATCGTGGAGTAAACTGGGCATGTTTCAATCCCACTTTGCCTCTCATTGTGTCCGGTGCTGATGATCGCCAAATAAAAATGTGGCGAATGAATGACCTCAAAGCTTGGGAAGTAGACACTTGCAGAGGACACTATAACAATGTTTCCTGCGTACTTTTCCATCCAAGGCAGGATCTCATTCTCTCGAATTCTGAAGACAAAAGCATCAGAGTGTGGGATATGGCAAAACGTACCTGTCTCAATACATTCAGAAGAGAGCATGAGAGATTCTGGGTTCTTGCTGCGCATCCGACTCTAAATCTCTTTGCTGCTGGTCATGACTCAGGAATGATTATTTTCAAGCTTGAAAGAGAACGTCCAGCCTACGCAGTTCATGGAAATCTTCTCTACTACGTGAAGGAAAGATATTTGCGAAAGTTAGATTTTACAACATCGAAAGATACTTCGGTCATGCAAATTCGTGGGGGTGGAAAAACTCCTGCCTACAGTATGTCTTATAATCAAGCTGAGAATGCTGTACTAATTTGCACAAGATCGGCTGCAAATATTGAAAACAGCACATATGATCTATATATGATTCCACGGGATGGAGACACGAATACTGATCCTGAAACGAAGAGAGGTTCGGGAGTGACTGCAATTTGGGTTGCTAGAAATCGTTTCGCGGTTCTTGACAGAGCACATGCAGTAAGTATTCTATATTATTCCTCATTATTTGGTTACATCATAAGATTTATGTAATACTAATTGTTTCCTCTTTTACAGCTTGTGATCAAAAACTTGAAGAACGAAGTAACAGAGAAAGTCCAGATACCAAACTGTGACGAGATTTTCTACGCAGGGACAGGAATGCTTCTTCTCCATGACACTGACCAAGTAATTCTCTTCGACATACAACGGAAGAGAACCCTTGCGGAAGTGAAGATTTCCAAATGCCGTTACGTCGTCTGGTCCAGTGATATGTCTCATGTAGCTCTTCTAGCCAAACATGTCGTCAATATCTGTAATCGCAAGTTAGAATCCCTATGCACGATCTGTGAAAATACGAGAGTTAAATCCGGAGCATGGGATGATTCCGGGGTGTTCATTTACACAACGAGTAATCACATTAAGTACGCGATTAATACGGGCGATCATGGAATCATCAGAACTCTCGACCTTCCTATCTATGTGACGAGAGTCAAGGGAAATCAAGTATACTGTCTCGATCGCGAATGTAGACCGAGAATATTGAGAATCGATCCTACAGAGTATAAATTCAAGCTGGCGTTGATAAACAGAAAGTACGAGGAGGTTCTACATATGGTTCGTACGGCTAATTTAGTCGGACAGTCCATCATAGCATACCTGCAACAGAAAGGATACCCGGAAGTCGCACTGCATTTCGTAAAGGACGAGAAAACGAGATTCGGACTTGCCCTCGAATGTGGCAACATTGAAGTTGCGCTGGAGGCAGCGAGAACTCTGGATCAAAAAGCATGCTGGGAAAATCTAGCTCAGGCTGCTCTGCTACAAGGAAATCACCAGGTCGTCGAGATGTGCTATCAGAGGACAAAGAACTTTGAGAAACTTGCTTTCCTGTACCTGATTACAGGAAATTTGGATAAATTAAGAAAAATGACCAAGATTGCCGAGATAAGAAAAGACGTTTCCGGTCAGTATCAGGGAAGTCTGTTGCTGGGAGATATCTACGAACGTGCCAAAATTCTTCGCGTAAGAACTCTTCTCATAATATAATTTTATAGAAAAATAGTAACTTGGTAAGTATTCTTGATGTGTTATTATTACCTGTTACAGAACTCCGGTCAAAACTCTCTGGCATATGTGACTGAGAAGATCCATGGAATTGCAAATGAGGACGACGACTCTCAAATCGAGCCGGTGAAAGAGGAACTCGGTGATCTAGAACGTGGCGCAGTTTATCTACGACCGCCAGTTCCCGTTCAACAAGCCGAGAACAACTGGCCCCTTCTTACCGTATCTAAAGGGTTCTTCGAGGGGGCTATGATGTCTCGTGGGAAGAGCCAAGTTGCCGCAGCTCTGGCAGTCGAGGAAGATTCTACCCCTGTGGAAGGTTGGGGAGCAGACGACGAGCTTGGAATCGATGACGACGAAGGCGGTGAGGGTGGCGAGCCAGGCGCAGATGGTGAAGATGGTGCAGGCTGGGAAGTTGAGGACGTTGATCTTCCGCCGGAATTGGAATCTACCATTGCGGGTGCCGGAGATGGCTATTACTCTGCTCCGACAAAGGGAATTCCAACTTCTCAGCACTGGGTGAACAGTTCGCAACTTGTCGTCGATCATATTCTTGCAGGATCTTTCGAGTCCGCTTTTCGTTTATTGAACGACCAAGTCGGTGTCACTGAGTTCGAGGTTTATCAAGCACATTTCTTGAGTACTTTTGCCCGTGCTCGTACCAGTTACGCTTCCCTTCCAAGCATTCCATCTCTCTACGCTTATCCTCAAAGAAATTGGAAAGATGCCACTCCCAAAACTGGACTTCCCGCTGTAGGCTTGCACTTGGCGGAATTGGTGCAGCGATTACAAGTTTGTTATCAACTGACCACAGGAGGAAAGTTCGTTGAGGCAATTGAAAAACTTCAAGCGATTTTGTTGAGCGTTCCTCTACTCGTCGTCGATACGAGACAGGATATCGCAGAAGCTCAACAGCTCATCGAGATATGCAGGGAGTACATACTGGGATTGAAGATGGAATCTGAGAGAAAGAACTCACCAAAGGGAACTTTGGCTGAGCAGAAACGAGTCTGCGAAATGGCTGCGTACTTTACACATTGCAATCTTCAACCGGTTCACCAGATATTGACTTTGCGAACTGCTGTAAATATGTTTTTTAAGCTCAAGAATTACAAGACTACGGCTTCCTTTGCAAGGAAACTCCTAGAGCTGGGACCAAGAGCGGAAATTGCACAGCAAGTGCGCAAGATTCTACAAGTACGTTGAATGTCCATAGAAACGAATCTATTGCAAATTTTAGGGCCGAAATTTTATGCATTATTTTGTTGTAGGCTTGCGATAAAAATCCGGTGGACGAGCATCAACTGGCGTATGACGAGCATAATCCTTTCTCTCTATGTGCTGCCACGTATACACCGATCTACCGTGGAAAGCCGGAGTCCAAGTGTCCCTTGTGCGGTGCGAGTTATCACCCACAATTTAAAGATTCACTATGCAAAGTTTGCGAGGTGTCCCAAGTGGGCAAGGAATGCATTGGACTTAGGATAAGTGCGTTGCAGTTTCGATAAATTTCGTAACAATCCATAATTATTATTATTACTTCAATTAAAGATGACTATTATTATTCAGCCAACGGGCTGTATTATCAATGTTAATAATTAAAAACCACTAGAGAGGTATTGCATAATGAGAACAACACGAGAATGTTCATACAAACAGTATCATTATTCCACAATTTTCCGAAAAGCTCTTTTGGCTGAATGATACGAGTTCTTTGCGATATATGAATATCATTTTGATATGGATAAGAGGTGCGCTAAAATATAGTGAGCATATAGAAAATATAAATGCTTTCATAATGGATCAACGAGTATGCTTGGAGGACTATGAATTATTTTTATGGAGCTCCGAGATCATGCCCGCTTCGAAAAATGCTCTGCGTACTTTCTGCAACCAAGGCTGAAGAATTTTTCCAGACATTATAAAGAAAAGTATGTTTTATGTTTGGACGTTTATTACACCTATTATACTTGCTAAAATAAGTTGAATTTACTTATAAATCTAGGGATTGCAGCGGAGTCAACGGTGCTATCGGAAGACCGACAACTTCAAATAACGAAAAATCCCTTTTGGAACCAAATATTCTCTAGATTTAATATTTGTCCATTGCGATCGTGCACCGACGTAGTACGAAAAGTGAAGATGAAATTATCGAATTTATGGAGGTAATTAGAATGTACCAAAGACGTTAGTTATTATTTTCGGTTTTCATTGTCAGGATTCTTATATTACAGTTTGGGCTGTTGGACGAATAAGTTCAAAGATAGGGGATGCTATTCGAGTGAATATCGCATCGGAAGCCACAGACGGCCTCGCTCCATGGAGTTGCCGGCTGAAAAGTTCCTAGAAAAAAAAGAAGGTTGGCAGTGGAGAGTCGACCGACGCAAGTTGTGTGTGTAATGGTGGATGCGGATTGTGCAGGCCGCTTATGCGTGCCGTCAAACTGCTGATTGCAAGACATTGTTCTACGAATAATTGTACATTTGCGACAATTTCGAAGGTCAAGTATACGCGTAAGGCCGTTGAGGTATGTTTCGCGATATGTTCCGTGAGTGAGAATCAAGCCCGCGTAAAACGAGAGTCCGCTGTGTTTCTCTTTTTTGACACGACTTTCAATGTTTCCGAATAACTAACGATGCGCGCGTCTCAAAAGATACAATCACGTTCTCGTTAGAATTCATAGTTTCGGTTAACCTTATATTGGAAAAACAATAGAAAACAGCCGGTCTGGAGGTAATATCGGGGATGGTTGTGCAACGTGAAAAATATATTTTTGTCCGTGCTATTGGCGCTCTTTGAACGATACGGTGGAGAAGCCGAGCAGTGCCGTAAACATTGGGCGAGTAAATAACACACGTACACACGGTTCGCTAGCGACGGCTGGGATAGTGTACGTTCCGATTGTATACGTGTGGGTTGCCGACGTTTGGACTACCGTTGTACGCGGGGTTGTGCTTACAGAAAACCCGCCGGGTATTTCTTCTTTCGAGGCCCATTCGGTCGATTCTTTACGATATTGCCGATAAATGTATCTTGTCTGTGAATCCTGCTGGTGCGAATTTTACAATATTCGTGAATAAAATTGGGACTTGAGCTTGGGTCCGAAGAAAGGTTAGAGTTTGCATGATACAGACAAACGGTATATAGAGGAGAGTTCGAGTTGGTAGTTTCGAAAGTGACAAGTTTTCGTACTTTTGGTGTCGCTCGAATCTGCGTGTGTACGAACTTTCGAATCTTCGTTTGTGATAATTCTCGGGTGCGCGGGTACGTAGAGGACGCCGAAAGAATTTTTCGAGGACGCCGTGTTAGACAAGAAAACCGTCGTAAAATTCAATTCGGGTTGCTGCGCGTTCGCGAGGGAAGCTAAATCCCTCCACTCGCGCTCATTGCTCGCAGGGTAATACGCGGAGTGTACATGGAAAAAATGATGTGATCGACGGTCATCATGGCGGCACCCATGTTAAAGTGGAAGCGGATCACGAATCCAACCGGACCTCAGCCACGACCTCGACATGGACATAGGGCAGTTGCCATCAAGGATCTCATGGTCGTCTTTGGCGGTGGCAATGAAGGCATCGTCGACGAATTACACGTTTACAATACAGGTGATTTTTCATATCTATTTATTTTGTGCGTCCTTTCGGCTGCGCGCCCCTTCGGGCTACGCGGATTCCCGCGATCCAATATGGCCGCACGCGTTGACATGACGGTCACCGGCCGGACTTGAGATATATCTGTGCTATCCAGACTCTCATACGATCTTACGAGCACTCAAATCGCCCCCGGAAAAATACGGCGGCTTCTTTGTTCTCGCATCGACCGTTCCGATCGTTCATCTGAAAAAATTGGCATCAAAATTTTGGGGTGTCTGACATTTTTCCTGTTGATACGCGCGGGAGCGGCCATTGCTGCATGCTCCCCCCCCTTCCACTTTTCTCGTACCCGCCGTTTCTCGTCAGTCCACGTTCGCGCTTCTCCCATCTCTCCTCTACGCCATATCTGATTTCCAATGGTGCCAACTTAAAACGAGACGCGTTCGTAAAGCCCTTAGCGGGAATTTTGAATTGATATTCTCCCAATTCATATAATATGTGCACTGTAAACGTATGTTTTTGTTTCAGCAACGAACCAATGGTTCGTTCCATTGACAAAGGGCGATATACCACCCGGCTGTGCAGCCTATGGATTTGTCGTCGATGGGACCAGAATTCTGGTCTTCGGTGGTATGGTAGAGTATGGTAAATACTCAAACGAATTGTACGAGCTCCAAGCAAGTAGATGGGAATGGAAGAGACTGAAGCCCAAGCCACCAAAACACGAGCAACCGCCTTGTCCCAGGCTCGGTCATAGTTTCACACTCATCGGCAATAAAGTCTTTTTATTCGGAGGCCTGGCAAACGACAGTGACGACCCCAAGAACAATATACCGAGGTACTTAAACGACCTTTATACCCTCGAATTACTTCCCAATGGAGCAACTTCCTGGGAAGTACCCCAAACCCATGGTCATGCACCTCCACCACGGGAATCTCACACGGGAGTAGCCTATACCGATCGAACCACGGGCAAGTCATGCCTTGTTATATACGGTGGTATGAGCGGCTGTCGTCTTGGGGATCTATGGTTTCTCGACGTAGATTCCATGACCTGGAACAAGCCAGTTGTTCATGGTCCAACGCCCTTGCCACGTTCTCTCCACACTGCCACTCTCATCGGTCATCGTATGTACGTCTTTGGCGGATGGGTGCCTCTCGTCGTCGACGACGTGAAGGTCGCGACACACGAGAAAGAGTGGAAATGCACAAGTACTCTCGCATGTTTAAATTTAGGTGGGTTTAAATTTTTCAAGTTTATCTTTTTCTAGGCATCGAATAAATAAATTTATTATGCAAATATGTTTTTTGACCTGTAGAAACATTGACCTGGGAACAGTTGACTGTAGATTCTTTAGAAGAGAATGTTCCCCGAGCTCGTGCTGGACACTGTGCGGTAGGGGTTCACAGTAGGCTCTATGTTTGGTCCGGGAGAGATGGTTATCGCAAAGCATGGAACAACCAGGTTAGGGTCAGTTTTATTCTACGAGAGACGTGACGTGAATTTCACGCATTTGTACAATGCAGTTTGGTCTAATAACCCAATTTTGTGCTCATTCGTTTTTTCAGGTATGTTGCAAAGATTTGTGGTATCTCGAGGTGAGCAAACCTCCGGCACCATCCAGGGTTCAGCTCGTTCGTGCATCAACTCACTCGCTCGAGGTCAGCTGGACAGCTACACCCTCCGCACAGTACTATATATTGCAAATACAAAAATACGACATGCCACCGGCAACGAGCGCTTTCCCAGCAGCTGCTCCATCACCGACCACCACACCCGTGGTAACACCGGCTGCTGCACCACCACCCACGACTCCTGTTTGTTCACCACCGATTACAACAGCAGCAGCGATTATTCCCGCGATTATGACACCCGCGCGACCCACTATTCCTCAAACAACTCCTGTTCGAATACAAACTCCGGTACAGGCTGCGAACATACAGAGACCGATCACATCACCCGTTATAGCGCAAGCCGCGAGTCCCATGGCACCTCGTGTTGCCGGTAATCTCATAAGAATCCGTTCGCCTCTCGTCACGAATGCACCAGTTAAAGCTGCTCCATCACCTGTTCCCGTTGCGACAGTCGCTGTTGCAAGCCCGATCGAACAACAGCAGCAGCCACAACCGTTACCTACGCCTAATCCCGCGACGACAGTGGCTCAAACGCCCGCTGCCATGTCCGGAATCGCTGCGCTCGCCGCAGCTGCAGCGGCTACACCGAAAATCAGCATGAATAACGTGCCGATGCTTCCTCAAGGTACGGCCAATACCATCAGAATGAAGGGCATGCAACCGGGTCAACAGATACGTTTCACGGCACCGGGTGCTACTGTCTTACGCACCGCGTCTCCGCAGCAGAGCAAGCAGATAATTCTTCAGAAACCTGGACAAAACATTACTGGTCAGCCACAGATAGTTCATCTTGTCAAGACTGGCCAAGGGATGATGGCTACAATGCCGAAAGTGAGCTTGATCCCTGGCAAAACCGTTCAGGGTGCAGGTGGAAAGCCTATGAATCAAGGACCAACGATCTTGCGTCTGGTAAACCCAAACACAGTCGCCGGTCTAAAAACGCTCACTACCATGAAGACGTCGAGTCTCGTTGCAATGAGCAAGGGCCAGAATATAGCCGGGAAACAAACGATAATGATCACGAAACCGGGTGGAAACGGAGGTCTCGTGGGTAGAACTAATCAAATAATTGTCGTGACCACTGGTTCGGGTCTACGTGCCGTTCAAGCCGTTACTACGTCGCAGGCTGGTGCTGGTCAAGGTGGAAATCTTACGACACCCGTTAACGTACTTCCCTTGTCCGCTGCGAATCACGTGACGAATCAACAAGGCGTCAAGATGATCGTAGTCTCGTCCGGTGCTATGGGAGGAGGAAGTTCCGGTAAACCGATAACCATCACCGTACCCGGGCAGGGTGGTGTACCGAAAACTGTTACGATTGCTACGAAAGGAGGACAACAGACTCTCTTCAATCCAGGGAAAAGTCAAATCGTCACAATGCCTCAGATACAAAAAGGACAAGATGCGATTACCGTCGCCGGAAAACCTGTAACTCTCCAGATGGCCGGTGGACTCGGAACTAAAACTGTTACTCTCATGCCTACCGGTAGTTCGATGATGACTACTTCATCGGATGCAATCGATACGAGCAAGATGATGTTCATCCCACAGAAACAACCATCGGCTTCGTTGGCTTCGACTTCCGACGGGCCTGCAACGACGGATGCTGCTTTAGCAGCTCTCGCAGCGGAAGCCGGACTTATAGATCCTGTTCAAGAACCCTCGGGTGGTCTCTCCTTCATGGTAGCTGACGACGGAACAATAGAAGATAAAACGGATGATAGTTGCAACGGAAATGAAGCTTCGGCTGCGGCCGCTCTGGTATCCCAGCTAACTTCCGGTGAACCTATGCAAGTCGACGGTGAGGGAAATTTCGTTATTCCTCAAGTCGATGGTGCATTCGATCTGCTCTCGTCCGATGAAGAGGATGAGATTACCGATCAAAACCCTCCTCCGGAAATAGCCGCCCAATTGCTCGACGAAGATTCTCAAGAGATGGAGCAGGACGCGGCTCCAGCCGACAATACAGAAGATACACCACCCGTTCCGGTAGAATCGAACGAACCAGAGAGCAGCGAGCCTACGGAAGTAGTAGAGCCAAAAGTTGAAGATCCGCCGAGTGCTACCGAAGAACCTGCTCCAGAAGCTGAAAATGCCGCCGAATCGGCAACTCCGGCAAGCGAATTAGCGACGGAAGGAACGAGCGAACCGGAGCCACCGAGCGAGGGTGATATGCAAATTATTAGCGGACCTCCTTCCGCGGACAATTCAGTAAAATCGGACTTGTCCGCTGCCCAACCTACCGTAGATCCAATAGCTGAGAAGATCGCTCAGGTTGTGGAGAAGGATATAAAGAGTGAGATAAAAACCGAGGCTGAGGAGAGTGCAGGCAATACCATCGTGGCTGCTGATCTTCCACCGTTGCATGAAAAATCCGATGCGGAAGCTCTCTTGGATGCTTTAGAAGACCAGACTTTTGAACCAACAGAGGATGAGATGGGTATTGACAAACGCGAAGACGACACGAAAGAATCCATCGCGGATCCAGTCACCGAGAGTGCAACGATTAGAAAATCGATCGACGCTCCTGAACCGATGCTCACCGAACCACCTACGATCGCACCAATTGCCACTACTGCCGTTGCTCCCGTTATGCCGGTGACTGTTATACCTATAACAGCATCACCAAGACAGATTAAAGCCGAGACCCTCGATGAACCCATGGACGAGGATAAATCAGCGGACGAACCAACGTCTGTGACGAATGGTAACACGACGGCTGAACAAGAATTAGAAGCGTTGCATAAAGCTATTGAAATGGCGAAGCCTGTTGTGAAGGCAGAATCTCCTGTCATGCGGAGAGAAAAAGAAATCGTGAAGCAGGAGAAGGAGAATGAAACGCGCGCGGAATCGGGAGACGACTCGACAGCGTTGAGCACTCTGGCAACCGCTGCGCTTGGATCCGCGGAACAACCTGTTAAAGTCAAAGCGGAACTTGTAAGTTGATTCTTTGAGCTTTTTACCAATTTGATTATTTATTTGTTTGGTGTAACGGAGTTCTTTATTCGAACATTAGACCGAAGAAGAGAAGAAAGACATCGAATGGTATGATGTTGGAGTGATCAAAGGTACAACCTGCACTGTACAACATTATTACCTTCCCGGAGACGAGCCACTTGACATGTCTCAGGCCTTGGGAGATATATTCAAAGGCAGAAGTAAAATTCCATTGGAATCCGGCACAGCGTACAAATTCAGAGTCGCGGCGGTGAATAGCTGTGGTCGAAGTGCGTGGAGCGAGGTTCGTAGAAAAATTGATCGCTCATTGTTTATAATTATGCATTGGCAAATGTTTGTGATTTGAATCCTCATTGAATTTTATAGGTATCCGCGTTCAAAACGTGCCTGCCAGGATTCCCGGGTGCCCCGAGCGCAATAAAAATCTCAAAGTCCGCGGAAGGTGCTCAATTGTCTTGGGAACCACCGCCGAGTCATTTGGGTCCGATACTCGAATACTCGGTATATCTTGCAGTACGAAGTGCTAGCGCCGTTCCAAACAGCACTGGCGAAGCAACGACAGTCGCAACGACCCCGGCCCAATTGGCCTTTATCAGGGTTTATTGCGGTCCCACAAACGCGTGTTCCGTGCCATTTAGTTCGCTGAGCGCAGCGCACATGGATGTCACTACGAAACCCGCCATCATCTTCAGAATAGCAGCACGCAACGACAAAGGATATGGACCAGCCACGCAAGTCAGGTGGTTGCAAGGTCGGTTATCAGAATTTTCTATCGAAGAAATTTCCATCTCCACACATATCGTACGATTCTCTTCATAATTTCTCTCTTACCATTCTACAGATCCGACGACCGCGGTCAAGAGTAATCCTCAAGTCAAGAGACCAGTTACAGACGGCCGTTCTCAGGCAAACTCCCCTCAAAAAAGAGTTAAACCTGAGATGGCAAGTGACAATTTTTCGTGAGTTATTTCCTATTTGAAATCCTATCCTTAACCAAATGAAACAAAAAGAAAAGAAACAAATCTCCTCCCGGGCCCTCGATCAGCGCTAAACATAATTTTATTTCCGCTGGTACACACACGCCTAAACGAGCGTCGAAAGCAAGCTAACGATTCAATTGCGTCGCGATGCGCGAGCTCGCCACGGCGAGTCTTTATGTAAAAAAAAGTCGAAGAAAAAAAACAGATACAAGAAACAACATAACAACCAAGAACAGTTAATAAATATAGTAAGGTGATTATAACAAAGTCGAGTGAATTTTTAAAAATTTGTATTGCTTTCTACAGACGTTACGATACATATCGCGAAGTTACCTTGAATTAGTAATTGACTTCTTGATACGTGAGTACCTTGTCGCACTTCGAGGCTCGGGAAAGTGATACGCGCGGCCTGCAGTGCCGTGCACACGCTAAAGCCCACCGAGAATAACGATTCGTAACGCGTATCGAAGCTCAAGCACTGTGGGCGATGAAAGTGGGCAGGCAAGATTCAAAAGCATAATATACCGGGGAGGTAGCTCGGAATAATGGTATTTTTGTAACAGTAGTTGAACTTAACTTCTGGAACGACATCGAGGAGTTGTTATCGGCTTGATTAATTATCCAAAAGGAAAGAAGACACAAATCAGAACAGAGGATTAAGTAAGCTTTTTCAACTCATTCTCGAGTTTGGAAAAGTCTGTCACAGGTGGCATGATACGAAGGGCAGTATGACCCATTTATTTATTTTGTGGAGATCGAACGGCGCTACCACCCACCATTTAATCTCTCGATTCAACGATCTTTCATTGATTTTTACTGCCAGTCGTGAAAATGACCGAACGAAAATTTGTATCGATCAAAACAAGAACAGTACATAATTGCAATTGTTATTCATTGTTTCGTTTCTCGATTTTGTCTTCCACAGTTGAGAACCTGCTGCTCCATGTAAACTATTAGACTCTTCCAGTTCAACGATTTCATAAGGATGTACCTTTGCACACAAGCTAGACTTATAAGTGCACAGATTATTGGGAGATCATTTGTTCCGTTCACGATACCACTGTTCAGCATTCGTATTCTATAATCATTCGTTGAAGACACAACATTTGGTTCCGACAAAGAAAATGGTTTTAAGCTGTGGTATTCGAACAAAAATGAAAGTGCCTAGGGTATAGAGATAAAAAGAATACGAATTCATGCTGCGTCTTTTTATTTTCTATCACGTTATATTTCTATCTTTGACAATGATAAAAAAAAGAAAAACGATACGATTCTCCCATTTGTGAGTCGGTGGTTCGATCGTTTTTGTTTTTTAATTTTTATATCCTTAACTGGCTCGAATTTCCACTTATACATTGGTTCATAAATTCCCATCGATCGATCGTGTGAACAGCCCGCAATATAGACAAGCACTAAGAATTCAAATTAGTGTTTTCGGATTGTACATTACCCTCCTACCCACCTAACTAAATCAAATAACTCTGAATTAATAACGCCGAATGAAAGCAAAAAATAAAATAAAAGGAACCCTGTCGAGTGCGAAACCTTTCGAGTATCGTTGCAACGAATGTCCGTATATACATACTTTGTGTTGTGTTGTTAGACGTGAAACGTCACTAGTCATCCTGCAATCGTCGCAGCTTTTTCGTCCCAGATTCATTGCTCAATCATCGAGAACGACGAGCAGCCCATACGAGTGGTCCCCCCGACTCTTTCGCGGGGCAATGAATCTGGGAATAGATCCAAGCGCTGAGATAGACAGACTCGTCGATGCACGAATGACTGGTTGATGGTCCTAGATTCCCTGTGTAATGCCGTACGTGCTCGAAACAATGTACTTCCGGTCTCTCGAGATTCGCGAAGCTGCCGCCGTTCAGCACCGAAACTTGTACATAGGTGAGCGTGTGAGACACGCGCATCGTCAAAGTGATAGATTATTTTTCGAGATCTATCTGGTTTTTGTATAAACAATCTAACGACAAGAAGTGGAGGAAGGGCGGCGTGCTTCTTGCATCGGTAACGGATTAACGAGAGAGAGGGAGAGAGAGAGTTGTGAAATTCCGTATAAAAAAAATTGAGATAATAAGAAGATAGACCGAGTAGGGAGCGGAAAGGAGACGCCGCCAAACACGATTACTGACAATGGGCAGGACATTGTAAATCTGTGAAGTATCTATATAGTTAAAGCTATTGGTACGATGAGAATAATGATTAAGAGTTATTGATAAAGTGACGAGCGTGTGTGGTGATGATAAAAATGACATTTTAAGAAAGAACGAAAGGAAGAAAGAAAAAATGATAGAATCGGTCAAACGAAGATATCTGAAATGAATATTAAATTTTATGATATATTTTATTTTTGTTTAAAATAGTAGACAGGATTATTATTCAATTGGTATAATACTGGAACAGACGCGATGCGAGAGGCGGACTACCGGATGATCCTCTCAAATCCGCTGTTCCTGCTTGGTTATTTCTTCTATGATTTATTATGTCGTATGGATCATTTAAAAATCATATCTTTATCCTCATTACCGTTTCTATAAAGGATTATTAATAATTTAAGTCAAGCTACCCCCCTCCGCCCTTATGGAATAATAAATGGATCGAACGTCGAGTATAAGAGCATTTTCCTCTCTCGTTTTAAGTTACAGTGTGACCGCTATACTTTTCAACCTATTATTCGAACTATGAATTCTCTTCGATGGTACAGTGTTAAGTATAAATATATATATATTATATAATAAAGAAAACAAAATAAATGTCAACTTTTTAATGTATAGATTCATTAGACGGGTGTATGTATCTTTTTCATCGAGCTTAGTCCGTCCAAACAATGACGAAACAATATTCGTAATCGCGTATTCGTTCGAAGATCTCCTGGTAAGCCAATCGTTAATATTTCACGCTAGTTTACGCACTCGTATTAATTTCGTTTTTTTGCAGGTGTCGATACCAATTTTCGTTTTTACGCTCGACCGAACCTGAGAAAATAGTTTCTTACCGGTCCTGGATGACGAAGAGAGTAGGACAATAGTCGCGCATCCCCTAACCGTGTCGTTCCGCACGTGCCTAACGTCGAGTCACGACAAAAGGTATAAAATCGAGAGAAACGAAGATACGTCGAAGCATCACCGAGTTCTCTACTATACGTGCTTCGAAATTCGAAGCAGTGGGAGTTTCTTCCTCGTCCTGCGTCGTCGAAGAGAGAAACACGAACGAGGAGGGGGAACATAATAAGGTGCGAGGTGGGGGGCGTCGGCGCGGGATCTCCGACAAACGACGCTACTGCGCGAAGCGAGTTCGCGACATCAGTCGATCGCTGGCACTCTGCGACAGGCGCGCAAGCTCGAAAGCTTTTTATCGCCGTTTCTACATACGCGTAGAAGAAAATCGACAGTGTCGGGGTAAACCGAGCCGAGCCTCGCCTCTATTACAACGGAAAAACAAACTACGACGAAGACGTAGAGCAAGGTCCGAAAAATCTCCTAGTTGCAACCCAAACTATATAAACATAGTATAGTACGCGAAAGAGCAAGCGTAAAAATAAATTTCGCGCGTGTGTCGATACGAGAATACGTTTTTTCTTTCCTCTAACGCGCGCGTCTTACTCGTCTTATTTTATAGTTGACGAATACGAAGAGATCTCACGTCGTTGGTCCAGACCGAGGAAATAAGAAACAAATAGAACAAGGTGAAGAGCCGAGAATAGAAAAGAGTAAAATTCAGTGGGTGGACAGAAAGAGCAGCGTTGGAACGAACGCCCGGCGCCAGGAACCGGCACACACGCACACGCTTAACGTCCCAAAGAAGATGAGTACTCCCGTGAAGAAAGTGCCGATCCACCTGCAGGTGAGTCTTGGGACGAAAAAAGATGAGAGAGATACGTTTTTGGTAGTGGTGGGCCCTCGGGCAGTTTTCTCAATGGGCAGAACGCCCTTTTTCTACCTAAAGGGGAAAACGTATCATTTTATCCTCGTCTACCGATAATCAGCGTGACGAGGTATTAAAATAACTAACGTAATACGCACGATTCGGACAGGCGTTACGTAACGCGACTTGTCGGACTGTATTTTTCTATGAACAATGACAGTTAAACGCGGCAAACGAGCAGTCGTTGCCCACGTAAGCTCCAACGTTCGTATCTAACTTTGAACGCGTCTGGGCAAATCGGGCGTTGCGTCTGTTGAATCAATTTTCCTTCTAATCGCAAGATCGGTAAATAGACAAAGTTTTAATTGTACTAATGAAACGAACGATGAATGCGAGAGCGATAGTATAACGTGGTTTATGCACGCATATCACGATCGAGCTCTTCCGTAATTATACGCGTTCTCGCGAGGCTCACGTGGAAGCACCTTGAAAGTAACGTTCGTTTCTCTCTCTTCCATTACTTAGGCCATAATATTATTACGGGAATGATTAAACGTTGGGAGCAAGAATAGCGTAGAATCGACGTTTTGCGAAACGTTATCCCGCGAAGCAGCGTTAGGTGCACAGGTGCAACAAGACCGAGGAAAGGATCTCTTATATGGGAGTAGTAAGTGGGCAGTAATAGGAAGCCACTTGAAACTCGTTCACTCGTCGAATCGAAAAAAAAATCAAGTGGCCGGTGAGTACCCACCGGCCACGGACCACCAACGTGCCAGGCTACGATCCGTAGTACGAGAGACTACGTGTAGGATTTTGTAATTGTATATCGCGTTGGCCTGGCGCGTCGAAGCGTCGAGGCTCATCGATATTATTTCCAGGCAAACCTCTCCGTCTCGCTCCTTCAAGAGCTACGCTCGCTCCTTTATTTTTCATTCATCGCTCTCAATTTGTTCTTTCACACTTCTCGAGTCGTCGAGCCGCTCGTTTGCACGTGGCGGATAAGTCGCGCTTGGCCATTAGCACCTTCGAGTTTCAGTCTTTGACTCGAGAATGAAACGTGGCTAATGGACTCTGTCATGAAAAAGGGAAGCGATGACGAGTGAGTGATTGAAAAATTGTAGGGCGGCTTTCGCGACTGGTAATAGAATCGTTCGAGGGTCTGGGTGCATTATTCAAACGCCCGAGGGGAATAAAGGAGAGAATCGTGGCCTAGATCTAATTGTACGGAGAAATGTCGGAGGGACGACGGTATTTTGCTCGTGAGAAACGAAATTTTTATCGGACTCGGACAATCGCGAAGGCTGATTATTGATCCGCCTATCTTGCGACACTGCCAAGCGTTTCGAAGCTTTTCATCGGCACTCGTCCGATTACGCGTCGTCAGCTACGGAGCGAGAATACGAACCAAAAAATAAGACGATTCGAAAAGGTATTTTCCACGAGTCTCGGCGCACCTGGTCGCGAACGAAAACTCGCTTTCTTTCTATGGTATAGAAACGAATGATGAACAAACAAAAAAAGAGAGATTCCTCGACGGGAAAACCCGATGGAAATCTAATCGTTTTATCAGAAAGTTTCGCGCTCGTAAAAGGACAGTGATTCTTTGTTTTTTAACTTCTCGACGAGCTCGTTGTTTACATTTCGTACCCACTCGAGTAAAGGAAAAACTCGCGTTGGAAAGTGGTCGGGTCAGCTGTGATCCGCGAGCCGTAACAACGAGCCATCCCGTTACAATTTACTGTTCTTGTGTATAAGGCGGTAACATTATGAAAAAATAATATGGAGATCGAGCGCGGTGGCGTGCGTTTAGAAATGCTTGAAAAATATTAAATAGAAGAAAAAAATGGTCCCACGCGACAGCAAAAGCTTTCGAACGATGTACACACGCTAAAGGTATATATAGATAGATACGGAGGGCGAACGGGTTCGGTATACGTGCGGGTGTTGGATACCGAGTACAAGCCGCGGGCGCGAATCGATAGTTCGTCGACACTAGGAAGTATACGCGCCGTGGGGTTCTCCTCTCTTCGTGTACAGACGGGAAAACGCTGGGAAAATTATGAGAACGACCTCGACTCCACACCGGCTCCCCGGTCGCCCATTAAAAAAATAAACTTTCAGTGTGCACGTTCCAAACTCGTTTAATCTTCTGTAAATATTTACATCCGAATAGAAAGTTGAAATTGTCTATTGTCTGTGCGTACGCACATTTACGTATCGTCCGACCAAACGCGAGCTTAATCCCTTACGCATTTTTTCAGCTACGATTATTACCAGGTCGTCCAGCGTGGTACCATCTTCTCGGAGCAAACTACGTATTTGAACTTGGGCCAGAAAACATTTGGGTCGACTCGACCTATGTTATACGCTAAATCTGTGAGAAAATCTAAAATTCTTGGTACAACGATATTGCGTGATGAGCTTTGGGCTGTGGACTAGGAATCGAGCCTTCCTCCAACTCGTATCTTTCCGACGAAACGAACAGGTGCATTTAACCGGTACCGCAAAGTTTCATAGATTATAAATAGACGAAGAGGGATTCCAGCAATAAAACCGCACGAAAGAGTGCGCGGTAGTATTATCGGGCACCCGCAGGTTGTTGATTCTGAATATATAAATAGATACGATGCGGTACCGGGCCGTATAGGACGGAGAAGCCAGGTGTGACCTACGCCCGTCGTTGTTTCCGGGCTGTTAGTGTTATACACTAGTTTTTTTTTGTTCCCACTCAAACTAGACCAACCACAACGAGAACTCGCGACCCGCTTAGCCCCATTCCTATAATGGGCTTTTATTGCAAACAAACGCGCGGAGACGATTCTTCTTCTATCTCTCGTTCTCTTTCGAAAGGGACGTTAAACGACAAATTCTCGTCGGCCATGACCTATTCTCCAAAATTGACCAGATAGGCCCCCATCCACTTGTTCGGAAATAGTGAAAGTGTGCTCGGGTGGGAGGGCGAGTTTGAGGAACCGGTAATGTTGATGCGATCGTTCTCCAAAGGAAGAAGCGACGAAGCGATCGGAGACGATGATTGATTCCTGATGAGTTCTACCACACCCCTGTTATATCTTCCTTCGTTCTTCTCATCGTGTCGCACGGAAAATAGAAAAAACACTATAGTATCTACCCCGAAGGGACAGTCGCGCATCTTTCATTGATTTCTTCGCGACGCAACTGCGGCAAATACTCCTCCGAGGCACTATAAGCTACGATGCGTCATAGGATTCCACTATTAGGCCTTCCCACCAACTGGAAAAGAGAGTTCGCGTATAACGAGGAGGATGGTTCTCACGACTCGGTCGAGGTATAGCTTCTTGCCATTTAGGATCGGTTTCAACGTTTCGTGACTGTATGAGAATGATCCGTGAGGGAAAGGAGACGAGATACGAGCCGGCAATCCGGAGATAAGCCAGACCTCTCGAAGTTAAGGTATATCCACCGATGATCTCCCCTCGAGCTGATTTCATGAGATTGGTTCGTGACAAGACACGCAATGTGTAAAAATGGAAAAAAGCGATTTCCGGTCACAGTGGAGAAATGATAGGTATCGATTCGAACGGGATTCTCTTTTCGGCAGTCGCGTGCTCTTGGAACGTCTTCCTTGGCTAATTGAGACCAGCTTCCATGTATTCAATATCGTGTATAAACAGTCGTGTAGGAAACATTCGCGTTTGCCGTCACTCCGAATTGCACGGTCCCTCGAACCTATTTCCATTTCGACTTCTAACTTGCCCAGGAAATCCGTTCTCAACCGGGCAAACACGTACGATTCTAATTTCATTCCAGTTAACTGGAAATCTCTCGCGGTCTACCAGACTGTTCGACCGGAGCGAAGTTTCCTTTTTTTTCATGCAGCGCGAGTACACGTATCTCCAACGTGAAGATTTTAGGCTTTACGACCTGCCTGAATCAACATCAGTCTGACTTTTATCAGCTCCGACCCCCGCGAGACACTTTTATGAGAACTCTCCAAAGGAGAGGATTTCTTGCACATATCGCCGCAACACTGCGGCAAAGAAGTTTACTTTGTGGAGCGAATGCCTGGAGAAATAATAATGCCGCAACTTGCCGAGCTAAGGTAGAAAGGAATCTTTTCGTTAGACGGAGATTTTTTCCTCCTTTTAGCTTAAAAAAGAAATAGAGTTTGTCGATTAGCTTCTTGACACTTGGAACAACAAGAGACTGTTATACCCTGAGAAAATCTCGTCAAACGTTGATCCCCATCAAGATTTTGTACGTCCGGGTATTTTAGCCCTCGAGTATCGATGCCTATCTTCAGCCGGATCGCTAAAAATATATGAGAACATATGTTGCGCATCTCGCGGCTATATGGGTTTGACTATGCTCCGTCTATTATGAATTCTCGCTCGGTCTCTTAGTTCTCGCGTGACAAGGTCTCTTTCGCCCACGCCTTTGTCGACACCAATACACTACAGACCGATGATCGTTTGCTCGCTACAGTCTTCGTTTTGCAATTACAGAATAGATCCTCGTACTTTAACCGATGATGCAAGTCTCGTTAGTTTTATCCACAAGCGAGACACCTCTTGTCCATCCGGGGAACTCGATGAATCCATTTTGATCCATTTTCAAGATTTCGTGCGAGTTTTTGCATTTGGGAAAAAAATTGTCCAGTGAAATGTGATCTCGGTACGGGTTGAAATAGTTCACGCCCTATTAGCCGTCGCATACAATTGCAATTTAGCGTATAGCCCAGCGCAACTTCCGTGATTCGTGAACGAATGTTTCACGAAGCGTTTTAGGGGTGAAACAGAGACGAGGGATTAGTATCGCGTAACAGAGTGCCAAGGCTCGAGGCCAAAGGGTGCTTTTTATGCATAAACGAAACGGGGTTTGTGTTTTCGAGCAGACTTCGAGCCCTTGCCAGCCGGAAAATCTATATCCAGGGGTCGAGAAAGCGTGTAAAGGGCCTCAACGTTAGCTGTATAGAAGGAAGGGATAGGGAGGAAAGCGAAGCGAGAAGTCCGTGGTCGACTCGGTGGCTGAGCAACGAGAACGCAGTCGAAGACACTTTCACGCTCCCCTTTCTCGTTTCGCACGAGGGTGAAAAGTCTTTTATCCAACCCGCTAGAGGAATTCGCAAAAACTCTTTACAGTCTCAGCGTCTTATGCATAGTAATCTTTATTTGTTTTATGTACTTTCGATCCTCGGTTAACATTAAATCAACCGAGCGAAACAAAGTGGTTAAAGAAAAACATAGGTTTTTTGTCCGAAAAGTGGAAAGGAGCTCATTGATTATCTCTCGCTTCGTCACAGACGTTGCCCGTGCTCTACATTCTAAATTAGAGGAGAAGCTTACGCACGAGCGTACAATAGTACGTACATAGAGTAGCCGGCGCTGATGGATAAATTACATACAATCTTACGAGCAGCCGGATGCAAAACTCATAGTTAGGCCGAGAAGACAAGCATGACCGGTGCCTCCGACAGATTCGCGAATATCTCAAACCAAAATTTTAAATACATACTCGTTCTTTGTTATTGCAGAGCGCGCAGAACCGATTGCTCATAAAAAATGGAAAAGTCGTCAACGAGGATGGAATCATCGACAGCGACGTGTACATCGAGGACGGTATCATCAAGTAAGTACACGTACATGCTATTCGTGTATAAATAATATTTAAAATTGCAATCCTGGTAAGATTGCGTACTGTAAAAAAAATACAAGAGGAGCCTATGCAATGATCGAAGCGTTATAGGATAGGCACCGGAAACGGCTGCGGACCTTGTTTAAGCCCCAGCGTCGCTCGCGAGTCTCGTTGGGGTCCCCCGCAATGATTTATAATATTGTCGAGATTAAGACCGATATTAAATTCCACCCCTCGCACTAACGACTCTGACTCATTTTACATGCGAATTGCGTACCCCAGGGAACTCATCGACTACATGTATTTTTTATATTTTTTTCTTCGTTTGTGTGTGTATGCGCGAGTACAGTTTCATGGACGAAACGTTGAATCGACGACAGGCACGATCGTTTAATCGGATGCCTTACAATTTCACACACCAGTTTGTTTGGGCTTCAGCGTCGTTTTCAGATGCGGCGCACACCTTTGGAAATACGAGATACGTGTCGAGAGCGTTATACGATACGTAGAGAAGGTGTTTCTTTCTCTCTCTCTCTCTCTCTCTTTCATTTTTATCATTCAATAGGTGCCCTCTTATCCTCGTATCTCTGTATAGATATAGACGAATGAAGAGCGTTCAACTCCTCGTTCAACGTTTGAGCGTGATTCCTTTTTAACGAGGCCGATTCAGGGAGGCCTCGTCTCGTGCGGTGTCCCGACGCTCTTTCATTACTCACTGTCCGAGGTTACTCTAAAAATATGCTTTCGAGACCGTTCCCGATTCACTTTTACCGCGTCTGGATATTTAGCGACTCGCGACACTCTCTATGAACTTGAACCTTGTTTCCCGTACACTATTATCCATGTTTTATGTTTTCCTTTTTATACGATTAATTACAGACAATTGGGTCGTAATCTCATTATACCGGGTGGTACACGGACGATCGATGCCCGAGGAAAATACGTGATGCCCGGAGGTATAGATCCGCACACACACTTCGAGCTCGAGCTCATGGGTGCTACGTCGGTCGATGACTTTTATCAAGGCACGAAAGCGGCGGTTGCCGGTGGAACGACGATGATCATGGATTTTGTGATACCGAAACAGGGTGAGAGCCTGCTCGAGGCTTACGAGAGATATCGAACAACCGCCGACGAGAAAGTATGCTGCGATTATGCTCTTCACATCGGGGTAACCAGCTGGACCCCCAAGGTAAGATCGATCGATCCGTGCGAATTTCACTATCGAAGGACTGAAATATCATCGCTCGACGATAGACACCGTCGTGTATTTTCTCAACAGGCCGAACAGCTTGCCCCGGGTCGTGTCGATATAATTTACCGAGCATACGCTACGAAGCGAGTTGAACCTCCCCGAGGGTCATTGTGCCATATGTCTGCTGCTTTTCACACGGTTTATATTTCACACTCGTTGACCGGCGAGCAACGAGCTAATTAGAAAAACACGATTCCTCGCTGCGCGAGAAAACTACGACGCCGGGACTTTGCGATAACGTATTATGAAATCATCGTTTAACTATCGATGAGAGAACACTCGTGACGTAATAAAGTTTGCCGTGTTCTCAAAAGTTTAACGAGGTCATGCTCTGTTAGTCGAGTACATAATCCGGAAATGCCGCCCTCAATGTCGTAACAATGAGGATCCCCAGGGAGATCCCTCGGCGTTGTAGGTAAATAGTCGTGACTGCATTTTGGTAGAAAGTCAGGCTGATCGGACGCTTGAACCTGGTCTTGTTTTGTTATAGAAGGTGAGCAGGAAGGTTATCGCTATTGTCGCCATAATTAATTCTCACGTGATCCACCGTATAGTGCGTATCGCGTACTTATTCGTTTAAAAGTTAACCAGGTTACTCGGTAAACGCACAATCAACACGCCTAATCCGGAAATTACAACCGGAAATTCGTGGGAAACGTTCAACCGCGCAGTTACAAAGGTCGACGTTGATGTATCTTGGTTGACAATGACCGTTTTTCAGAGTTCTAACAGGCACGTTTAGTTTACCGAATCATCGGCGGTATCGAATCGGTAGAATTCAGATAAAAATTTATATCTCATAAAATTCATTTAGGCCTATACTTCTTGTCTCTAGAACACGTTAAATTACTCTCTACGCGACATAGGTGGAAACTCTCTTCTCGCGCGTAGCATTGCAAGATCTGCTGGATTCTCGTACACGATGGGCTTTCTCCTTTTTCTAAATACGAGAGCCGTTTTTTCCGTTGCTCGAGTACACACCGAGAGTACTTTATTTACACGATCGGGAATGAAGTTGACTCTCCGCGTACGTGCCCGCGAATCGCCCGTGGTAAACTTTCGACCTACATCTCTCGAGCCGTATCGAGATTAATACTCCATTGCCTTCGAGCGAAGAGAAAAAAGTTCGCCTCGAAGGTTCGACCGAAATTGGCAACAATTTGGTATCATCGAGTTGCTCTCTTGTGACCACAGGTGAAGGAAGAAATGGCAACGCTCGTTCAGGAACACGGTATCAACAGTTTCAAGTTCTTCATGGCTTATCGCGATCTCTTTATGCTGAGAGATCCAGAATTGATCGCCGCATTCCGGGATTGCAAGCGTCTCGGGGCGCTGGCTATGGTGCACGCCGAGAACGGCGACCTGGTAGCCGAGGTGAGTTATATCCGTTCGTAATGTTTGCACAGATGAATCGTATCCTCTGATCCAACAAACTTTTATCCGCTCTAACGCAGAACACGAAGAAACTTCTCGCCGCGGGAGTGACTGGCCCGGAGGGGCACGAAATGTCACGTCCCGAGGAGGTCGAAGCGGAAGCCGTAACTAGAGCCTGTGTCATCGCCAGCCAGGTATTCGATCGGTGCAGCCTTCTTGCTTATTTCATTACGACAATCGTTGGCTCGATCTATATCGCACATGCTCTTAAACGTTTCGTACAAAAGAACGCATTGTATACATCTCGGTCTATGTTGTAGTCGTAGTTGTGTTTTCCACCCAATAGCCGCGGGTAAAGACCAGTTGAGAAACGGCGATAAAGACAACGCCGACAATCGCACGCTCGTGATTTACGACCGGATGCTTCCGAGTCTCGGGAGTCCTAGAAAATCGCGGAGACAGGCTGTTTCTCGATTTCTCGATAGTGCACCGCGTATCGCAACAGACCCGATCGCTTTAACTCGGGAGTAAGAAATAGTGGACGTACCACACCGTCCTGCGGTATTTGCCGCAAGCCCCTGGGGGTTGCTTTCGCTGTAATTTTATAATCGTAGCGAGAGAGTCGATCGTCGCTCATCCGGTCCTTACCTGTTGCGCACGCTATTTATACCTCCTGCAACTGTTCTTTTTGTACTCCGTACGTATCGATAATGGTTCGATAGGCGCTCGATATATGAATGAATGAAAAAAAAAAAGAAAAGTGAAGAGGCTGAACATTTGGCACGCTTAGGTCGACTGTCCGCTGTACGTAGTGCATGTGATGAGTCGTAGTGCAGCGGAAGCGCTCGAGGCTGCCCGGAAGCGAGGAGTTTGCGTTTGGGGCGAGACATTGGCCGCCGCTCTCGGCACTGACGGCACCAACTATAGTCACAGCTGTTGGAGGCATGCCGCTGGACACGTTCTCAGTCCACCGTTGAGACCGGACACGGACACTCCGTTGGCCCTCATGAACAAATTAACAACGTAAGTTTCATGATTCCTCTTTACCGAGGTCAAGAACGGACTTGTCGAATCCTTCGTCGAAGGAAGAAACGGACCGATCTACGAAAGAAGCGATAGGCAGATCACTTTTTCAATACGTTACTGTTGTACGGATAGTAGGCGAGCTATGTTCCTCTCCCTCGCGTGCACAGTGATCTCTCGGCTACGAACGACGCTCGACCACTGTCACATACCAGACCGTACTTTTTCCTAGCTTCCTCGGCCGGACGACAGATGTTTGTCACGCTGATTTAGATTCCCACGTACGCAACTTAACGCCTGCACGCATGTCGTTGAATTTTATGTCTCGTTTAAGTTTTCCTTTGCCGCCGCAACATTTTATCTACAATTCTTGCTATACGCGTATTATGATTTTGTAAGCACGAGTCACGAAATTAATGTGTAGCGCTTAGTTTAATCGTATACGTTCCCGACCGTTTTCGTCTCTGCATCTTTATAGCCGTCAAGCACGCGTTACTATTTCATGTTAGAGCACTATAAAGTTTACAGTAGTATGGACGATGAAAAATGATTTTCGCGCCGAGTGAATTGAGATGAATATTATATTGGGAGGAGGTGTGTCTCGCGTTTAGGTGAATTGCCCATTGTACGTGACCGCTGTAATGAGCAAATCTGCGGCGGATGTTATATACGCCAAGCGTTCGGAAGGCGCCGTTGTATTCGGTGAGCCTCTCGCCAGTAGCGTTGGAATCGACGGTAGCGAGCAATACGGCAAAGACGTCGATAAGGCGATACGTTTCGTCACTTGTCCGCCGTTGAGACCGGATCCAACGACGCCCGCTTACTTGATAGAAAAGTTGGCCGAGTAAGTAGACATACGTAGCGATCGTTCGTCCCTGGACGAAAAATATCGTCGTACGATACTTCTTTTTATCGACGATCTTCTCGATTATCAATGGTCGGTTCAAGATATCTCGGTTTCTATAGGCGTCATGGCTCGTCGCACTGACTAACCGTGAAGCTTGTCTGCGGGCTTCAACGATGCGAGAACATCTTGTATTTAGCCGACTCGTAACAATTCGCGATGATCGTCGAGGGGGAGGCGTAACGGATAGAGCCAGAGTTTTATCTCGGAAGGTTATCGACGGCTCGTTCGACAATGATAACTCGTGCAATCGATAAACCGCAATCACTGCGTACACGCGATAAGATTTTGCCAAGAACGTGATTACCGCAGCTTTTCGAGTGTGGGAACTTTCCAATATCGTTATTCGTTTTTTACAAGGCCTTGTTCAAATTTGGCTACAACGAGCTTTCTTTCGAAACTCGTCGATCACTCGAGAGAAATTACCGTATGAGAACATTAACGGGTTGGACGGCGTGCTCCGTAACTCTGTCTTCCCATTGAAAACAATTGATGCTTCAAAACATATGGAACACAAAGTGTGTACAGGAAGGATGTCATAAGTAACGGCGCGCCATATGACGTGAGCTATTTGCATATAAATTTATACGTAGATCCTCGACTTGATATGCAGAGGAGAGTAGGGTGTCGCGTATATCAACGATCTAAGAATATCCGTAGCGTGAACTGTGCGAGCAAAGGAAAACTGTTTCAATCAACGCCCCACGGATTAATTACTTCATTATCGAGCCCTCTACTCGACTCGAGACTCGAGATCATTTTTGTTGGCGCGCTCGCGCGACAGACTGTGCCTCCGACAAACGATCCAAATATATACGTATTGTCAAAATACGAATGTTTTAGACACTGTGATTTGTTATAGGCTTTCCTGCATTAATATTATTTTATTCTACAATTTAATCAGAGACGGGCTTCAGACTACTGGTAGCGACAACTGTACTTTTAATGCCGATCAAAAGGCACTCGGCAAAGATGACTTTTCGAAAATTCCCAACGGTGTCAACGGGGTCGAAGACCGTATGGCGGTTGTCTGGGAAAAAGGCGTTTATGCCGGGATTATGGATCCCACGAGATTCGTCGCGGTGACGAGCACAAATGCTGCCAAGATCTTTAATTTATATCCCAGAAAGGGCGTAATAGCCATCGGCTCGGACGCCGATATCGTTGTCTGGGATCCCAACAGGAAGCGTACCATCTCCGCGGAAAGTCACGTTCAGGCCGTTGACTTTAATATCTTCGAGGTGAGAAAGCTACTTTGTCGTTGAAACGTCTTCGTGCTAAGAAACTTTTGTAACATTTGCAACGTTTATTTTCCAGGGCATGGAAGTTCACGGCGTACCCGAGTATGTTATCGTGAGCGGCAGAGTATGCGTCGACGATTGCGACGTAAAGGTAGTTCACGGTTACGGAAGATTCGTGGAGACACCAATTTATGCCCCTCACGTCTACGATTTGGTGGAGGATCGTGAAAAGTTACATTCCCAGCCTCGAAACGCGGTATGCGGCCCTCGTCTGCGACACCCGGACGAGGAAGAAGCGATCTTAAAAGCTCGCGAAGCTGCGAGAGCCGCTGCTACAGCACGAATAAATCAGACGAATGGAACACACGAGATTCAGCAAAAGCCGAAATTGCCCCAAGTCTCGTGTATTCCAACGCTGCCTGACTCCGCGGTAGTAACCCCATCCGCCAAGGGGCCTCGTCTCGAGGGTCAGCGGAATCTTCAGGATTCGACTTTCTCCATCAGCGGTCAGTCTTTCTTTCTTTTTCCTCCCGTGGCTCGAATAATCGATCTGTCGAGAAAATGTAACGTACATCGCGTCCTTTTGTTGTCGGCATTTTTCAGAGGACGTCGACGAGGCTCGACGAGCGTGTATTCGCGTCAACAATCCACCGGGTGGTCGCAGCGCCGGAGGTTTTTGGTAATTCAGCCAAGTCACTGGGTCTACGCTTTGATGCGGGATAACAAAATAATCTGTACTGAAAACGTGTCTGACCTCCCTCCCTATTGCCCGAGGATAAACATACATCACCTTATTTATCCCCATTTTCCCTTTGACAAAAGTCCTTCCTCGGTTCCCGTGGGATAGTTCCGCTTTAAATATTTCGCTACTCACCAAATATTAATGATTAAGTTATTTCATCATTCATCATTGTTCAAATCGATCAAGGTCTGTCGCAACCAAGGAGGATTCGGAGGCCAAGCGCCAGTAGAAGTAGCGCGTGAGAAAAGGGATCTTCGTGACGCATTTTATTCTCGCTTTCCGCGATATTCTCGGCTTTTGCGTTTTCTATTATCGAGCTAAAACGCGCTTCAAATTCGGGACCTCTTGACCATTGTGATTTGATGACTCGTAGAGTGATTTTTACGACTGGACGAAAACAGACGTCGACGAAACGACGACGGACGAACCTCTCGAAGGGTGCTTGGAAACGAATGAAAAACATTACTTAAATACGACGGCCACGTCGCTTTTGAACAATTCCTTTTTTTCTTTCATCTTTTCTTCGCATCATCGGCTGGCTAGTAGTGAGAGATAATGATTAGTGCTTAAGCGAGTGATCGACCTTTATCACACATTACGGACACATTACATACATACGGCATGTTACATCGACGTACATTCGCGATTAGTTTATTTATACAAGATACTTTAACGACTCGGATAAAACATAAAGGAGGCTGCATCACTGTACACGAAAAACCTAGAGTCTAACGTTAATTATGGCGTGTTCAAGGCACGCTTGAGATCATAAATAATAAATTAAATCTGGATATAATTGTATTAATTAACGCGTAAATTAATGGATAGGGTATGTTTATACGTATGAATAATGCGTCAGCGTAAATTTATGATTGTTGCGCATCGGATATTTCTCCCGTACGCATTATGATATAGCCAGCGGCAAAGCAGCAAAATTACCGTTGATACGGCAACGCGACTAAATATTATATACAATTGGAGACATTTGAATGGAACACGACGCACAAAACAATCGATATGATCCGGCATTTATACTGTGTACCAAGCGTGTGTCTGCCTAAGCCTTACAAATATGTATTTATAACGTTATCGATGTTGACACCGACTATGTTTCATTCACGATTGACATTGATACGTTGTTAACGCTTTTACGTATTTATACCGTATGTCCTCTCTAATAATGTACACGGTGCGATTAGAACTTGTTCATCCGTACGAAGTACTCTGGAACGAATCTGGCACTTGAGCGACTCGAGAGGCGCGATTCACGATTACTCCGTATCGCAAATTTGTTCTTCGATTGTTTTTATTGTTGAAAGTCAAGCTGAATCGATAATTTTTAAATGAACCGTGTTGGAGAGATAAACGCGTGAGTTTATTTTATCGCCTCTCTTTCACCGGTCGACGTTTTGTTTATATGAATTTTATGACGAAAGAATCAGCAATGAAGAAAGTCTTTAGTGATATAACGATCATTGACACGTTACGTTCATCCGAAGATGAAAAAATAGTTAAGAGCATTAGGCATTCTCGCCCCTTACCATTCTGCGTTAGAACTAAGCGAACAAAACTCATCTGTCGGATTATAAAATAATGAAGAAATCTAGATCATACTCGAGTAACACATAAGATTTATAAAAAGCAGGCAGTGCACTGTTGCATCAAAGACCGTCTCGTTGTTCTTAAATCTTAAGTACGTACGAGAGATCTTGATATACGAAGGCCTATGCTTGTAGGAATTGAAGAATTTGTAAACGGCATCGAGTTTTGTACCTAAAGAGCCACGCATTGAAATTTAGAAGACGCTTTAGTGGCATTTTCCAATCGAGTAAATCAAAAACAAAAGGATGTAGCATTAGGAGTAGGCTGATAAATTTTCCAAACGATCTTGTCAGGGAATTTAGGCAGCCAAGAATTTTTATCATCGTCGTATCGACGATACCCGTTTACAAATATTCATTCTTGGACGCAATGGAGACGAGACGAGAAAAGACGAAGAAAAAGAATACAAATAAGGCGAGGTCTGTTGCGGACAGTGCCTGTCCGCTGGCGTATTCGTATTCGTTGTCAGTCGGGTGTCTCATCGACGTCTCGGACTGACAGTCACTGTGGGTATTCTACTCCAAGAGAACGTATATCACATTATAATAGCTACCTCGCCGCATACAGTATACTCGAAACGTCCCGACCCCTTTTTCTACCAAATTTTTGTATCAAAAAAATTCCTCGGACACCGCCACTCGTAGCCGGCTAACAATAAGAAGAAGAATAGCTATTTATACAGACGGAGGCAAACTCCCCGATGAGCGTATACATATAAATATCATGTATGCAACGATGTCAGGTGCCTGCATAGAACACCGAGTGCAATTTGGTAACCGTATGCCGTTCGTTATCTCGTTATCTTCAAAATTAACGCATCTTTTTTACTATTATAAATATCCTCGATCTTCTACTAAAACCGGTTGAGTTATTATTTTTCATTTGATATACCCGAATGATCGTGTTATGTTGATGAAGTATCTTTTTTTAGCGATGACACGTAGGACGATATTCGCCGGAAGGATGCGTATATGGTTGATCGATATATATATATATATACGAAATGGTACCAACTAGAGTATCTATTTATGTCTGTTACAATGTATATGTGATTGCTTTAAATAAATATATATATATATATGTGTATATAGACACACTATTGTGTATACATATATGTATATATATTATAACGTAACAACAGAATAATACGTACGCGGGGTGTAACAAATATAATCCTACATAACGGACAACTGTAGGATCGATAGACTTAAGGCGAATTGGGCCTAGCGAGATCAAGGAGGTCCGAATGGTTATCATCGGAAGTGCCTTGGTAACTATTCTCTATAACAGTATTTTTTCTTAATCACAGAATCAACGATTAGGAACAGAAATATAAGGGTATGAGAAATAGTCTCAGTCGTGGCCCGTTTCCTCGGCGATTTCGACCTCGACCTTTTGTCGGGCTTTCTCTAAAATTCTCTTTAATTCACAGGTTCTCGTAGTGTGATATCCCGAAACGTTGCGCGAAAGCGTAATGTGGCCGTCGAGTCTTCTGCCGTCGGTCATACCGCAATATTGCTCCAGCTGTCGTTTAGTAAGATTGAAAAGGTCAGCACCATCCATTCCTCTAAACTGTTTACGGATTTTGTCCGAAAATCCTTTTGTTTCCAGCCAATTCTGAACTTCCCTGGGTGTCGAGTGCTGATCGACGTAAACGTCCGGCGTCTTGACGATCTCGACGTTTCTCTTTTTTTCCCGAAACATCATCAGCACAGATTTGAGCTCCTCTCGCATCTGTTCTTGATGACTACTGTTTCTCTCGGTCGTGGATTTGGTGCTCTTCATCGTGCCGGTTCTGCTGGAACTCGAGGAGGTACTGCCGGATTGCATGGCCGGGGTTAGCGGTGGCGGAGGAGGCGGCGGCGGTGGTGGTGGTGGTGGAGGACCCGAATCGGAACTCTCCGATTTCTTCGATTTTTCCAAGGTACGGGAGACTTGGGATTCTTTTTCGGTTGTTTCCGGAACGGTGCGACTCGAGCGTGGACTGTCCGAGACCGAAGTCGAGGCCGAGTCCTCGCTATTCGTTTCCCCGCGTACACTGGAATCTTCTGGCACAATTGAAAATCAAATAAATTATAAGCGCGGTACGAAATTGTTAATTAGAACCGAGGATAGGTATTTCCCATGCACCTGAACCCATGCTTAATACGCATCGCGATCACTTACCGTACATACGAGTGATGTACCGTTATCTTTTTTCCCGAAGCCTTGATTCGTAACGAGACATTGAGCGTGTGGTAATATAAGAAGCCACGATGGAAGGTACAGATTCTCACCTCTTGGCGTATAATCAATACGATAAATATGTTCTCACAGAGAGAACGGACGATGCACGAGCAGCAAGCCTTTCACAATATAATACATTGAGATACGACCGCAGGCACACACGAGGATATAATATTCAAATAGTGTGTTTATTAATAAAGATTTACATAAATTACAATACAATGAAATACTGGACGGATCGTATTCCTTAACCCGCGGACGAAACAGGTGGAGAAAGAAATTGCGCAAACGGGTACGGAAGGCGGGGAGCAACGAGAGAAACCGTGGGCAATCGTACACTCGGAAATAATAATAAGAAACACAAAAACGTATCCACTGCAGCAGGTAATAATATTTATATAGAGATACAAACACACGTGAGTGGAATATAATCACTGCTGCATTCGCGAATGGAAAACATTCGGTCGATATTCGCCGCAGGAATAATCGTTTCTCTTAATGTACATACTTTACGAAATCACCGAGCAACGATTTCGTCACGACGTATCGACTCCTTGCGCGGTTTCTCTCTCGAACTACGCCTACCGTACCCCGTTTGTCGTATAATTTACTCTCGACACACAGCAGACATACACACACGCACAATTGGAAGACACGTAAGCCTCTCTCTCGTAACATCCCCGAGGTGTAACAAACATCTCGTGGGACATCGTGGCGTGTGAAGAAGGAAGAACAAAAAAAACAATAAAAAAACGAAAGAATTTGCCGCCCTTCAGCGCGGCACTCTTCCCTGGACAACCGAATCCTTGGCAAATTTTCCACTCAGTTTGTACAAACTATTTGTAAAAATATATTCCAACGTGACACAACAGTTATACATAGAAACACACACATTAGCCCCACACACAGGACGGAGGACAAAACAATTACTGTGATAAACAAACAATAATATGCAAATAATTAAAATTAATGTTCCAACGCAGTTTCATTTCGCACGGATCGCTTCAGTGGCATATAGAAAATATCTTCATCGTTCCCGCGTATCGCATTGTACGTTTATCGCCCGCCCGCCCGCCCACCCACGACGAGAAAACATTGTTAATCAAACGTACGATCTAAAATTTGGTTAGTCGATAAATACATGACTTATTACGACAGTTACATATCATACGACCTCGAGACATAATTGTTACGCGAACGATAACGCATTGATCAAAGTCGTCCAAGACTCGCGTACCGTTTCTCGCGGATGCGCTAAAAATATATACCTAACGATAATGATAGATAAGAGAAAAGGAATCCACGCGGTTATTTGGTGGAATAAATTATTGCCCGAGTCTCCGAGGCTTCGTACCGAAAAGCTTCTTCGCGGTGAAGCTGACGAGTCGTTGTATCATTTTTCGAGAAACTGCCCGATGATCCGCACGTACACGGACCTATTCGTCTTTATTTTCGATAAGCGTGACTGTAGAGAACGTACGAGGGAAGAACGAAGCCGTTCGAGGCAATCGAACAGCCACTTTCCGATCCATCGTCCTCTTTCTCCCCCCTCCTCGTTCACGCAAAATTCTACTCTATCAAATACTAATATAACGTATAATTTCCGTCCCTGCTCCACATAGACTCTGCTCTAACTCTATAGATGGTAATTAACTCAGTCGTGAGCGCGATAGAGAATCGTCTCTTCGCACATCATCCTCGTCTTTCTTTATATACACGTAAAGGGTAAAATGGTAATGAACCGCGGTCGGCGTGTATCGCGGACCCTCTCGATCGTTTAAAAATATCGGAATTCACCTTTCTTTCCGAGTCGCTCCTTGCGAACCCAGTCTGCTGGTGCTGGTGGCGGGATAGCGTGTGGTCGGTGAGCCGCTTCCGGACCGGGACTGGTGCTCGTGCCTTCGATCTCGGAGTCCTGTCAATTTAAACAAGAAACGATATTTGAGACGTCGAGTGACGACAGTAGACCGTCAAGTACGACGACGATTCATCGTCCATTGTGCGTTTCTCGAAAGACCCTGTGATTATTTCATGCTCGTGTGCTACATTCGCTCACCTCGTAATTGTAGCCGTGCCCCTGTCGTTGATACCTGCTCGTGTATAGTGGATTGTTGAAAACGTCGTTATCCCCGGCGTGCGACGGATTGTGCGGTGTCACGATCGTGTGTGGAACGTGCGCGACCTGACCCCTCGAATTTCTCGCTTTCCACCATTTCCTGCTGTCGTCGAGAATCTCGAGATACTCTCCCCTCACGACCGTCAGCTCTTTGTCGTTGTTCGCCGTTCTCGGGTAGGTCACTTGAACGATCTTGACGTGTCTCGTGAGAAGATCGTCGAGCCAAGCTTCCTGCGCCCTATCCATGCCAGGCGCCCCTCTCGGACCTCTCTCGATCGAATCGACCGAAATGTCACTGTGCGCTCGAGTCTGATCGACCCGATCTCTCTCCTCCCTCGCGTACAACTCCGAACCGGGGCCGTAGTTTCTGTCGAAATACTCGTTGCCACGTTCCTCCCTGCTCTCGTATTCGAGATAGTCGCTACTGTAATGCGACTCCTCGACTTCGCGATGGCCGTAGTACGGATCGCTCTGTTGCTCGGGAATTTCGTCCCTCTTTTGCTTGTCGGCATTGAGCAACGAGGCGAGATGATCGTGATCCCGATGATCCTCGGGAATCGGATATTCCGGTGACCAACCGTCCATAAAGATCGGATGGTACGGCGGTACGTGACCCTTCCACTGATCCCTCGGTACCAGCCACGTGTCGCCCAGAGAGTGCCAGAGTTCCGTCTCTTTGCTCGTGACGCAATGTATCAGAAGATTCACGGCTTCTCGGGTCAACAGAGGCGAGACTACTTTACTCGGTAGATTCGGATCGTAATTCGTGTCGTGCGAGGCATCGACGATCAACGCGAGCGGCGTAAACAAGAAGTGAACGAGCTCCGGCGCATTGGGATCGTGTATGTGAGCCTTCAATTTAGCGAGGAGATTGAACGACAGTTTGAACTTTTGGAAAATATCGACAAATTCCATCTCGGGCGGTGGCTTCGCCCTCATCGTGAGCATACCATCGCCAAGGTTTCGTTTCTTCGACTTGCTGTTGCGCCTTCGTCGTTCCAGCTCTCTCGAGGCAGCGGCGGCGTGTTGAAGTCGAGCTATAAATTTCTCAATGTCGTCGAAGCAATGATTCAGGATCGTAACGTCGCGCTCGTACTTTTCCGACGACGTCGAGGATACCTCGTCGTTGTTCTCCTCGCGCGACATGTCGTTGGGTCCTTCGTCTGTAGTTTGATCAAAGGGAATTTGTTTTATTTTTATTTTCAGCCCGAGAATGAAGGAAAAATGCGCTTTCACGAAGCATTCCTCGCGCGAGAGATATGCAAATGATTCCTTCGTACGCGAGGCGGTCGGCGTAACGAGCGCCTCGATGGAATTATGATCAATAAAAGACGTATACTCACTGTTGGCTGCATTGAAAGCGGAGACTTGTTCGCGAACGTTAACTCCGTTGAGTGGCGGTTCGGGCGGCGGTAAAGCCGGAGGTGGTGGTATCTGACCTCTCGGTCCTCGGGGTGAGCCACCCGGTACGAGTTTCCCCATTTGAAGCATCTTGAGATCCTCGACGAGATCCTGGGCGGATACGCTCTGACACTGGAATATGTGCATCTCGGCTCTCTGTCCCGAGCCACTATCGTCGGCCACGGTAAACACCAAGATGTTGTTGTACATTTCCATCGGATCGCGAGACGTAAAAGCCGTTGGCTCTTGAATCAGAGAAGCTGGAAATCTTTCCATGACGGCCTGAAAAATCGTCATCGGTTCGTTATCATTTATAATTTTTATCCACGATAAGGCATTCCGGACTTTGTCGGTAATAACGATCGCGTACCCCTGTCTCGTTGTCCATTATGAGGACCCAATTTCTTTCCAAGCGCAGTTGCATCTTTTGACTCCAAATTCCGTTGCTCTTTTCCAGCTGCAGCAGGCGTCTCATACCATCGGCCGGATAAACGATACCGGTTTCTTTGGTCACCGTGAACGTAGCCAAATGTTCCATGATGTAGGTTGGCTCGGAAGCGGCGCTGCTGTTTCGTCCACCGGAAGAGTTCGAGGGACCACCTGGACCACCGTCTGAAAGACCTCCCTCGTTTTATTCTCTCGAATCTCGTGTATGATTATTTCGTAAGTAAATATATATCGTGCGATTCGTTACCTTTACCATAAGGGGAGGGTCCGTGCCCGCTGTTGTAGTAAGGCATGGTGCGTCCACTGATTTAACTGTAACCGGAGAATAATACTTTCTTTTTATGTTTTTCTAATTATATTTATCGAAAGGCGAACGATGGAAATCGCGACTACGAGGCTTATTCATCGGAGAGAAAGAGAGAGCCAATATTATATTTCATAAATGGCGATGGCTCGGACAAATAAAATTGCGAGGCGCGTCGTATCCGGCATTCAACGACCGGGTGTACGCTCCGCTCGCCGTACTTGGCGACAAGAAAGTTAACTACTGTACGTTTCAGTAGACAAGAATCTATAGAGACTATCTATAGGCGAAACCACCGCGATGGAATGAAATTCCGAACGGTCTAATTCGTTTGCTCGAACCGTCCATTGGAATCTCCGCTCGCATACCTCGGCGAATTTCCTTTTCGAACGGAAAATCATTGAGGCGATGTGCCGTCGGTTCGACCGTCGATCGTCGAAGGATGCGATTCGCCTGTGAGTAAGTGTTGCAACATTATGCCGCCTTCTTGGAATGCGTGGAAATATGATAAAGTAAAAAAGATTGCAACAACCACCTGCGCAATTCGTAATACTTAACGGTAAAAGGAAAATTATTTAAAGGTCGTCCGGCTGACGTGGTCTAACGAGCGTATTGCCCAGATCGCGACGCCGGAACATCCAACTCTAATTTCGTCGAGGGAATGCCATTAGCTGTCGTCAATTGTCGTTCTGCTCGGATTTCACCGATACACGATTTGGCTCCGATATCGAAGAAGGTGAAATTCCGAGACTTATCTAGTCGTTGCGAAGCTCGCGATCGTAACAATAAAGTATAGATCGACGTTTTTCCTTAGAACTACAATGACCATTGTCGACTCGTTATTATCGATGATAATTAAAAGCATATCGTCGATAGTTGACCATTGTTATCGCCTCGCGATAAAAAACAAAGATTTGTTATCTAGCAACTCGGGCCGGGAAACACAATGGGCAATGTTGCGACGAAACAAGGCTGGACACCTTCGAAGAACTGGAACGGTGTGCGTGTCCTATTTACCCAAATACCTACATATTGTCACATACGACAACTGTTATTTGTCTATCAACGACGTACTCCGAAACCTACTTTATTCTCTCGAGAATGGTCGCCGCTCGTTACTTCGAAGAAACAAACAAAAAAAGAAGAAAAATCGTTTTCAGCGATGATTAATTTGGAACAGACTCAACGATGCAGATAAACACCGAGTGCCATTTAAATAAAAGTAAGCGGTAATCCATTATTACGAGCTATCGTGTCCTTGGTGTCGTTTTTTTTAATACCAACGAATAAAATATATCGATGGCGGTATCGAGTCTCGTTGAGTGCGTCATTTCGCAATGCTACTACATTAATTAAAGCCCCGCTCGGCGACCTTCGGAGGGCGCGCAGAATTCTCTCGGGAGAGTGCCTGTTGATTCTCGATGGTGCATTGCACACAAACTCGATCCACACACGAGGAATCATTCATCGTCTCTCGAGTCGGTCGAGCCACAGCGAGTCGAACCGAGCGAGAGAGAGAGAGAAAGAGAGAGAAGCGCACGTTTCGACTTTCTACCTAGACTCTGGCTCGATCAATCATCAACGACGTCGGTGAAACTTTATCGACACGCATAATCTCTCGGCGGTGTTGGGCTCGTGCGTCCGTCTCTATGCAGTGGTAAAATACCGATCAAAGTACATTTTAACTCTGGAACAATATTATCCGGCGAAAAAGTGTGGTATACGTTTTCACGTAGGGTCTACATTTTTGAGGCTGCGGGCACGTATATATGCAGATACGAGTTTTGGAAGGTGGGGCTGTATCTCGCTCGGGTGATCTCGAAACACGTACGTACACAGGGGTATGCGTGTATGCATACGCGGGCAACGAACCGCCTTTCTCGAGATAACGGAATAACGAGGGGAGAGTGCAAACAAATTCTCCTCGCGTTTCCTCGCTTCGCGTGTATTTCGGCTCTGGCAATTACGGAATTACAGCCCAGTGAAACTGATTTTACTGGGAACGAGTTGGTTCGTGGAGAACTTTTTATTCCAGACATACCTCAAACTTGAAAGAGCGAGAGGGTGGAACCAATTTGCCTATTTATAGCGAGAATAACGAACGAGCGCGCTTATCGAAGAGAGACTAATCGAGCGACCGGTATATATACCTACAACGGTGGTGTTGTAGTCGAAGAACTCGTCTACCTGCGCGTACGAACGGAGAGAGAGAGACACGAAAAAGAAACGAGACTGCGGTTTTAGCGACAAACCGCGGAACAACGGAGGGATCCAGCTGATTGCTCTCTCCCTCTCTCTCTCTCTCCTCTTCTATCCCCTTCCTTCATCGAGTTTGGAATTCTCATTATCGTCTGCCGAGATGTAATTTCCGTTGCCTCGAGGCCACAAAACGTCGCTTTCACTGATGGCCGGGATGAATTCAACTGCAATATTAATAATAATGAGATAACGAAACGTGTCAAATACAGATTACTAGAATTCTCATCCTTAGAAGAAGAAAAAAATGTCTAGCTCCCATTTCGCTCTAATTTCAGATCACATTGGTACAAAGCTGTATATATTTACCGCGCGTCTAGTTACGATAAGAGAAGTATTCCGAGAAACGCGTCGAGTTCTCGAGTCGAACGCGTGAGAAGAGATAAATGCCGAGATGGAAAGAGAGACTGGATCGAGACTGTCGGAGACCTCCACCAGCCGTTCGTCGATTCTCCGTGCTCGATCGGAGCTCTATGTACGAGGTTCGAAACTCACGCGTAACCTCGTATTAAAGGTACAACGAGCCCGAGAATTCCCCGCGGGCAAACGGTGCGTAGCATGGGAGGCAAATCGCGGCAAAGTGTTGCAACGCACAACGAAAAGCCGAATTCCCGATTGTGTCGGTTCGCTCACCCATGACACAACCGTGGGATCACGCCCGCGCTCAAGGATCTACGAGCTACCTAGGTACCTACATACCGCGGTAAAAGTTCCTATATCATTATCATCGCGCGATATAACGTACGGTTATTTCCTTTTCTTTTTCCTACTATGATTTTTATCGACTTTCGATCTGCCAATTATTACGAGAATTATACGAACAATATAATAATATATATATAACTCGCGAGACGAGGATCCCGAAGCATTATATCGTATCGAGATAATGCACGCGTCGTAACGATTGTCACGAAGACGGAGGAGAGCTGATTGCACCTTTTCTCTTACGCCGGTATCTTCGCGCGGTGTATATTACGGATTAGTCCCGTCTTAATGGAGCTGCCAAGGTACGTGAGAATAGTTAATACCGCGGGGATGAATCGCCGGGAGCGCGCTGTGCACAATGCGATATAATTGCATCGGATGCACTTTTGCTGGAAAGAGATACCGCGCGCCGCGTATCCTCTCGGCCGTCGTACACGCGGGCTCCTCCGTCCGCGAGAACACGGGGCATACGATTAATCTATTCCGTTACGAGTATTACCGATCCCTCGCGTTCCACGCATTCCACGATTACGTCGTGCTGTTTTGTCCGCCGATAGGTAGATACCTATATACGTGCACGCTTTCGTCTCGTTTGTCTTTTGCCTCGCGCGTTGCGTCGCGCCGTGTGACTTTCCAATGCGAAATCATCGTCGATCGCTGACCCATAAAACCATGTGGCACACCTACATCGCTCTTGCTCGTTTCTACGCCCCGTAATTACGTATTATATTTGTAATAATATCTCCGACGCTGCGAATTTCGTAATTCTCGATTTCTTTCGATTTTTCTTCTTTTTTTTCTTTTTCTTTTGTCGCGTTTCGCGGCCCCCTCGCGGTGCTCTCTCGCGATCGCTTCGCTCGTCGTTACACGCGATGGAACGAGTACCTTCGATCCTCGTGGATGTTCCGTGACCAAAGAAAGTCGAGTACACGCGTAGCGAGTTCTCGATGTGTACACCCGCGGAGTATAGGTATTGGTTGGTGCACAAGTCGCGTTACTCGTCCGCGAGCTGGCTATAATTAGAGAAGAGAGCGAGAGAGACAGAGACGGAGAAAAGTTACCACACTCACAGTTCATCGACCGTTACGCCTGTACGTACGTATATACGTTTTAAACAGGCAGGAAAAAGCAACCGGGCACAAGCCGCGCGAGCAACCAGGCTTCTCTCTCTCTCTCTCTCTCTCGATATACTTCTACCAACGTTCTGCTATCCGCGTTCACCTGTGCGCCGCGCCCGATCAAATTCGTTGCATTCACCTGTGTGCCATTCCTCGAAGGATTCTCTCTCGAAGCTGCAAACTCGAGACTTTCTGCAAAATGTACGACCATAGAACGTTTTCATTTTAGAACCGAGCGTTTGAAAAAATAAGAATGCGCGATAAAAGGAGAGACACGCCCTGCGGTGAGGGAAAAAAAAAGGAATGACGGAATGCGCGAGAGTTGTCTTCGCGCGAGTGAAGTAAGCGTGAACGAGGCGATACGTCCTTGACTAAAAATCGTACGTACTTCTCGCCTCTGCGGCAACGTCGTGCGGCCTTCCTGTTCGCGTTTTGTCACGAGCGCGTATGCGTTCGTTGAGGTATTTAGAAATTGATTCCAAGCACGAGAGCTTAATCCATTCGCAATCTATCTTCCGCGGTAGACTCAACGAGCACTAAGGACGAAACGAGGATGCCAGCTGGGCTTTGAAGAATTCGAGATCGTTGAAACTTTGAACGCGAATCGAAGGCGGAAAGGAACGAGCTCGGCAACGAGAATTCAAGAAGAAAGAAGAAGAAGAAGAAGAAGAAGAGGCAAGAGCAGCGAGCAACGGAAGAGAGGACGGAGAACGTCATTGAATCTCCGGCGAACCGTAAACGCGAATAACCCGTTCAACACGCGGCAAAGGCTGCGATGTGCCGGTGTGGATGCGCGCGAGACCCGTTGAGGTCTCGCTGCGAGAATCCTCGCTCTCTCGTTCGAGAGAGCAGCGAACGTTTTCACGAGGAATGCGACCGGAATGAGGTTCTCTCCGCTTCTTTCCAATCTCCCTCACCTCCCTCCATTTTTTTTTCTCTTCGTTCGCTCCTTCTTTCTCTCGGATTTTTTTCGACCATCCGCGCAGCCGGATTTAAATATCTCGTCGGGCGATACGGATGCGCGAATCCAAGAGGAAAGAGACTACCCGCGCCCCTTGCATCGCCCGCAGTGCCGAGTTCTTCTCGCTCTTGGAACTCCTGAGAAATATCACCGGCGATATTCGCTCGGTTCATCGGATCACTTTCTATGAATAAAATGTCAGCGAGAGAGGTCGACGGTGGGGAGATGGTATTGTTCCACGATCGAGTCCTTGGTCTCGATTTTCAGCGTGGAATCGGAGACCGCGCGACGTCTCTACCTACCGAGGTATATGCCAACCTGCCGCCCTACCAAACAACTTCCGGCCAGAGACGGTAAATTATATTATATATACTATTTCTAAAGGTCAGTCTCGAAGACTCTCGCGTTATTCCAGTTGTACGAGCGAACTCGGTCACGCGTTATTTCTCTAGGCTATTACCGTATGGAAAATCGTTGTTATTATCGTTCATGTGGAGCATCGCGCGAACATTATAATCGTCGTAACGTTGTATCGTAGCTTCCACACAATTCTCCTTTGCGTAGCAATGTGACCGACTGGACTTTTGAGATCCCGACGTCCCGTTGAGAAATGTCGTACTTGCGGTCGTGCGACTTCCACGTGGTCAACGGCTTAACGAACGCGGAAACTAAACGCTTAATAACGGAGAGGCGCGTTGCCCCGAGAGTTTAACGATTGGCGAGAAGATGCTTCGTAGCTCCGAGATTTTTCATCGACGCTTGGCGCGTTTGCATCGAAGCCGGAAAAACGAGTTCCAGAGGATACGATATTAATATACGGCAAACGGTGCGGTGTACATGGAAGAGGAGGCTACGGCTAACGACGTTTCTTTCTGATTTCCTCCCTGCCCCTGTAATTTTCTTACGATCGCCACGCAAACTTGGTAATCTAATCTCGAACGATTTTATCTCTTATTCACCAAACTCGAGAAGAATGCTCGACGATAAAAACCGATAAGAATTCGAGAAAAAGAAAATACGCATTATCACGCGTGTATCGCGCTCTTTACGTTCCGGATATTTGTGAGGAACCGATCGACCGAAAATAAGACGATCGTATTTCATGACGAATGCGAATCATCGGACGGACTCGGAGAACCAGACGTTTCTCGAGCGGCGATAAAAACGTAATTCGTCTGGCTCTTTGGATGATGGACCGAGCGAAAACAACCGGTCGCGCAAAACGATCGAAAACAAATACGCCCGGTACGCGTCGTAGGTAAGGACTGACGGAACGACTGACGGAAACGGTCGACCGATTTGAACTCTCGATGGGAGAGAAAATAAACATTCGAGCCTCGAATAGTCCTTTACGTTATTTCATTAGCGCATTATTTCCAATTGTTTTGTTCGCGGACGAACGAATCGTCGAGTCGGAGAGTCATCGAACGGTACAAAAGTCTTTCGCAAAGTGTCTCTCGCGATCCGTCGAACGTAATGAAGCAATAAATCGTAAAATGAGGAAACTAAGACGAGAAGTTGCTTCCTACGTGTTCCCCTCGACTCCGGGAATACGTACGTATTCGTACGTATACGCGCATTAATATAAAACGTACGGAATCGTCGATCTGGCGTGTACTTAAATGGTAAATGGAGAGTGGCTGCTGGCTTCGTTGCAAAGTGGGCGTGCGGACCGAGTGGCGAGAGGAACTCTCGTTCGTACGAGCGACGATTCGAAATCGAGAGCCGACGATTATACGGAAATATTTGTCCGAATGGCGGTTTTAACGATCGATCGAACGATATATCGACGAAACGCCGAGAGTAACAAGAACCCCAAATTAATTCATCGAGAGTTTCGCGCTCGCTCTTCGACAAGATTCCGTAAATATTCGTTAAAGACGTATACAACATGTGACAATCGCGAGATCGTGTTGCACATGCACATCACGTACGAGAAAGATAAGAGGGGTTTGTTCGGCTCGTCGAGGCACAAATACGAGTTTCGCGGAGTGTTTACTCAAAAGGAAAACATCTCTCGGTTTCGTCGTCGATCGAGCGCATCGGGTTTTATTTTTGTTGAACGGTCGAAACGAGGAGAGACAGAGGAGGCGCGAGTCATCTCGCGGGGACGCGTCCTCCACCGAGACCGTACCTACTCCTCGTCCGTACGTACCGGTGTATACCGTTAATTCGGCCGGTACCGGGAATTTGCCAATTCCCCTTGCCCTCTCTTTTCACCGAGTCGAGTTCTCGAATCGCGCGGCTTTACCGATCGAATTCCAAACTTCGCAATCCGTGACTCCATAATTTCTCGAAATTTTTCGTATCTTATTTCAAGATCCCGGAGAGTCGCAGGAGCGCGCCAACCAGTGAAATTTCTCTCCCGGTACGAAGCGTCGGACGTTCCGCTCCACAATTTCGTACTCAACGAACCTACTCCTCGCGTATTTTCCGCATTTAATTGCATAAATAACCTCGTTACCCGGTACGAAGAATCTTTTTCGTATGGTACGCAACAGTAGGATGAGTTTATAGAGTTGTGAGTCGAACGGCGAAGTAATTCCGAGGTGCGGTGGCGGCGGCGGCGGCGGCGGCGGCGGCGAGACAGGACGGATCTTCTTGCGAGGCGCGTTCGCTCGAGGTGCTTTACCTCGAGAGCACCGAGATTTCGTTAACGCCGACTCGTCGCGGCCAATTCCTCAAATGATTTTTCCATAAATACCTTGCGAACCTACGTGAGATATGATGCGTGCGTGCGTGCGTACGCGTGGCTCTGTACGGCTCGCTCTACGATTTCCTGGCGGTAATGCACGACGCGCGGAAAGATGCCGCGATGCTTACATATACGGAAACACTTTTCCGGGCGTGGACTTTCTAACGAAGCAGCGACCAACAAAATATTGCGACTCTCGACGCTTGGACGGTCATCGATTTTCCTCGATCCCCTTTCTCCTTTCGTCCGACACTCGAGTACCTTCGAGGCAAAACACCACAATCACTGGAAACTTTTTCACGACCTCGCGCACGATTCTCCGGATCTCGCGAGAATTATTTTTTTCAACGAGACTCTTGGTAAACCATAATAATCGTTGGAAATATCGCCGCCGCCGCCGCCACCGCCACCGGTTGCTCGCACGCACATCCGCGATCGTTGTAAAACTCGATGAAAGATTCTTATAATCTCGACGAGCGACGCCAAAGTGTACTCGATGACGCGCACGTAGTAGACACTTCCGAATCGTGACGAACGTTGACTTACCTATTTACAACGTAGGCGTAAAATGCAACCCGTGAATATTTCGGTAGACACCTCTTTGGTCCCGCTCATCCTCGACTGGCGAATACCTCGTCGGCTACCCGTGTCCCGCTGCTGTCGCGGCTGCCTTCGACCCTTCTCCCCGCCGTCGACAAACGACTTTTATCGCTCTCTCCTCGTCTCGCCCTCGGCGCGCTCGATTTCCCATCTCGCTCGCTACTCCTCTACCTGGATCGACTTTCTATCAGTGTTCCAGTACGCCGAGTTACCGTTACGAGCGCTGCCATCGCGAACGCGTGGAATCCACAGGTGTGTGTATATGCTCTTTTCACTGGAATGTGGGAATTTTGAAATATAGCATTGCTATATTTTTTGATGGAAAATTGGGGCTCGTCCGATAAAAAGAACATAGGCTTGCATAAACAGCACGTACGCAACAAATAAACAGCGCACACATAACGCATATACAACGCACAATGTACATAGTGCAGAAGGTCAAATGCACAGCAATACACAATAAATACACAGCAAATGCATACCATGAATACAAACATACACTCACACAGCATACACACAACACACATACGCAACAGATACACAGCATTCGCACATTACTCACATGGTACCATACAAAATACACGCATCAAACCCACGACAGATAAACAATAGCACACATACAACAATTACCCAACAGCAAACACAAGTTTTTCTCGAAAAACCTGATTTTCCAGCACAGATCGACTCTGTGACGTTAGCCAAATCGTTAGAGCCACGGAGGGAAAAATAAATAATTTCTCCTGTGCCTTTAGCTAGTTATCTTAAGTCACGGAGCTCATTTTTTAAATCCAGTTTTCTGTGATTTTACCGGATTGGCTAAAGTCACGGAGAAAATATTTAATTCTATTTTTCCTGCATTCGAGGAATACGGAGAGAAACGTGAGCGGGGGTAAGGCGAATCTCGGTCAGTAGGAATTTGTTCCATTCTTCCGATCACCTTACTCGATATAACGCGACGCGACGATTTGTTAAGAAAAATCGATCGTCTTTATTTAGTGAAAATAAATACATAGAAGATCTTCGGTCTACACAGGATCGATCGCAGTTCTTTCGAAGAAATGTGGCGCGAGCTCCACCAGCCAGTCGGGCTTGATGGCGGTTAATTCGCGCATGTACGTCTTGGTCGTTTGAAGAATCTCGCAAAACACTACCCTGAAAAGTAAAATAATACGATCACAGATACTCGTAACGTTTATAGGCTCGTGGAGGCAAATTCTCGACGGTCGATTACCATTGAGGTTGTCTGAGGGTGTATAGACAACTATTCGGATGAATGTACAAATCTCTGTTCCCGCGCACCGTTTTGTAAACCCCCGTGTAATGCAGAAAAGCAGCGTTCGGAAAGAGACCAGTGCAGATGCATTTCAAGATATTCTCGACATCACCTAAATACAGAAAAGTATGCACGAGTTCCTGAAGCAATAAGCTTTGCCAACAACAATCTGGGGTAATTCTCACCGTCGCTCGAAGTAATCGGTATATCCAATTTCTTCATGAGTCCTCTCATCTGCGTTCGTATTTCCATCGCTCTTCTCAAAGCCTTGTGATTGAGAAAATGTTTTTGACACCAACTCGGCGTTTTGTTTTTCTCAAAAGCGTAATAGATATTCAATAACGTCAAAAGGTCTCCTTCCTCGACCTCGAACTTCCGATGAGCGACGCGAGCCTTCATGGCGGCTTGACCACCTCCCGGTCGTACAAGCACGTTCTGTACTTGGAGCATTGCGAGAATCGTCGAGATCTCATCGGAGCATCCCATTTCGCCTGTTATTTCGTGCAATTGAAAAGAGACGAAGGATACGTTATTATATCGTTAAAATCATTTTCGACGAATTGGAAAAGAAAATGACTGGACTTACCCGAAGCGATGAGACATTTCGCGAGAACGGGCTCGAGGGGTGTCTCGGCCATCGTCATACCGAGTGGACTCGTTAATTCTCCGCAGTCGTTTATGGCTCCAAGAGCGTACAGTAATTCGAGTCCCGCAAGAAGATTTTTACTCGGAGGCGATGATGGAAAATTGAATCTCAGCACGTTGTCTATTCCAAGGGCCTTTAGTTGCAAAATTGCCGGTGCGAGATCAGCTCGTTGCATCTGTGGCGGTGTTGCTTCGAAAAGTTGTTCGTACGCCTCTTCCGTGTACAATCTATTCTTTTACACGGAAAATTCATTATCGAAATCAATTTCAAGTTTCAATTATAAATCGCGCAATCGTGAATTTACCTGTAAGCTCGGCCCGATTGAACGCGGCCAGCTCTACCGGCTCTTTGATCCGCAGATGCTTTCGAGACCGGTGCAACGATCAGACTGTTGGTCCGGGTCTCAACTTGGAACCACGGAAGTTTGGCGAATCCACAATCGATCACTGAATATACGGATTTCACATTAACAGTATAGTATAACGTTATAAATTGGTCAAATATACAACAGAGAAGGTAATGAGCGTTACCATGAACAACATTAGGTATCGTTATAGACGTTTCCGCGATATTCGTCGCAACTACGACTTTGCGAGAATCTTTCGGTGCTCTCCAAAATACTTTGAGCTGCTCGGAGTTTGGCAACGAACCGTACATCGCGAGGGGTACGAGCTTTTCTGAAAATGTATTTCACATTATTAGAACCATCGATATCAATCCAAAGTATCACGTTGTTCTTTGTTTTTCGTGTTCATAAGCTTCACCCACGTTTGCCTTCCTTCACGAGTTTCGCGTATTCATTGAGGAGAGAAACGGCACGGTCAACTTCTTCCATTCCGGTGAGAAAAGCGAGAATATCTCCAGTTTCCTCGCTCTCGTGAATCTTTAACGCCGTGTCGACAACGGCTTTCACGTAATCGGCTACCGGGTCTGCAAACATTTTCAATAATTTATTCATATTAATACGGAATCCATTTACTCAACGTTATCGATGACACCCAGTTCTAACCTTTGGCATAAAATATATCGACAGGATACAATCGACCCTCCACGCTCAATATCGTGGCCGTATCTTTCGTCCTATCCTTGGAAGTATTGGTGTTAAAAAAATCCCGAAGTTGTTCTGCGTCGACTGTGGCCGAGGAAACGACGACTTTTAAACTCTTACGTTTCTGCAGTAAGAACACATCGAATTACACTTCCAAAATTGGTCGATATTTCGAGAATGGTAAGTTGTACGTACCCGAATTATCTTTTTCAAGAGTCCCATTATTATATCGGTGAGCAGAGTTCGCTCATGCACTTCGTCCAGAATAATAACGGAATAGTTGGTGAGCAACGGATCTCCCATCATTTCTCTTAAAAGTATTCCCTCGGTCATATACTGAAAAAAGAGAACGTACAATCGACGCATCCTCGACCAGTGAGTCAAAAGTATATTGAAGAACGGAAGTCGCCGTTACCTTAATCCTCGTGCTGGCGTCGGTAGAATCATCGAATCTTATGGAATATCCAACATCGGTACCCAAGAAGCAGCCCCGTTCGTCGGCAACACGGCTTGCCAGAGAAGTCGCAGCTACTCTCCGCGGTTCCGTGATCCCGATGATTTTTCCATCCGCGCCCCATCCTGCTTCCACCAGGTACTTCGAACAATATGGTCATCGTCAGATTTCACTTTTACCAAAGGTTTTCACAGGAAACAATCGGGGTAAAGAAAATAATCGAGTCACTACTCTTCTCTAACGTTATATTTATTTTGAAAAATGGATTAGCCATTCGATAAGTAACGCAATCGATATAAATTTTTTATAAAAATGAACGATAAAAAAAAATCTTGTACACTGGTGATGATCCGAGCATGAAGATAGATACGGTGATCTCATCGAACTTATCTTGAAAAACTTATTTGATCAACGGGATAAGAGGTAAGTGCCTAGATTGTAACGATCCAAACGTTGCGATAAGATCGATGCATCATGATCACGTCGTTTGCCCGGTTATCGAAAATCTTCCAACTCTAGGAGTTCAACGTTTCATTCGGGTGAATTATCGCCTCACCGTTAACGTCGGAATAAACAATCGAGGTACCAGCAGCGGTGACGTACATGAGAGCTTCGTGATAATGAAATTCCGTGAAATAAGCGAGAACTGTGATGGCACCGTAAGAAATCCACCGCACATTGTCGACGTACTCCCAGACGCAATCGAAGAAAATAGATATGAGAAGATAATCCAGTACCGCGTGAGGATTCGTCAAACGCCAGAGAGTCGAGATGAGCCAAAAGGAATTGAATCGAAATACGTCGGTCTGTCTAGTAAATAGATCCTCGAGCGTGGGCACCAGCCCTCTCGGATAATCCGTTTCAAGAAGATCTTGATAGAGATACAGGTATCGATTCCACGTGAAACTCGAAACTAGAAGACTTCCAGCCACGAGGAGTACGGAATAAGCGACGTTTTGAACTCGTACTCTTTTTCTGTAGACGATGCAGGCGCCCGCGTGCTTCCCATCGGCCGATGGTAACATCGGCTGAAGCTTCTCGTAGCCGTGTTTCGGCAAATGACTTTTGAGATAATGAAATACTCCGATGAGAAGTGCGATCATGCCCAGAGCGTCACAAATCCCGTCGACGTAAAAGCCAGTAGTCCCCATTTCGGAACGTTCACCGATCACGCTACGACGCTTTCTCGCCACAAGACCATCGAGATCGTCCATCCATGATCTCAACTGGAAGAGCATCACGCCCAATCTTCGCCGAGTCAATGATTTCGCCGAGATACATTTCGCGGACGCGATCGCAACGAAAACATGTGCGAAACTTATCGCATTCGGGGATATCCAAGACCAGTCGCTTATACAGACGACTTGATCCACGAGAGCCGCTAGCGGTCCTAGAAGGTAGTAATTCGGATAATCCAGAAGAAGTCCTTTGACGGTGATGGTACACAGTGGATCAAGATTACACGGTATCGTCGATGAATATTGACTCTTGTCCCTGTCGGTATTCGGCCTCACCGGGTAATTTCGTATTCGAAAAATCAATCGACAATCCATGACGATGAAATACACCAGAGTCAGATAACACGCGACTAGAAAAACACGATTGGACGAAGCTCTCGGGAAGATCGTCTTCGAACTCATCGTTAAAGCCCTGCAATCGTTTTGAAAAAATAAATCGTGTATTTTACGGTATTACGGCTTTTAAACTTTGTTTTATATGTGATAAATCGTTGGTACATCCGTCGTACTCGAACATTTATTTATTTTAATACGACGCACAGAGACAAGACTACCTCGGACTTTCGAAGCGCGAGGTTCGCAAGAAGAGTCTGTTCTATTTAACCACGCGCTCATCCCTGGAACTATGGCCGATGCGCATTTTACGAATAAATGAAATCGTAATATACGCAATACGCTATTCTCTTAAAGCTATGTAAATACAGCCATTATTTCGCGAGAATGGTTCAGCTTTTTTTCGACGAAAATACTAGACAAAAAATTTAGCAAGGAATATACACGAATTTATTACCAATGGCGATATGCGTATGCATGTTCATACCCGAGATAAATTAACTTTACATATTCAATACGTGACTTTGAACCGGTGGGGATAGTTTCACTCGCCTGTTTCGTCATTTCGACTATACTTTTACGAGCCTTCGTCAGGAAGATGACCACCTCGAGGCTGATCCTTATATCATACACAGTAAGTACGCCATTCCTCGCAAAGTCTTAGAAAATGTTCGAACCTCTAGAATGGCGCGACATTAAAATAATGGGTCCTGCATGGTTTAAATACGGTCGAAGATGTATTAAAGCTAATAGTTTGTGAGACGAGCTCGGCGATAGACATTCTTTCTAGTATCGATATTGTTCCATTTTGTTTGTAGCGTTATCAAGTTTGGAGAAAAATTGTAATCCCTGAATAATGATTTTATAAACTCTTTCACGCAAGCATAAAAAATGTTGTATCGCACTGACCTGCGGCAATTGAGTACTCTTTCCACAGCCAGTTTCGCCGATGAGCACCAACGACTGATACTTCTCTAGGAGGTAGATAATGTGATTTCTGTTTTTAGCTATAGGTAACCTTTGTCGTTGAAGATTGAGAGCCAACGACTGGTGGGCATTGTAAACGAACTGCGTTGACGTGTGAGCGTCGATATCGGGCTTATCCTCCTGCCATGTATTTTCGCCTAGAAAGATAATAACTATCGCAATCTCGAGCTTCCCCTACCATACAGAAGAATAATCAAAACATAACCTCCGGAGAAAACGATTACTTATAGTCGAATGTCTACTACTCTACATACCTGGTTTTAGGAATCTTGGCTTGCACGTCATCGACGCCACAAATGATACGAAAATAAGATCACAATAATATAACGGTAAGATTTATTGTAAATTAATAGAGCCAAATAGACGACCGCGCAACGTACTGACAGCAATTATCAACTATACAATGGCGATATCGCTCAAATGACGGAACACTATTGTAGATGTCGCCGAGATCGCATTTTACTAGACGAATGTTTCCGGTATTTAAATACTACGATAGTAGTAACTTATTTCTAGACTAGATTTGAATAATAAAGTTGGGTCGTGTTTTTTTGGGTCACTACACGTTGAGTAACGTTATGACTTTTATTGATACGTCATTCTTTGTTTCATTCATCCCTGAAAATATTGTTCACTTATACGCTTTCGTAACATACTTGAATGAATGAGATGATGTACGGAAAGGGGGATACGAGTATATCTTTGTATAGGATAAAAGGACTTAACCACCACCATCGCCGCCATGGCGCAAAGAAGTCGGGGACTGACTGATAAATTGGCCCCCTAATATATATATATATATATACATATATATTTATATCTATTATATACATATGTAAAATGTACATGCAGTAGTGAGGCGTCTTTTTACAGATAACAAAATATATATTAAGTACGCAACGTAGACTCTAAAACATATTATTATACGTATCAACGTATTATTTTGTAGTTTCTTCTCTTTGAGTCAATGAACCAACGGAAGCAACTCGATCATTGCAGGCGAGTTCCTTCGCTTTCCGGAACACCATTCAAATTTATTGCAGTCTTTTCCGGCAAACACTTCATGATCGTAGGCTCGATCAATTTCCACACTTCAGCGAGCTATTTACGAGGAAATTAATATTATACGTACAACATTCTAGAAGAAGTTTAGAAGAGATCGAGACTCGTTAAAATATTTACCTCGGAGTGTCCGCGTATCTGAACTTTGACGAGGCTCTGAAGAACCGTGGCAAGTATTTCGAGATGAGCGTGCACCAGTTGAGTTTCCATGTGCAAACAGTGAAGCGAAAATGAATTTCTTAGCTCAACATTGGCTATGACCGACTCCTGAGCGACCATTTTATTTTCCAAGTATTCGACGGTATCCGCCTGTAAAAGATTTTCGATCAATCGCGCGGTACATATTTATTATTATTTTAATCGCGCACCCGCGATTAGAGCGACCTTCACTCACATCCGTGCCACGAATGACTCCCTGCATCTGTCTTTTTTTGAGCGCCAACATTGTCGATAATGCTCGTTGATGATCGGCGCTGACACCGCGCTCGTGACGCTCGCACAATGTTCTGTGAGCTACGAGAACGTCGAGAAGTAGATTGAGTCTCTCGCACAGCATCGTTTCTTCTCTGACCGCCTGCTGCAAAGCTCTGGCCGAGAGTAGATTGAATTCTCTGCGAGGAGAAGGATAAGCGAGACGTCATCAAAAGAATTTTGGTGTTGAGGTATACGAACCCCCACGAGTCTTCTCGTGTTACTCACTTCGAAATAATATGGAAGCCCTTTTTCATATCGTGCCATATAGTCGAGCCTCCGCTCGCCCAACCGCTCGTCGCGTAAGGCTCGCTCGCGAGATTCGTCAATTGGGTCCCCAATTCGGCCATATCCGCCGCGTAATTATGCGATCTTATGGCGAGACAATCAGCGATATGTTTTAGCCTCGATATCCCCAAGAGTATGACTCTTATCTGGTCACGACTGTTGGCAAATTCCGTGAGTGTCTCCGGGGGCACGAGTTCCTTGGCTCTCGAGGATAATTCCGAGGTCGCGAATTCGTCCGGTACGCGCCTGAATACCTCCCGTATCTTGTGCTGCGTCTCCTCGCCCGTATAAGTGAAGAAAAAGTGAACTATCGGATCCTGTCTGACCATGGGATGCCTCGCTATGAGCGTCAAAAAACGTAGAAGCGATCGTCTTCGTTCTTCGAGAAACTGCGAATCGGCTGGAAAAAACCATCCTAAATTGTATCGATTTTGCAGCTGCGTATTATTCGACGATGAGACGAGAAAAGATCGATGAGAAAGTATGAGGTATGCGCTCACCCCCAACGATCTTTTTCGGTGGAAGTTTTGGTATGAGCCTGTACGGAAATCTCGCTAGCAAGAGTTCGTGCAGCGAGACGAAATCGTTGTAGCGTCGATGGACGATCGAGTTGAAGGCCTGCAAAGAAGAATATTTTCGGAAATTGAGTAAAGAGACGCCTCGGATGGAGAGACGAATAAGGGGATCGCGAACAGGCCAAATTCGTACCTTACTGGTGACTTGATACTCGACGTGTTTGAGGAATATACCCTTTCTCTCCGGCACCAGGTTAACTTCTATGTTATCGAGCTTGCATATGTCCGTGTACGTGATGCCCAACCTTGCTGGATTTCCACCACGGTAGAGTCTCTGAGCGAGCAAAGTCACCTCCGACAAATCCCCCAAAACAGGTACGGGCAGTTCTGCATTTGAAATACCGAAATAAAACAAGACGATCATTCAGACACGGTTCGTATCGTTCCATCAAATATCGTTCAAACTCCAAGTTCTTACCTTGAGACTCCGAGTTCTCCAACAGTTTATCACTGGGCTGTTTGCCCGCTTGGGCCAGAGCTACGAGGGCCAGTCCCTTGTACAGTCCGCTTCTACTGAGATAACCCATCTTGCTATCGACGAGCTCCCATATCTGTTAACATTCGTTCGAAAATATTATTTTACAGGATATCGGTTTTTCTATGAAAATCGTAGGACCGTTGCACCAACGACTCTCGTACTCGTCGCCACGCTCATTTTCTCCACGTGACCACTGGCGAGAATAGACACCTATCGATATTACGAGTTTCTCTTGAGATATTGTTATATATACCGCGAGGAACGACGCGACGTAGCGCTCATTATACAGCTACAGCGTAGAACATTGACGCCGGTGAATGTATTCCGTTGCTCGGACCCTCGCTCATTTTTCTCATTGACATCACGGGGGTGTCGTTAAACCTTGATCGTCGATCGAGTTCGTACGGGCGAGAGACTCGCCGAGATTATCCCCACGTAAATACATATATAGAACGGTACGCGACGATACTCTTCTGCCGGCACTATCGGAACGTTCAAGATCACGCTGCTCTATATTTTTATGACTAAGATTATTTTTCTCGCTCCACTTTTCTCTACGTCCCGGAGACAATCTCGTCCGTCCGCCCGCCCGCCCGCGCGCGCGCGCGCCAATAACTGCGTTATTATACTCCAATCTCGTTATCAAAGATAGAACGATCGGTCGGCTCGCGTTATCCGATTAAAGTGGATTTCACTCCACGTAGATAGTCGCGCACACGATCGATCAGGAAAAACCTCGAGCAAGACCAAGAGCAAGAGACTATTCGCATCCGGGCGAGACTCTATCATCATTTCTTTCATCGTGTGTTATTACCGATTTTTTTCGAGAACTGGTCTTGCGACGAGGTTTCGTGTCAGTTGGCGAAGCTATTTCCATGCCCAAGTGACGTGAAAATCGTCGACGTTCCGTGTCGCCAAGTTTCACGATCATCGTGCAATTAATAAAAATTCATCGACCTCATTTATTGCGCGATCGTCAGCAATACCGGTCGGCCTGAATTAAAGCGGATGAGAGAGAAAGAGAGGGAGAGAAGAAATATCTTTCCATAGGTTTCGTGATCTTTCTCACGATCAGGGTCAGCCCGTCGACCTCTCATCGTTGCGGTTTAACTATTTCTTTTTTGTTTTCCTCTTTGAAGAGTAGGTACGAGAGGGAGATTCGGAGTATGCGTCGTGCATACAGCACACGCGTACGTTATATACTCGTGTACGTCGTCCGGGAAGAGCTTGCGCAACGATCTGATAATTTACGCTGACAGAATAATGTCCCGGCACACGCGGAGACTCGAGGCTCGACTATCGTTTTCAGGCGGGCGTTTCGAGCAACGATAACGCGTATTCGATACCACGATTCCGCCTCCTCGTTTCTACGAGACTGGAGAGAATCGGTGAATGTTTCTCTCCCGCTACTGCTGACCTCTTCGACGCGATATATACGTACACGTGCAATATTATAGTCGAGAGCCGCGTATCGACTTGGAAACCGCTTGGAAAAACCGGCTCTTCCGTCGAAGCCCGCAAAATTTTAATTTTTTTCTCCGGTAAAATATCCCACGGATATCTCTTTGATAATCTTTGGAAACGTGCCTACGACAATTAAAAAAATATTGTTCGCTGAATGGGCTTCTCCGGACACGGCGCCGTGTACAAAACTTTACAAACCCCTTCTTCATTACATCTGTAACAGAGTAATGAAAAATTGTATAGAGGCGATAGACAAAGGTGGGGCGGGACAAACTGTTACAAGATACTTTTTACCGTTACAAGATGTTACTCGTTACTCGTGCGCGCTCGCATTAGCTTTGAATAAAATATATGTGTGTACGGACTATATAGTTATGCGCGTGGACAAGGCCATTTCAAGTCGGTCCAATACTTATATACACAAATGCTTCAGTCTCCACCTGACTCGGTTACAGACGAGGAAGAGGGAGAGCAAGTGCGTCGGCTCGTCTCGAAACTTGACCAGCAACAACTTAATACGCGCGATTAACGAAGATGCTCTCGACGTTACTGGCCGTACCAGCCAAGATGCTGACCATGAAGTTCGTATCCCCTACCAACCTACCGAAATTGCTCGTCTCTCGACCTTTATGCCTATAGATATATAATCATTACTTTACATGTGTAAATAGGGGCATTATAGTCGCGCCCACGAATCACGTTTAGGTATATCCCTTACGTACGTACGTACCTCGATGATATTTTTGACCGTCTCGTAGATTTTGTTCGATCGTTTAAAGAGAGGCAATCGCGTACGAACGACGTGTTTCGTTTCGTGTTTCAACGGAAGAGAGCGATTGTCGAAGAAATTCCGGTAAAGACCGTTGGTTCGGACGTCGAGGTGGCACAGGCGTGAGTCGAATATGTACCATCGGGAAACGGTAAACAAGTACGCGCTAGTACGACGCTCATTCGGTTACCGTATATACAAGAGGGTCCGACCAACGACTCACCTGACTGAGGACCGAGCTGCTCAGCTGTGACTTGACGAGCAACGACTTGAAGACCTCGCGCTCGACGTTACCGCTCGTGGGCGAGCATATCTTCTCGTACACTTCACGGTAGAAAGGCGGTATAGAGCCTGTTTTCGTCCGCAAATCCATGAAAAAAGAACGAAAAAACGTCGTTAAATAAATTAATATACTTAATAGATATAATTATCTCGTAGCGGGCGGCGACCCCGGAACCGATGAGAGAACGGAACGATAATCGCGGCAATACCGAAGTCATTCTCATCGCCATGAGTTTGGCATATCTCGACTTCTCATAATTAATTGCGATAAGTATTTTTAAATTAGTAACTCTCGGTTTATCGCTTTCGGGAAATATTCATCGAGTCCCGAACCAGCGAGATAATCGCTAGACGGCCCACGAAACAAGGAGGTCCTTCTCTCGCATCTTTCTTTCGAACGATCGTTTCCGTCGCCGTTGTAGCTCGACGATCCAACGATTCGATTCGATCGCCGTGCGCGCGCGTGTCTACGTGTGCTCGTGGCTTTGCGTATACATTATTATTTACACCGCGCACCTTTCAAACGACTCTCGCATCGAAGTCTCCGAGTTCTCGTGGAATTAACTCTCAAGGCTTTCGGTATATTATGATTCCTCGAGAACTCCTCGAGCCCGAGCGATCGCGAAGAAAGTCGGTTTACCTCGTGCTCTAACGCGACGATTCTCGCTATGGTTATCGCCAATGGAATTTCAACGTTCCGCGATGTTCTCGAAAAAAAGAGGACGGCCCAATGTCAGTTATAATAGATCCGCCGCGAAAGTATTATGATTCGCACGGGTGTAATAAATACGCGGGCCATAAATTTCGGAAGATTGTCAACTGTCGTCGTCGTCGCGTAGCAGTGACGAGTGAAGCGCGCGCGCACACACGCATACGCCTCTCATGGATACGTAAGGAAACAGGCATCGAAAAATTCATCACTCGCACAGAAACAAGTACCGTCGATCGAGACGATTGTTAATGATATTTAAATGATTATTTACCGAACGACAGATCGCTCGACGCCATGTTGGATCACTTGTGGAACATCCGAGCGTATGAACCGTACCGGTTGTCTCGTAAGTTCGATTTATTTTTAGCCTTTATCTTCCACACTCGATTCCAAAGAGATTGACTCGATGAAATACGAATTAACGTGTCGCGATAGTCCGATGAAAGTGTACACTTTTCCCTGATTCAAAGATTCTTTCGAAAAAGACAAGAATTGCTGGTGAACGCGACAACAGTCTGGAGAACACAGACACGTCGTACGCCATTGCCGTATGGCGAGTAACTGGGCTGTCTGGTGGGAAACGAGCGGGTCTCCGTGCGACTGACAGCGAGTGCATCGGCCACAACCAGTTCTAGCCGATCGCTGCGCTCGAACGCGTGGTCATCCGTTGTTTTTTTTCTCACTATGGACGCTCCGCCGAACTCTCTCGCGAGATCTACGATTGTAAAACCACGCTGCGAACTCCCCTTATACTTAAAGCTGCGTATTTGGGCTTGACCCAGTGATAACCGGTATGTTTTTTGTCATAGAAAGTAAAGCATAAGTATATATTCGCACTTGCCGTTTCACGCAATATTGTACATCAAATTGTAGGAATGCGTTCGTCGTATGAAATAAATTTCCCGCTATGATCAAAACAATCATCGGACGTGAGGATCGGTTCTTTTGAACAATGTATTTATAAAATATGAATTAATTTTCGTTTTATCAGAAATTCGCTCGACAAGTATTCTCTGTATCGAGTTCTCGCTCGCACCGGTGTAAATGCCATTATCTGACCTCTCTTGTACTTCTAGGAAGATGCCGACAAATCCGTCGGTAATTTAAATTCAGGATCGTTAAAGTTGCGCCATCCATGTGGCGGACGGATAAAGTAGACCATTCGTTTCGGTCCATCTCTAGCCTGTAACGGGAACTCTCTGTGTGTCGAGAGGTTAAGGTGGGGTGGGGGGGGGGGGGCTTGAGTTGTATGTGTGCGTGTTATTACGTCATTGTATAAAACAATAACAATAAAAACGACGAAACTGCAGAAGCTACTGGCGCAAATACTCGATTGATGAAAAATTAAGATTAATGATCACATCCATAAAAAATTCCATCCACCGGTGGATCGACGATTTGCCACAATGTACCTGTTGTCACTGTGTATTGGAGGTTAGAATTGTTCGACAGGTACACACAAGAGCATAGAGACTCTGTATAAATAGAGTGTGAGTTTGTATAGGTATAATTTTACATTTTCTATTATGAATGAGGCGATTGTGGCTGCTACCGTTCTGTGAAATTCGTATGGAACATTGTCTTTTGTTACAGTAAGAAAACTTTCTCACGGCCGTACGAAGAGCCAGCGACCGTATTCTCGGATCGAGCACGTTCTTGGATACATCGAATGGACACAACATGGCAATATAGATCACGCTCGAAAGTCGGTAGTTTAGTTTGTCTAGGATCGCTCATAAAATGCTCACCCGATAATTACGCGTCGAGAACGAGAAGAAGACCAACCTGGTTGCACCTCATTGCTATATTTTTTTCGAAAAAAATGCTCTACGCAGCTGTGCAATATGGTCTCGCTGCGGGCGTTATGTTTCAATATCACGCGCATTTGGGCTTTCACTTGTTGCTCTTAGCCGCGTGCATTGATTACGTTTGATAATTCATGTGGTCGCCTAAACGAAAAGGCCTTCCAATTAATTTATTCCCATTATAATCACATCGTTAAGTTTTTATTTAATTCATTCGTACGCAAATTTCGATAACTATGTTACACGTTCTACGAACATCGACTCGCGTAATTATCCGAGCCGCCAAACCCAAATTCAAATACGAAATATCTTTTCGTTCTCCGTCTCATCGATGTTACACGAATTTATTCCGCGATCGACCGCCGCAGCCACTTAACATTTCACGAAAAATTGACCATTATGCAAAACTGAACCAAGTAACCTTCCACACAACTCGGCGGCTCGATATTCCCCCTGTTCTTGCTTTGCTAATTCGTCCACTTGTCAACGTGGGTGCGTTTTTATTTGGGCGTATTTTCAAAAAATGGTGGGCCAGACAAACTCCCGCTCAGAAAGATGCATTCAAAAAATGGCTTATATCACAGAGGAATATGTTTCTTGGTGAGTTCTTCCAAGTTCCCCTATTTAATATTTGGCAATTTTTTTTTTACTCAGAGGACGTGGAAAGTTGACCAAATTTCTTGCAGGAATTCTCGGAGTGTTTTTCTCTGGTCTCGGTATGTACTACGTCGTTCATTTGGAAACTGATCCACTGACCCATCGCCGACGTTTTATCATTCTCAACGAAAAACAGCAGGCTACACTTGCCAGGTTAACTTATGAAACGGTATATTTACGAGTTCTTTTATGATAAAGCAAAAATTATCACTGAACAAATTGATTGCACAACCGATTTCTTACGTTTTTCAAGCACTTGGAAGAATACAACAATAATTTGGTGTCTACGAACCATCCTGCGTACATAAGAATTGCGAAAGTCACCAGAAACTTGCTACATGCCAACAAAGATCTACCTTTTGTGAAGGACGAAACGTGGACCTTAAACGTCGTCAATGCGGATACGAAGAACGCCTATGTATTACCTGTACGTGAAGTAGTTTTTGCTATTACTGGTATATTCGAACGATGCTTGTCGCCTTTGCAAGCTTTCTTACTCACTATCGTTCCGCTTTTCAGGGTGGTCATATATTCCTTTTTTTAGGTACTCTGAACATGGTAGAAAATGACGATCAACTTGCCATAATATTGTCCCACGAAATGGCACATGTTCTCCTCAAACATCCAGTCAGTATCATCGCTTGCACTCGCACAGTATAATATTAAAATACTGATCATGAGCATGATCATTTGTTTTGTTCGCACAGATCGAGCAAGTTTCGAACGGAGTAATACTCGATATCTTACTCGCAATACCTTTGGCTGTACTGTGGTCGATCTTTCCGGATCTCGTAGCCTTTTTCGCCCAAGCATTTGCTAAAAGCATTCTCGCGATATTCCTCAGCTTACCATACAGCAGAGCTCTGGAGAAGGAAGCCGATGAAGTTGGTCTCCGTTTAGCAGCGAAGGTTCATGTTGTTTCTAGGTTAAATAATAAAAAATCAAAATCACCATTAAGGTCATAAATAGCATATAATTATCTTATGACGAAGGCATGTGTGGACGTCCGAGAAGCCATCGCGTTCTGGTCCATGATGAAATTTCTCGCGGTAAAGAACTTGGAACCGACGGAGGTACCCTGGCTTTCTACGCATCCGGACAACGAAGAACGCGTAACGTTTTTGGACGCTAAATTATCGGAAGCTTTGGAGCTGCGCACACAATCCGGGGTGAGGCGTCATTCCTTCTTTTTGGCTCTCGTCATTATCGAGGAAAGAACCTATTCAAGCAAAGATCCATTGTTTTCTATTATTCTTATTTTTAGTGTTTAAACGTGCCCCGCATCGATCCGAGGCAACGATTTAAAGAAAGCGTGGCCAGGAAGCCAGAGGCACGGGGATTTTTGCTGGACGTGAAATGAAATAAAATTCGAACCTTCCGTTTTTTTGTTGGAAGGTTTCATATAAATATTTTGTTGACAATTTTTTGAAAGGTGCGAACCTATTCGATCGCCTTCGATCGGAGATTCGCTCGATTACCAATTTCAAATAGGAATCATTGCATGATAGATTTATGAATAAAACGTCGCGGAGTTGGTTATTATGTGCGTGATTCAATAATTAGTCGATTAACCGTTTATAAATAGCAGTTTATCGTTTCCTGAGTAATCAACAATACAATACCGTGCATCCTCGTGATTGTCTTATCACGGCCCTTCCTGTACCGAAACAAGTCTCGAGCGTCGATCGCGAAACATTACTCGGTTGACGGAGCTCTTTCGACTATCGCGACGAGAGTATCCATTTTATTATTTTCCTCTCGCAACATCAAACATCGAAGTGTATTTTTTATTTTGAAAATATCATGTAAGCTCGACGCGTTGAAATTTTTTGGTTCAAAGTCATTGTCCCGAGTGTAAAGAATACAGCAACGCTTAGAATTAAATGTGTACGATGTACGAGGTACAGTTGCTGGTTTTCCTTCCACTTTTGTCAGCGGCTTATAACTTGCACGTGGAAAAGCCGATAATTTATAGCCCAAATTCTTCGAATAATGGGATCAATCGAACCAACAAGTCCTTCTTCGGCTATGACGTTCTTCTGTACGGAAAAGCGCACAAGTTGAGAAACGGATCATCCATTCACGAATCATGGTACATATTTAAACAAATAACATGCATAGACTGGCGTATTAATGAGACTCGTATCAACTACAGCATAATCACAAATTATAGAATGATTATACGTTTGATCAACGTTCTGATTCGAGGCTCTTTTTCAGGATAATCGTCGGTGCTCCAAAAGCTAATTATACGAATCGGCCAGATCACGGAAACAAAATTCCAGAGGAGCCGGGTGTCGTATATCGTTGTCCACTCGGTGGTTCTTGTGTTCCCATGAATATCACTAATCCCGACGACGTAGTTGCGTTCATAGATCAAGTGCAGCTAAACACTTTGATCGAAAAGGGCCACGGTTGGCTCGGTGCTGCAATGTCTTTACACGATTCTAGTGGCACATTGACCGTACGTGTGTCTCCGTGAAATTACTTCCCACACTCTCTTTTACCCAAATGGACGTCGGAATAAGCGTGGAAAATTCATTTAAGGTATGCGCGCCCCGGACCATCGTGAGAATTTACAATACTTTTGCAGTTCGTTATCAAAACACGATGCACGGTGTTTGTTACACCGGGGAATTATCATCCGGCAGTTTACGCATGGAAGACAAGAATTTTTCTACTTACAGTACGAATGTTTTATCTTATATAATTTATAAAATCCTTAAATAGAAATTACACGAATTAAAACGATTCTGTGTTTTAGACTTTGCCGCAAAGTTTTGGTACAATCCTATGAACGGTTTCGCTGTGCACTATATCTCACCGCAGGTCGGTTGGGTACCTACCACGGTACATTTTTTGTTTTACCTCCTTTCATCATCTCCGTATATAATCGACGACTGATTCACGCAGGCAAAAATGCACTCCGGTTCGATTTACCCGGTGATAGGAGCGCCGAAGCACGAATTGTACGGGACGGTACGCGAAATGGGCCAACTCAAACCCACGGAATTGCCGATCAGTGACGATCTCACGCAGTTCGGTTCGTCGAACAATCAATTATGAATTAACAATTCGACAACTCGATTCGTACCTCGATGAATATGACTATTTGGGCCGTTTGCCAGTTCGGTTTCAGGCTACGCCCTTACTTCGGGATATTATTTTCACGAGGACCAGCTGATGATAGCCGGTGCTGCACCAGGTTGGCAATACGTAGGACAGGTATTGCTCCAATTATACGTCATTCCGCGAACCTTTCCTATTTCGTATCTGTTTATTTATTTGTTTTTTTCCTTTTTCGTTAAAAAACAAACGAACATTAGGTGGCTATAATGGATCCCCGCACGGATCCACTTTCCATAATAGTAACGATCGACGGCAGAGAGATCGGCGAGTTCTTCGGTGCTTGTCTCGCGACCGGAGATCTCAACAAAGACGGCCTCGACGATCTCATTGTTGGTGCTCCTCATTGGAAGAATGACAATGGCAGGGTTCACATTTTTCTTGGCAATAAAGCTGTAAGTTTCCCGGTTTACATTGATTATGCGCCAGTATTTTAAACGTTGTCGATCGACAGGGTTTTTTCGAGGCGGATATATTGGTAGAGGGAGGCGTGAACGATGCGCTTTACGGCTATGCGGTAGCTTCCGGGGATCTCGACGACGACGGATTCGACGGTATCGTTGAGAAAAACAAAAATCATTCGACGAATGATTTCGGAAATGAGCTGAAAAAAATGCTGTTCTCTAGATATGGTAGTCGGGGCGCCTTGGGAAGAGTCCGGTGTGATTTACGTATACAACGGTGGCCCCATGCTTCAAGAAGTCAAAGTGATCGAAACGTCCCAACGGATCGCCGCTTCCGATATCAGTAGGCACTTTTCGCGATTTGGATTTTCACTTGCCAAGCCGGCCGACATGGACGGCAACGGGTTAGTTGCGAATAATTCATGAAACGCTGTGGAGATACGATAATTTAAGGATATCGATTTGTTTCGGGAGAATAGGTTTTTGGATATAGCCGTAGGAGCGTACGCTTCCGGCCACGCTGCTGTACTTTTATCGCGGCCGGTACTCAGAACCGAACTCAAAGTCTCGACTATTCCGACCACCTTACCTAGAAACTCGACGACCTTTGTCGTGACAATATGCGTTCGACATATCATGAAGAACAAACCATTGACGGGAGGTAATGTTTTCAAATCATACGTATATATATTTTTCTAATTAGATATACTCGTGCTTGAAGTATATGCCTAATCAAAGTTGAATATTTGGAATATCAAGCAACCTTTGAATGTGCGATTAATGCTGACGAAGATTATGGACGTGTTTATACCCCGCCACATAGGCTACTCCGCAAAATTACGTACACCCGATATTTGGCAAATTACCTGGATAAAAGTGTTTGCGACAGTAAGACCTTCTATTTAGAGGTAACATTCTTTAACAACACAACAACTATTATTACCTTCTCGCAATAAATTAATGCGTAATGTAACGCGTGTTTCCACCTCAGCAGAAAAGCCGTAACTTCATCGACGCGATCGACATAGTCGTCGCTCATCGACTTCTCGATGGTTCTTACACGCCTCAAACTTGTAAGTCGAATGATAAAAGTAGATTATATATCTGAATAATGATTTATTTAACAGGAGCGGACCGCCCGTGTAAGCTGTTGTGTCCGATCGAATACAAAGGATCTCAGTCGACCATCGTTCGTACAAAACTTCCGTTCGACATAGGCTGTGGAATGGACGATATTTGTCACGCTTTTATATTCGCGAAAATGGCATTTCTTAATACCAGGTAGGATCGCTTATACGAATGAAAATGTCGGTCGAATATTTCGCCCTCGGTCTTTTCTCAATATATCTCAATTGTGCATAATAGCAATTCTACTTGGACAATCGGATCGGAAGATCTTAGTTTGGTACTATTGATTGGAAATCATGCCGAACCTGCATACTTGACAACCGTAACGTTGCACGTTCCGAGGGGAATTGCACTGAGAAGTATCTTGCCTTCGTGCCAGGAAGAGGGAGATGAACATTCATTGAGAATAACGTGTGACGTTGGCAATCCATTGGGATCGGCAATGGAGGTGACTGATTGATTAATAATCGGATAGTCCGTGGTGACGAAAATAATATGACCTTTACTATAAGATAGTTTATGTCAATAGCGATTATTACATGTGAAACTGAAATTCATTTTGCAGAAAAGAGTAAGCCTCGACCTAGACATGAATCGGATGCACAACGGGTCGGCTGACGGTACTAAACTCGATTTTCGAGCGGACATAAAAACCCGTAGCGTTAACCGGGGCGTCGCGTCGGTTACGATTCCTCTTCACCTCAAAGCTAACGTGTCCGTCGCTCTGAGCGGGTACATTTACTTGAATCGCTTTTTTAATCTTCTCGAAGATATCAGGATGTGACATATATGATGAGTTTTTTTAATTGCAGCAAAGCCTACGACGACAACTACTATCTAAACTACAGGAACGAAAAACACTCGAACGTTACTTTTCAACATACGTATCAGATCACCCGTTTCGGTACCACACCGATTTTCGAAGCCCGTCTCGTCATTCGAATACCATATAAATTTGGGAATTACGAATGTCTCAAGATAGCGAAGAAGCCGCGGGTCAGTCGTTACATCGTGTTTTCTCCACTTTTTAACAAATTCATATACCATTTATTAATGGTATTGATCGTCTATTCAATTATAAATTACCCATCGGTAGGTTTCTATTTTGGGACGTTTTTACGAATGCTTGGTAAGCAACGTGAGCGTATCAATGCCACCAATATCCATTGAAAAAACGACCGACTCGGATAAATTCGAGGACATGGTTCACTTGGACACGTTTGCCAATAATACGAAAAATCATCGTGCAAATTCAAAACGTACGAATGAACATTTGATCGTACCAAGGACGGATACGATCTCGCACGCACGGCTAACGGACTCGGGTCGTTCCAACAACTCCGAGTATAATATGAAGTCGGAGTTGAACACCATGCCGGAACCGGTGAATGCCGATATAATTTATGTCAATTGTTCGAATCCCGATGTCGAGTGCGGTCTAATTACATGTATCGTGACTTCTCTGAAAACATCACAGGATGTTGGCAAGTTGCAGCTTCATCTTGTCTTTGACTCAACCAAACTGACAGGTGATTATATTATACGGACACTTATTTACCAAGTCTTGAATTGAAAACTTAATTAAATGCACGATCGAACGTTAACGACCGTAGACGAAGCGGAGGAGAAGGAAAAGGTTATTCATTTCGTCACCGATGCGTGGCTCGACGTAACAAATCCAAAGATGCAGTCTAACGTCCCTGGAACGCAGTTAGTCGAGTTCAATAATATGAAGATAATGAGGAAATAGTAGAACATTGTAAATGGATATTTTACAGAAAAATCGTCTCTGTGACAACGACGTTTCACCGTGCTCCGATCGTTGGAAACGTGAGCATCTGGATCATACTGGGATCGGTGCTGCTGGGACTATTGGCTCTGTTGGTTCTCGCGATTATTCTGAGGAAGATAGGATTTTTCAAGAGAAATCAGAAGAATAAGTTGGAGACGATGAAAGGCAGCGACGCAATTCCACTGGATTCCGATTCAGCTTCATTGAATGATTAAAACCAAATTAGCAGTATTCAATTTATTCGTACAATTTTCTTTGTGCCGGCAAACTTATTATTTTGAGGATTGGTACGTATTTTATTCTTCCCTTCATAATCGTTCGTTCGCGGCATCACTGCGCACTAACGAATTCTGCCAGATTGTAATGGAAAATTAGAATTTGATTTATTATGTTTATATATACAATTTAATCCATTTGCATATTGTATCGACGCCTGTCAATACACGTATAGCGATATCGTATAATAGTATTTTTTCTTTACTTTTTAAAAACGTTTATTTATTTTCGTTTATTTACATCGCCTTGTAACGATAGAGCCATACAAAACTAAATATTCATACGTATCATTTGATACCGGAGTTGAGAACACTGGACGAGTCATCTTTTCTATCCTTTAATTGAAACTTTTAACAAATTTCAACGGGTCACGCAATCTCTCGCTCAACACAAATTCAAAATTACTACGATTATTACTATAATTATTTATCGACGTCGATTGGATCCATAAGATCCAAAGATAGTTCATATAATTCTCGCGCATTAGATACATTTGGCCGATACTTTTTTTCTATCAACTCAAGATACATTTTTTCTTTTTCTTTAACCGCATATACGAACTTTCTACTATGTATGAATTACGAATATCGAAGCATCGCAGACTGGGGGGGATTTGGTGGTTCGATCTAACGTGGATCAAGGTTATCTGCCAGGGAGAAAAGCGACGTAAGAGCAAAAATTACTTTTTCATTATTAACGTCATTGCGCCATTGATCGAACATAAACACTAATTTCCTCGATAATATTGCGCGTCATAAGGCTTCTGCGAAAGCATCGAGACAAGAATCGTTCCGTATTAATGCCGGCTGATAATACGAATTGTCATTGGCAGCGTCGATAAGTCTCTTCAATTTTGTTAACATTCCACTTTAGCATATTTTAGTTGAAATCTTTTATTAAATGCTGCGGCATCGATGGTAATAGTGCCGGGTCTTCTGCAATAATATCGCCTTCAGTTGCTTGTCGTTCATCCGAATAAGAACTCGGTTTGGCTGACTCTCTCCTGTCTACAAGTTTTTATCGATGACTCCGGACATTCCATCGTGAAGTAAACCGATGTGGAATTGTCAGAATTGTCAATGCGACGCATCGAGCGAGTTTTACGGACCAAGCTGTTACGTTACACACACGCCAGTACGTGGTCCAACGTTCGATTCGTCCGGAGGTTGTAGTCTTGAATGACGCACGTGCGGAATACTTGCGTGCGTCAATGAATCGTCATCGAATTGACGGAAGGGCTTTCGTATTCCAGCTCCTTTCTTCCGGCATTGCTGTGATTCTCCTTCTTCTTCTTCTTATTCTGCTTCGTCTTTGTCTGTTCTTCTTCGTCATTTTCTAGTAAATCGCCGCTGAATCTTTGATATGTCCTGTATCTCCTTGCCACGTGTATGCAGACAAATGTTCTCAACGTTTTTTTTCAAGATAGTTGAGAAATAGCGTTACAGTGTTTGTTTAATTTATACTTTGAGAAATGAATTTGTGCTCTTACGACACCTTTCGCGTAGCAGTGATCAAAGGTTCTTTCAAGAGAAATTGATAAACCAGGTGGTTGATATTTCGGTGCAATAACTAATGATTTTCGATATCTCTAAGTATATGGTATAGATTATGCGTATCGTATGTTAGAAAATGTATCGGTTCGTGTGCTGCAAGATGCAAGCTCAATCGGTTCGTTGTTTCAATACGTTACTGCTGTATCAAGAATACCACAATGGGGGATTATTTTTACACCGCTCATGATTTTTCAAATTTCGACTCTCGCAGCACACGTTACCTACACGTTAGGTCACTGTTTAATCGAAATTAGATCAGTTGTCAACCGTTACGTCAATTAACGGCAAACAATGTCACCGAACATGTAGCTCAATGGAGGAAACAAAATTGACAGTGAATTGTAATAATCATAACTGATTTCGCTTTCTAGTAAAAAATAATATACTTTTTGTAAACGAAGAAAGTAGTGAAAAGTAACTATAGTTTTGTTATACGTCCGTCGAGCACATGTCCAGAAACTTGACAAAAAAGCTAATTAAACTAATTCTTTTTCCGCTCTGATATTATGCCAATAAATTGTTGCTACAAACAAAATCATTTGCGGACTAGCAACTCTGGCAATGTTGATGCCATTTTGTATTGAGTCCTTCTCCTGTTCCCTGGTGGTTTGCTTATCTCTTTTCAATTGAACATTATGTGGCGCCTATTAACGGGTGATTTATCAACTATCCAGACACACGATTCAATTATGACAACTTATTCGAATCTCAATCCTGATGCTTAAAATTTCATTCAACCCTAAAAAAGTTAATGTCTACCCCAATTACATACTATTTTCGTATAATGCATCACGCGTCCGACCCATAAAGTGTCTAGGTCGGCACTGCCTCTTCGGTCACGATATGCGTCGGAACGAGTTCGTTAATAAAAAAAACAACAACAAAACGGCCGCGATAATTCTGGCAAGTACCGCCCAAGTGTAATTTTCCTCTTTCGAAATATTCGCTTACCCGGATAAAACGGTTCTATCTATTATCCTAATCAATGGATTGCCGTCGTTGACGACAAGCTTGTAACAGATGCATACGTAAAAGTCTATAACTCGCTAGGCTCATCAACGTAAATCGACTACTCATGGAATTCCCCGTCGCTCGATATCTGCAATGCCAATAAGAGTTTCGCATTTTCCGTTTGCTACTGTTACAGGCAGACCTACTTTAAGGACGTAACGGATACGCTTCTATTGTTTTTCGTTTAAACCGGGAAAGCAAATATATGTACGAGATCAATAGCTCGGAATATTTGTCAACTAAGATGAGAACGGCTATTGTATACAGAAAAAAAAGGATAATTATATATGACGTTATTTCGAATATACCAACGTATTTTGTGCAGGTGGATATTTTTATACTATGTACAAGTATCCGCGAACTCTCACGATACTAGCCGCGTACCAGCCGAGTACCTAAAATTCGCATAAGCTGCTCTCCGCCCCACCCGACCATTATCTAAATGCGAAATGTCTCGAGAGAATTACGAGAGCAGAGCCTATTTCTTGAACGCCTCGGGTGGTATTCGGCCAAGTTTGAAGAACTCGTGAAAAGCTGCCAATGCCACGTCGAAATTCCAATCAACTTCTTGTAAGCACTTCAGACTCCACTCCAAGTTCATATTTGTGTGTTGGCTCAATGTAATTGTCATTTGTTGTCTTACTTCGTCGGATGATGTCGTTGGGACAGTTACCGAAGTTGATGCCGCAGGGCCGGCGATTTCAGCCGCAACCCGAGTCGGAGTTTGAATAGGCGCAACACGGAGCGCTTGTTTCTCTTGCATCTGGGTCGGTTGAGTGATGTGCAGTTGTTCGTTTCTTATGCAATATCCACTTCCCTCTGGCACGATTATAAACGTTCGGTTGAAGTAACGAATCGGTTCGTCCTTGGTCTCGGGTTCTTTGAATAGTCCCGACACTGTTATTAACATCATACCCTCCTGCGAACGTGCGAGAATTTAATGATGATATCAGAACTCCCGCGTTTCCGTTTATCTCTGGCTTACCGTAACGAGACCGATGTCCATTGTGAAACTGGCAAGATCATGCCGCGTCCTTGGCATTTCCGAAATGTACGATACCACGGGCAATCGTCCGAGTTTAAGCAATTTTTTTCGTTTTGCGGGTTCTACAACCCTTTTGAGATTACGATTGTCCGCGGTATATTTTTGAAATCTGCACGAAACGGAATGGTTTTTATCGTATGGTTCCCGATTCTTACAGTATATGGCGACTGGTTGGCGAAACTATCGTTCCGATTAAATCGACTCACTTATTGGAGTTGTGAGGCTGAGATAAGGTGAGACTGAAGCAGGCTTGCTCGTGATAGGCATCCAGCAATGGCTGTCGATTATCGCTATCGAAGATGAGGAAATATTGTTGTAAAAACTGACTCGCTACCTGCTGAGCTTTCTCGTTTGCCACGAACATCCTCTGACTCGATGGGAGCTTCATGCCCTCATTCTCGACGTCGAAGCCTATCGGTCGAGGCAACTCCACGCCGTCCTTTGGTAATTGAAAAACAACGCAAAAAAACAAGATAAACACGATACTAACTTTTAATCATGCGAACATTCTTTAGTACGGACGTAACGAGAAAGCTTTACTCACTAATCTCAGAAGCTTCGGAAACTTCTCCCGCAGTGCACTGTTGTGAAGAAACAAAAGCCAGGAGCATGGAAAATCCGAGTTAATTGTGACGAGAAAAAATGTGCCTCATTAATACAGGGATGAAAGGGTTACGCATCATATTATTCGATGTCCGACTTACGTTTCATACAAAATATGTATTCGGTTCACCTGCAACTGTTCTACACATTTATGCGCAACGAGCAGCAAGACTAGTTATCTTGCTACATCATTAATAAAAAAAAGAAAATTGTCGAGGCACCATAGCGGAACATCCTAATTATCGTTTTGGTAACGAACAAATAGTCGTTCACAAAAGAGTATGAGAGACGATGAACTCTTCAAGAAAGCCGTGTACCTTCATGTTCTTTTTTCCAAGATCTTTACATTACCTGACATATTCCTCGTGTCGCTGAGTGTATTTTGCGCAAACAGGATTTCCAGTCAGTCGTAGCTCCTCCAGTTGCAAATCTTTGATCGCGTTCAAGTGATTAATTTCTCTGAGCTACGAGTCAAAGTGACAACTATTATAAACATGCTCTTCGTTTATTGAAAATTGTTTATTCTCTATCATCGATAAATGTCATCGTGCTTACCTTGTTGTCGCCCAGATAAAGAATCTTAACACACGATAATTTCTTTGTCATGAGAGTTAATTTTTCAAACGAGTGTAGCTGATTGTTGTCAAGATTGAGCGCCTCGAGATTTGGAATAGCTGCTGTGACGATGTCGAGAGCCGCGATCAAAATCGACGGTCGTGATAGAGCGCAATAATAATCATCGACAAGATCAGGATCGTGATGAAAGCGAGATAGATCCAGAGCATTTGTTTCTTGAACGTATCGCTTCACCATTGCTTGCTTCATCTTGTCTCTCATTAGCTGATCGACATTGTATTGGGGAAAACCTGCATCGACGCGTACGTGGAGCTTAAAACCATCTCCAACTGTGATCTTCCTATCGCACTCCTTGAGCTTTGTAGCCGTTTTTTGATCGTCCACGTAAAAAGTGGCCGATGTCTCGTGGATTGCATACTAAAAGATGAATAAATATCATCCAAAAAATTGGTTTATACTTATACGATAAAAGTGTCATAAATCATGCTTACCATTATTGGTACAAAAGTATCAGGAGCCATACAGCTGAGCAAATTGTTCACAACAAAGCTCTTTTCATACTTATGTCCAAAGGGTATCTGGAAAAATAAAATATAATTATTCTACCACTATCGCATAAACTTTCTTTGTGTACCATAGGTGCGGTGCAACCCTGACTTTTTACTTTCAATGAGATTTTATCTACTAACCGTGACTTTGTACGATTGCGTTTTCATACCAGAGTACCAGACCGTGGAATCAGGATTCCTCTTCAAATCATGAATACGAGATTTCAGTCCATGTCTGGACTGCAGAGGACTATTACGTCCTCGCGCTGTACCTCTGCCTCTACAGTCAATTTCCACCGCCCTCTTGACCGCAAACTCGAATGTGCGTCCCTTGTCCCGATCACGAGTACGTGTCTGGTTTTTGAAAGATACACGAGGCCTATTTCCTCCTGGTGCAGGCTTTGTTAATTTCATTGGCACGTCTCGTACTACACGATCATCGTGTCCTGAACAAAAATTAACGTCTTTCAATAGAGTCTTGTTGCAAGTTTCTAAGAACCCGTCCGACTGCCCATTTAACAAGTAATTCATTTGCGACAGTTTACGAATTATGAACACAGAAGTTTAGACATGGAATTATTCAAAGACTTCTTTAACATTAAAGAGAATCCCCGCTGTGTTATTAAGCATAAGAAAGGGTCAAGGTTATGCGAGAACTAAAAAAGATTAATTGTGAAATTGGGGCACCACAAAACTTACCGAAGAAATGTTTGTCCTGACTGTCGAAGGGTACAGCGTTTCGACCACCACGACCACCCCACGACGACTTGCTTGATTTTCTCGGCATTTTGGTTGAAAAAGATCGATGATATCTAAGAATAATTACGAATGGAACAATAACAAATATGCGCACGAAAACACTTTTACGCTTACAGTTTTACTAAGTCAAAGAGAAGGACGGGTAGGGTGGGGATGAGAAAGCAACATGATATGTCGTGGCACACGAAATAATTCGATGGCAACGTTTTGCAAAAAATTTGGATGCATCCGTGACACTCGCGTTTTAAGTAATACGTACGATTCTTGATTAATTATTCTCTAACGATTACTGCTGTCGTCCGCGATGAAAATAACACTAGCGCACGCTATTGAACTGCGTTCGCGTTTTTTTCGAGAAGAAGCTAGGAGGCAATAGAGGAGCAGCTTCAGGAGTTCGGCGTAAGCATAGTGAAAGAGCTCGTGCGACGTTTGACACAGTGATATCACGCCATCTCTCTCAGAACTATTAAACTCTGACAAACGGAGCCTCCATGCTCCGACTAGGTTCGAGATCTTTCAGGATGTTCAGGATAGATACTCCTATGATAGTGTGGCATGATATAGTACCTACCTTGGTACCTACAGAGATTACCTACAAAGGTGCCTACTCCACACGGCAAAACTAAATTCACCCTGTAAGCTCCATGAACTTGGTCTATCAAGTAAAAATTCTCAAATTATTTAAACTTTACAAGTTAAATCCTTATGACGATATTTGCAAGAATTTTCAAGAAAAATGTGTACATATACGAAGTATATTTATCAAGTATCGAAGAGGTGAAAGACCGGGGTATTCCGGATCGGCTGAAAATTGGCTAAAAGTTTCTGGACATGCGGTTCAGTGCGAGTCACTTTAAATTTTGAAATATTTGAGCATAGAAACTCGCATTTTGTATTAAGAGATTATAATGTCGGAAGAGGTGGCAATGGACAGAGCGGGCAGAGTAATAGCAACTGCAGAATTTAATTACAAAGCAGCTAAAGCTCTGCTGGCTCATAATGTTACCCCAAATGCAGACGATATTTACTATAACGCGTATCGACATTTAATAAACTCTTTTTTCAGGGTGAAAATAAAATGTAACGAGCAGGTATTTTATATATGTATAAAACGGTATGAGAGGTGTGTGTGCGATCAGCTGCGGTTTCTCGTATACCGACACACACGTATAATTTTCCTCCCGCGCTTGCAAATCGTTACCTCTCGACTCCTGAGCGTCCCGCATATCATATCTAACGATACAAAATAGAAGTGTGCCACAATCCCACTGTGGGCATTGTTCAAACGATATCATACAGACTTGGGTGATAAGTGATAACGCGTTCTGCAATTACGATAATCGATGAAGCTTATAGACGACGCGTGACACGTAAGAATTTTTCTTGTTTTCTTTACCGAACAGAACCGCTCCGCCGCTACTACGTAAAAGTATAAAACATTCAATTTTGTCGCGGTCATTCGTCCTTTCCGAGACCCAGATTCATTAAACTTGGTCTCTATCGTACTCTCTTCCGAACGCGCGTAACTCAATTATAATTTAAGACATGGTGGTCATCGTTTCGTGATTTCTGCATCATTGATCATTTCTGGTAGGCCGGCGTGGAGGCAAAACCCGTCGCGATTATTTAGAAGATTCTTGTCACACGAATCTGTAAGTGTCTCCCCGCTTATCGTGCCTTCATTCCATAGCGATTTCAGTTTTCTTCGTTCAGCGCTTTCTTGTCAGTTTTATCCCGAGTCCCGAGGCACTTTAAACGTGAATGCGGAAAAAAGACTACACAAGTGTCCCATCGACGTTACGCACTCCATACGTTATAATCTAATCGTAATAAATACATCACTCGAAGTTAAAGCAGGGTACGTTGATGCATTTCACTCAAATACAAAAAATGTACTCCACTTATTACAATACTGTACTATTATTTTTAAGGTTAATATATGAATAATATTGTAACTAAAAACGTGTCCAGTATCTACTTCTTCGAAAAGTATTAATTTTTTTAAATAAAACATCACCGTACAAATTTACACCTAAACTGAAACTCGTAAGAGATGATGTTTTTATACTTTTCTCGTGTTTTCTAAAAATGTATTTTATTTGTTACGATCGAACGATGATCCTCCACTTCTATGTACTTATCAAGATTATTTTTTTAATCTTTGGAGCAGAAGTATTTTCATCCTTTAGCGATATACATTTGCTCCCTCCAAATCTCATCTATGAATTTAGCGATTAGGAAGTCAAATGTAGGTCCATTGGTTCGTCTCTGCTCTATACTTTTACCATACTTTTACAGAAAGTAACTTGAAACAATGACCTAAAATATAACGAGCACACTTTAGAAATCCATCCGATGAAACTTTCACCCACTCGCTCCACACCCAGCAATATAACAGATTATTCTAGTGTGGGTAAAAATTATAATCTTGGATATTTCTCGCAACACAGATTTATGTTATAGATACCGTGCTAACGAGTCAATGAATTATATCTTCAACAAAAGGCTTCCTTTCATTTCAGATTGTGTTGTTCTTTTAACCATCAACAATGTCGGATATAGAAGGCGAAGATGAGGCAAGTTATCGAATTCCGTTAAAATAAGATATCAACCCATTTTCTTGATGCGCTAAACGACACACTAAAACGATGCACTAAATTGTTACAGTTCCAAGATGCGCAGGAAACTATTCCGGCGTGAGTTCTTTTTCCGATATCCTATTGTAACGGGTTCAAGTCAAACGAATAAAGGTAATAATAATTATTTCACAGGCCAACCACAATGGATTTGACAACATCTATCGCAGAAGCAAAGCGTGCAAGCGATTGCTTCTTCAATAATGATTTTGCACAAGCCAAAAAGATACTGGAGCCATGGGCCGACAGTAGCATGTATCATTCACTGGGAAACAGTGTTTTTGCTTTTCTAGAAGCCATATTAACGTTTGAACAGGTATGGGTTCAATGATAAATGATGAAATTTCGGTCACGCGTCGTCCACGTGTTTTAAAATGAATGTATAATAATGTGACTTATGTACGAGCGTGTATTTTTCATCTGTCGATATAGAAACACATAGAAAAGGCTTCCGAGGCTCTGAAACAGTGCATGAATGTTTGCACGAAGCAACGACGATACACCACCTTGACTCAAAACATTGGTAAAATGGTGAAGAGGACGAACTATGATCAATATACGATCGGTGAGTAAATGATAATAAGCCACAAACAGTTATTAATGGATGACGAAGCCATTTGTTGGTCGATGTATACACATGGATATAAGGACGTGCACGAACGAGAGCAAAGTGAACAAACAGAACACGAACTTTTTACGCGTAACTTTTTAATCTATCCTGTGCAATATTGCATTCGACACGTAATATATAACGTTTGAGGAATTGCGATTTCCATGAGTGCAATGAAATCATTGACGAGTCTCACAAATTCAGTTTGAGTTAATAATTTTGTTAGTAACAATAGTTCGCGCGATACGTACATGTATGAATATATATACATCTACGCAGCTTGTGGCTATAATTATTGACTATCGGTACGAATAGTGCTCGGTAATATGAGTTAATTATCCGGCCTCTTTTACGTAACATAGCGTTCATTTGACTTACTCGCATTATCCACGATTATTTCGAAAGATTGATATGCCTCTCACAGATCAAGTTGTGCAGCATGAAGTGTATGTAATACATCGACATGGGGAATTGGACGATTGGAAATAAAATTTTGATCGTCGGTATTAAGACTTTGTAAAAATAATCACGTTATGCATGCGTGAAATGACAATGTCATTTCATATTACAGAGGAAGTGCATGCGGAACTATGCTATGCCGAGTCGCTCCTATTGAAGGCGATGCTTACGTTCGTGGAGGACGAAACGTTGGTCAGCTTTGTCAAGGCTGGATTGAAAATTCGTACCTGCTTTCTTTCGTACAAGTAAAACGACAATTCCGTAACGCGAATGTCCAACGTTATCGCCTTTATTGTATATCGAACATTCGAGATCCGGGCTTGAAAGTAATGACGTTGAATAATGATTCGTTTAATTGCGGTCTTTTTCAGGGAATGCCTGACGATATTAAAAACGCGAAAATGGGAGAACGAAATGCACAGAGTACACTTTGAGAGTGGCGTTCGAATGGGTATAGGAACTTTCAATTTGGTAAGAGAACTATGTGAATTTTGAACCTTTTATAATAATAATATTTGTCGCGTATACATACGAATTTGATCAATTGCAAGATGATATCGCTGTTGCCCGGTCGAGTCATAAAGCTTCTCGAGTTCATTGGATTCTCAGGCGAAAAGGTAATGTCTTTTCTGTCGAATTAATTTTATTCGGAATATCGTACAAGAATATCAAATGGAGATATGCTTTCGATAGAATTACGGATTGAACGAGCTACAGGCAGGATACGCGGAACGGCGAGGAATACGTCAGGTCCTTTGCGCCATGACTCTGCTCTCGTACAATCTTATAGTATCATTTGTACTGAGCCACACGGATGGTGATCTTGAGTGGTGCGAAAAAGCATTGGAGGAACAATTGTTTCTTTATCCGAACGGCGTTTGGTTTTTGTTCTTCAAAGGAAGACTCGAGTTTACGCGCGGAAATCTTGAGGAGTGCGTAAGATGGTACACTCAATCGTGGAAAAGTCAGAGCCTGTGGCCACAATTTCATCATCTCTGCTTTTGGGAATTGATGTGGGCTCACTGTGTTCAACAACAATGGAACGATGCTCTCTTCTTTGCATCCTCGCTCGCCGATGAATCAAACTGGTCTCGGACCATTTATTTGTATCAAAAAGCGGCTATTATGATGATGAAGAATCCGGATCGAAAGAGCAGGGATCACGACACAATCGATACACTAATGATGCAAGCACCGACGCACAAGCAACGCATAGCCGGAAAATCGTTACCGATGGAAAAATTCGTCGTCAAGAAGACCGAGCGTTACTTCGCTCAAAAGAAAAATCTTGTCCTTCCAGTTTACGAGCTCATGTTCGTGTGGAATTTGTTCAGGGTCGTTGGAAAACGGCAGGATTACGTTATGAATATGTACAAAACAATCGAGGACGCGGAGAATCTGTTGAACACTAATCCGTGAGTTGAATTGTGTTTGAATCCCATTGTGCCGTTTTGTGGCTGTTAACGAAGGCGATCCATCGATCGATCGATCGACAAATATTCACCAAATTTTTCGTAAATTGTTCACCATCGATTTTGGTTTTATCACGTAACGGTATCGGATCTTATTTATTTTCAGCAAAACCGAGTATCAAGCGGACAATGAAGCATTACTATTGTTGATAAAAGGGGCGTGTTTACGGCAGATGAAGCATCCTCTACAGGCGGAAGAATGTCTTAAACGCGTTATAAGCTTGGAGAAGCAAATAAAGGATGACACCTATCTTGTTCCTTACGCAACGGTTGAGCTTGCTATGCTTGCGCGCGATCGCAACGATCACCAAGCAGCTATCATCCTCTTGGAGGACGCCAAGTGAGTGCATAACGTACATGGCTATCGGCCTTTCTTTTACCATAGCGATACACGAAAATGTGACATTGCACGTTACAAAACTCTCCAAGTTTTTATTTAGAAAGAGCGCTTGAAATTTACCGCATCCATAATGAGACACATAACCGTTAACAATTATTTTCCGTTTCATTTTAGAAAAAATTATACCGGCTATTCACTGGAATCGCGCCTTCACTTTAGAATACACTCGGGCCTTATGGAATTAAATTCACGAAAACCAGACGATAATAATGTGGAAGATGCTACCGAGGCGATATTTGCCGAGAATGATCAACTGAGTGCCAAGATTGTGGATTGTTCAATAACAAACGACAAGGCCGTAAATAATGTAGATGGCTCCCGCAGTAGTGCGGCTTCGCGACGAAATAATGCGCGCATTAGTGCGGCGGGTGAAATAGCAGGGCCTAGTCGCACGAGTGCGGAAAAGAGTATCGCCGGGAATAACTATTCCGTCACACGCATTTAGGATGAGATAAATGCCCGTTCGTCTGTTTGCATCTCGAATGTAAACGACTCGCATGACGTATAGCCTAATAGGTAATATTTTTGGGACGGTCGTTGCCTCTAAAGTAATGCAGTCCTGGATGTAATAGTATATTGTGTCGACCACTTTGGGGATACCTCTACGAACATTATCCCACGTGACGAGTATAGCAACATAATGGAATCGAGCGTGTGAAGAAAAAATGAAGAAAAACGGGATGAGATCGGATAGCGTATACCGATGTGGATTTCACACACACGTTATATATACGTATACATGTAAATAAACGGAGTTTGCGCGAAGTAGAAAATTATAGGTATAATTTTATAGTTAAAGGAATAAATGGGTAAAAGTGGGTTATAAAAAGGGAAAATCCGTGAATCCACCGGTATATACGATATTTAATATATGTCTTCTAAAGTTTGGAAAACGGCGTTAATTATGGCGGGATATTAAGTGTTGCCTATGAAGAATAACGGCATCTAAAAACTCTATAAAATAATCTTATTCAGGCTCTTGGAATGAATCATGTGAAAATATACAATTTATTAAGTATCATTTTTCTTGTTATTGTCCTTCGAATGAAGTTCCTACCGGTGGATGGTCACAGTCAGGTTCTTTGATATTTCGCCATCTAGGTACTCTTTTTTGCCATCAGTCTCGGGGCTCTAATTTGCCGGCGCGTCGTTTCGTCATCCGGCACGAGGGTATGTATCCGCAGCTATATATATTGAGTTATTCGACTCGATCTTACCATTACCAGTTAATGATCCACGTTTGTTTCTTTTATTTCTCATGGACAATATCGTTGTAAAAATAGTGCGATAGGACTGTTCGATTAAACATTTGTACAGCAACAGTGCGGCAAATATATAATCCGAATTCTTGATATACAACCGATAGGTTATATATCTTACTGGCCGGTACTCTACCGAATACGACGTGCGCTGCACATTTAAGTGGTGTGCAGGGTCAACACAACCTCAACATTTTTGTAGGACAACTTTGCATTTCGAATAATTAGTTTTTTTTTGTTAAAAGCAAATGATTATGGCTTACGTCCAGCAGTGTCACAACAAAACGTGATTTTCGTTGAGTTTGGCGATATTGGCGCATTGGCAATATTGCTCATGAAATCTGGAGCCATCTTTCTTCAATCCATACTTGGTACACAATTCCTTAAAGTTTTCCCCGAGAACGAATATTCAGAATACTCGTTAATTCCAACTTGTGGGAGTGATAGTTAATAATATAGGAACGTTACAATTGAATATGAAAAGAATTACCCATTACTTATTGAAATATTCGTCCGAGATGTTTAATCTAATATTGTTTTCACATCCGAGTCATTGCAGATCCGCCAATGTAGATGGGCTAAGGAATGCAAAAGAAAAGTATCGAGATGAGCATAATGGCGTGCAATGTCCAGGGCTCTTTGAAAGAGGCTCTTTACGAAACGCTGAGCGGCATTCTCTCGTTGCACCGAGAAACGCGACAAGCCGCCGAGCAACAAATACAGGCCTTGGAAGTCACCGATGATTTTGGAATTCATTTAACGGAATTCGTCGTCGATCCTAATGGTTCTTTGCCGATTCGTCAATTAGCTTCCGTGCTATTGAAACAGTACGTCGAGTGTCATTGGAGCCCCTCGGCTGACAAATTCAGGCCACCCGAACTGAAGCACGCGACTAAGGAAAGAATCAAAGAGTTGTTGCCCCTCGGACTCCGGGAATCCATCAGTAAAGTAATGGAAAAAGAGCAAACTTCTATGCCGCGTTATTCCGTATTTCAACAGTCGCAAAACGTATTATTTGTTTTATTATTTGTTTTCGTAGGTTCGAGGTTCGGTCGCGTATGCAATAACCGCGATAGCCCATTGGGATTGGCCCGAAAACTGGCCAGGTCTCTTTGATATATTGGTAAGCTGTCTGAGCGGCGATAGCGAATTCGCCGTTCATGGAGCTATGAGAGTCCTCACAGAATTTACTCGCGATCTCACCGACACTCAACTACCGAACGTAGGACCTGTAATACTTCAGGAAATGTACAGAATATTCCAGAGCGAGAACGTGAGTTCCATAAAAATGTTACCTACGAGGTATATTCAAGCATCAGACATCCGGCGAGCTAAATTGTTATTTTTCACAGCAATATTCAATCAGAACGCGCGGCAGGGCGGTAGAAATATTTTCAACGATCGCTGCATTGGTCGCATCGACAGCGCTGTATCAGAAAGGTTTCATACAGCAATACTTGCAGCCTGTTATACCGATGTTTATGGAAAAATTTGTTCAATTTTTGAGAGTTCCAAATGGTCCGTCGAGCGACACTGGTCTCAAGACCGACATAATTAAAGCCGTAAACTGCCTGATCATTCATTTGCCCAAGTACGTGGCTCATTTTATGCCTCAAATATTACCACCTATTTGGGAAACGATGACCCAAAGCGCGAAAGTTTATCAAGACGAGGCGGTCAAAGGAAATAACGATGACAATGACAAAGAGGTCGATTCGGACGGTGAGTAGAGAGCCGACAGCCGGCATTATCAATAATCTATGTCCGTTAAAGATAGTAGCGCTAATATTATAACGGAATTGATTCCTCGTCTCTACAGGTGAAATAATAAACTTTAATAATTTGATAATCGCTACTTTCGAGTTTATCGATGCACTGATCGATAACCCCGTGATCGATAATAAAAGATTCTCGAACCTTCTCGATAATCTTCTTCAAGAAGCGATGTACTATCTCGTAATATTCATGCAAATAACCGAGGAACAGATCGAGCTTTGGACGAACAATCCGAGTCAGTTTGTCGAGGAGGACGATCAAGCGTATAGCTACAACGTTCGTATATCTGCCCAGGAACTGTTGAGCGTGAGTACCACGAGGAACGTAACGACCCGTTAATGCGGCTAGTATCGGATAGTTTTTGTTTCGATAGACCGAAGAGAGATCTGTCTCTTTGCACAATGATCGTCCCCGCAGGCCCTCGTTGCTTATTCCAAGATGATTTCCGTCAATGCACTGTGCGAGGTCGTCACAAGGCACATAGAAGAGACGAATAGACGGCGAAGCACGGCAACTACAACTGGCGATTTGATGGATGAAGATTCCTGGAAGATGTACGAATCCTCGATTCTCGCCCTGTGCGTCGTCAAGGACGAAGTAATAGAGATGCTCCAAGGTGGAGTTCTGCATTTCGACCTCATTGGTTTTCTGGACAGCGTCGTTCTCGCTACGCTAAACGATTCCGGTAATGTCGCACGGACCTTTCGATGCGTCTCTTTTTCCTTTCGTTTTACGATCCTCTTGTAATAACAGCGTCCCCGTCCCGCAGGAGCTCACCCGTTTCTTCTCGGCCGTTGTCTATGCGTCGGTGGACGTTTCGCACCGAAATTACCACTCGAGATGTGTTCTCGGTTTCTCGAGGCTACGGTCAACGGTCTACTAGAGAATCAGCCAGCGTGTATACGTATAAGTGCCGTAAAAGCGGTGTACTGGTTCTGCGAGGCTTCGACCACGGAAAATCCGGCCATCCAGGGAATAATGCGCAATCATTTGCCCGCTATATTCCAGGGTCTCTTCGGTCTTACGAATCAACCGACCACGGCAGTTCTCATGCTCGTTATGGAAACATTCGCCGTTTTGGTAACGGTAAGCGAACGCGTTATATACCATACGTTGTTTTTCATTGCTCATGTATCGTCACATCGAATAATCCTTTTCTAACAGTTGGATAAGGCTTTTACGGAGAGCATCGAGAACAAGATATGCCCGTTCACGATAGCGGTCTTCCTCAAGTTTCACAGCGATCCGATGATTCTTCCCTTGTGCCAAGATATATTTAAAGCACTCACGGAAAATCCTCAATGTATCGGCCCTCTCCAAACGCGTATCGTACCAACTTTGATTAGTATGATGGCGATCAATCCGATGGACAAAACGAAAGACGGTATGATCGATTTGCTTCAAGACTTGAAGACGAGTTTCTCGAGGTCAGGAACGACCGGTGTAAACGTTCGTTTTTCTTTTTGTTTTCTCCTACGATCAGAGGGCACGCGAGGTGTTGCCTTGGACGTATTGCAAGTACTGGTACAATATTCGCCGAGACCGTTGAGCAGTGCTCTCGTCGAGAACGCTTTTCCCGCCGCCTGTCACTGTATTCTCAATTCGGAAGACAACGGAACGCTTCAGAATGGCGGCGAGGTAATACGCACCTATCTCTCAATTGCAGCTCGCCAAGTCACGGATCATCGAGATAACGACGGATGTACCGGATTGCAATATATTTTACAAATAGTTGCTCAACTTTTGAATCCACGCGTGAGTATTTCCAAAGATTTTGTATGACTTTTGTCTCGATTACGGCAGGATCGATCACTCGCATATTCGACAACAAACTCGATGATACGTGTCAACATTTTTAGTCAAGCGAATTCACGGCTACGTTCGTTGGTAAACTAGTGACCACGTTGATACGAAAAGTCGGGAGTACCCTAGGCGGAGATTTGGATCTTTTGTTGAAAGCCGTATTGAGCAAGATGCAACAGGTTGAAACATTGACCGTTATGCAGAGTCTTTTGATGATTTACGCTCACCTGATAAACACGGAATTTGACGCCGTGTTGAATTTTTTGTCAACCGTACCGGGTCCAACGGGCGAAAGTGCTCTTGCTTTCGTACTTGCCGAATGGGTGAGCAGGCAACATCTCTTTTTCGGCGTGTACGATAGAAAAGTTACGATCGTTGCATTATCGAAAATACTGGAGCACGGCGTGACGAACGACGACACGAGATTGAATGAAATTACCGTGAAGGGGGAGCAAATATTTCCAGGTTCGTTTCGTCTTATTATCATTTTTTAATGAGCGCCGCGAGCCCCTCCCCCACCGCGCCGACAGGCGTTTAATCGATTATCGTGCAATTTGTCAACCAGGAAACGAAGCAGGTGTAAAGACCAGAAGCAAAGCACTCGCGCAGCCTTATCAGTGGACGACCATTCCGGTACTCGTAAAGATTTTGAAGCTCATTATTAACGAATTATCAAATGACATAGAGGCTATAAGGGCAAGTCGGGACAACGAGGTTCGTAGTTCATTAGAGAATAATGATTAAAATTGGTCATTAGTACGAAGAGAGTGTTGGTTACGATCGTTAATATCGTTACCGTGTGTCGCAGAATTCCGGTGCCGACGAGGACGAGGAAGACGAAGACGATTCGATATTGGACCCGGGCGACGGATCAGATTTATTGCGTAAGATCAATTGGGTTGTTGATATAGGTCGAGAATAATTCGAGACCGAAAGCTGTACGATCTTTTGTGACTCAGGTTTCGTCGGCGAGGATGAAGAAGAGGAAGAGGATGAGGAGGATCCGGATCTACTTCAAGATTCGATTTATCATCTAAACTTGAATCATTATCTCCGCGATTTTCTAACAAACTTCTCGTTGCATCATTGCTTTCCGGTGTTCGTTCAGCATCTTAACGCACAGGAGCGCAAGATACTCGCGAATTTGAACATAAACGCGACGTACGCCTGAAAACTGGAGGAAAAAGAAAAAAGAGATTAGGTTAAGACTTGTAATTTTTCATAATAAAGCAATCTATTGTTTATGATCTCTTTCGTCGAATCGATACAAGTATTGGCATACCTCGAGTATTGGCAATTGGCAAGCCGTACGCAGTATGGAGAGACATATTAGGAACCAGAGGACCAACGTAGAAACTGTTGAGAAATTCGTGTTTTTTCAGCTCTACCGTTAGCTTCGCTTTTTCGGATAAAACCATTTTTGCACGGGACAGTCGTCCAACAATAGGTGCGCGGCTTTCCACGTGTGCGAGTTCGCGGGGACGTTTATTGTACATATCTACAAGCCTAAGCCTAGTATCATTTTTCATTTGTCACTCGTATACTCTTACAATAATTTATCTTGGTGAAAAAAAGCTTTTAAATCTAGATGTTTATTGATCGAGTTATTTTAGTCATAAAGGGTATGTACCAGTATGTACAAATCTAATAATTTCGGTAATTACAGCGCGGGTCCGTGTTCGATTTCGAGTCCTCTCTCTCTCTAGGAGTCGTCGATGCGCGCGGGAGCATCTCCTTCCTTTCTATAAATCGAGGGACTCAAACGGTAGTTACGGAAAGTAAACCGACGAGTTTGCCACCCGAGCCGGGAGCACCGGCCGTACTACCGATTCTGTTCCCGTGAACCAGCATCTCTTGGACAGTCGTAAAGTCGTCAAGAGCTCCCTTCTTCCTTGGTATCTTCTTGTGACCGAGTTCCACGATATTGAGAGGTTTTTTCGGCGACTTATCCTCGATAAGTTCGCTCATCGAAGGCTCGTTGTTGCTACTCTGTTGCAATTGTATCTGATGTTGCTGAATCGACATCTCCTGCTGGCGTTGTTTTCGTTCCCTCGCACGTTCGAGTTGTCGTTTGCGTTCTTCTTTGGTCCAGTAGCGTCCAACCTTGGATGAAAAAAGATGGGAGGAGAATAAGATAGAGTCGTCGCGCCGGGCGTGTAAGAAATAAGGAGGAGGGGGGAAGGGGGAAGGGGGAAGATGACGGAGAAAGTAGAGCCTTACCTTCATTTCCGACATGGTATCGTCCTCCGTGGTATGTCCGGCACGTTCCTCGGATATTTTGATAGCACGATTTCTGAGGACCCGACTTCTGACCGGCCTTCGAGCGATGTATCGAGTTCCGTCGGGTCGTCTCTTGACTTTCCATTCCATCTGCACATCCCCCTTGTCCTCGGGTGGATTCCACGAATTGATCGTCGCTGTTGCGCAAACCTGCTGACTACCTACGAACTGATACTGCGTCAAGTTGGGCGCTTGAAAATTCCCGTGAGACTTTGATTTTCTCGTACCTCCGGCCTCGCGGGTAATGTAATTCTTTCGATTCAACGCTTGTTTGAACAACTGTTGCTGTAACATCATGGTCTGTTGAAGATTGGCTACGTTGGTGTACATCGTGTCGGCCGGCAGTGTCGTCCCGGCGTTGACGCTCGAGGTGGTGCCATCGCGTTCGCGATGTACATGATGCGACGGGGTCTTCCTCTTGACCGTCGTTTGTTTAGCCGTCGTTGGCGTTACCGGCATGGGACAGGAACAGCCAATTTTTTGAACGTTCGTCGGGACGATCGTCGGTGTGCAGAGTACGAGGGTACTCTTGTGACGATCTTTCTCAACCTGATGAAGCTCGAGCGTCAGCGGATTGCTGTGACACGATTCACCGGTATTGTAGGCACTCGAGCTATCTTTCTCTTCGCCGGAACTGTTGCTCTTGGACGAGGACCACGGTTTCGTCACGTTCGCTTGATCGCAATGTTTCTGGACGTGTTCGCGATTAGCCCGAATCCAGTGCTGACGGTGCTCGTAGGGAGACGAATAAATCGGTTCGTTGTCGGATTCCGGTATAGTCTCGTAAATATGCTCGGTGTCGCTCCAAACGTGACTGGAATAAGCCTCGACGAGTTTAACCGATGCATTGTTAGCCGCCGGGGGAAGGATCGCGGTGGGCTGCGATCGAATACCGATACTCTCGACTCTCTTCGTACAATCTTTGAGGGCCTCCTGAAGCCACTGCTTCCGATCTTCGGCCTGGTGAGCCGGCGAACTCACGGATTTGCTCGATTTCTGCGAGTTTTGCGTCGAGCTCGCGGACGATGAATTTTGCGCTGGAATACCGGCCGTAACTGGGGCATGCTGACTCGTGTGCGAAGGTACCGGCGGGGCTCCTAAGGCTCTGCCGAGGCTCGGGGCATTTCCTTCGATGTCCTTGTTGTTCGTTTCTGGCTGCTGCTGCTGCTGTTGTTGTTGTTGTTGCTGTTGTTGTTGCTGCTGCTGTTGCTGCTGCTGTTGTGGTGGTTGTTGTGGTTGTTGTGGCTGCGGTTGTTGCTGCTGCTGCTGACGTATCAGCTGTTCGATCATACTGTTTTGATAGGCTGGTATATTGTCCGGCGAGATCGGTGGAGAACTCTGAACACAATTAAACATAACGAAATCATTGTCATGCGTCCGAGGCCGAAACCATCGTTTAATCATTATTATTCGTGTCAATTACTTGAATGTATATGCGCCTATCGTCGTGATCGTCGTCCTGGAATAACGAAATGAAATAAAGATAAATGCATGATGAAAAAAGGCGAGAAGCCAACAAGGTCCGAAAATCTATCGACAGATTGTACCTGGTACAGACAACGACTGACGAGTATGGTAACCGCGTTATTCGTCTCCGCGAAGAGATTCTCCGTTTGTTCTTTGTTTGCCACGTCTTTCCCATTTACCTGTAACGAGAGCAAAGAGGGTCGAAAAATTAATGATTCGAGTGAAACGGTATGGAATGCCAACTGTTCGATCCGACGTTCTTTAAATTCCCGAGTCTCTTTCGCGACAACGTTTCATTGAGCCGGCGGATATTTTGAAGGGACACGAGGCGAGAGCTTCGGGAGAGTACGATGTCACAAATGGCAGAAAAATGATCCGTCTGCGACACATCGGGAAGTATCGCTTACGGATGATTATAAAAAGAGGAAAAGAAAGAAAAAGAACGAGACGCAGCGGTGCGATCGACGGAAGATTCCGGATGCTGGTTAGGCGGGTTAGAGGAGATGATCCTTTGACGGCGTTGGCACGGTCCGCTCGGAGAGCTTATATCAAACGAAAGAAAGTTGTCGGTTAGCGCCTCGCGACAGTAGACCAAATAGAGGAGAGAGAGAGGACGTTGAGAATCGAGCAAACGACGCAGAGGCGACAAATCCCCCGCAGCCTCCATCATCCACCACTTTGCGCGAGTAATGATAATCTGCCTAAAGAGATTAGAGAGTAAAGGAAGGTGGAACGAGAGGTAGAGAGAGAGAGAGAGAGCGAAGCTTCCTCAGGAAAGTCGCGCGGGTTCGTAGAGGTCGAGGACGTTTCGAATGTCCTACCGATTTATATAATCCACGTACATCGGCGGATAGATGTCGCGAATACGCGTAAGGGACGGAAACACGTCCCACACGTCCCCTGTGGGCTGAAATAACGCGCATGATTGCCGGGGCTTTGAGGAATTTGTGAAATTACCCGTAGTATTTGATCGCCCTCGCGCAAGCGTCCGTCCCTCGCGGCAAGGCTTTCGGGAATAATTTCCGAGATGTATACCTCGGTGTCGACGTCCTCGCTACCGGAGCCCGAACTGTAGCACACGGTTAGTCCGAGTTTCTCCGTGCTTCCGGTCTTTCGCAGCGTAACTTCCTGAAAATTGAATGATTCGATGAGGGTGTCGGTGAAAAAGAGGGAGAGGAGAGGAGGATATTCTCGTTTGGTAGTTAGGTGTAGGTAGACCTACCTCGAAATCCATATCGTGAGTAAGAAAATCTTCGAAGCTATCGTTGGTTCGTTCCTCGGGATTCAACGGAACCGGAAGCAGTTCGTCCTCGTCGACGAGTCCCGCCCAGTCGGTTTGCACCCCCGTCGAGACGAACGGAAAGCTCGAATTAGCGCCAACGGAATTTCTTTTCCAGCTCGAATTCTCGTTGCTCGTCGTATTCGAGACGGTCGTTTCCTCGTTCGCGATGACCTCGATGCTCGACGACATCGTCGACATCATCGCCTCCTCGGCTATTTTTTCGTTATCGTTTTTCGTCGCGACGTTATTCGAGGAAATGGTCGAGATCGGTTGTCGTCGCAGTACCTCGACTATTATGGGCTCTTGGGCCGATTGGAAGCAACGTACCGCATCCTCGTGACTCGAGTTCGAGACATCCTGGCCGTTTACCTGTAAACGAAAAGACGAACGAACTCGATTAGGAAAAGGTTATAACGATACACGATAAATTAGCCTACCGTATAACATAGGTAGCCCTATCCGGTATCTACATCGTAGTCGTAGTCTATGTAGACTAGGATTTTTATTAAATAGCTTAAATATCTTCGCGCGTATCTTTGTTCGAGCGATAAACCAGGGTGGCAGGGGCTCGTCCAACGAGGATGTAAATGTTTTGGGGTATCGACAGTCGCGAGCGCTCGAGCCTCGACGATGAAAGGGGTTCGTAATTCGAGACGATCCGCGTTAAATCGGATCTTTCGATTTTCCACGGTTCGAAAACCACCGGCGTGTGTCGTAGGTGTGCAACGTATGCCACGAATAGGCAGGCTAGGCAGACGGACAAGCAGTTTCATCGAGGCTGCAAAGTGCTTCGCGTTATAGACCGGGCTAACGGCACGTTCGTCGGTCAAATAGAAGCAGCCTTTCACGCTCGCTCTCTGTCGTCCGCCCGCCCGCGCGCGCGCGCGCGCGCCTGCCTCGCTATCTCCACGCGGAAGGGTGAAAGTTTCATCCCCCTATTGTTGTTTCCGAACACGGGATGGGCCGCGCGTCGAGGATGCTTTTCCTCTCCCCGAAGAGGGGTTGCTCCCCGAAGCGGGGACGAGTCTCGTCAATCTCACCGCAATTAACGGGAGTGTAACGCAATCGCGATGTACACCGTTGGGGGTAATTCGATATCGAGATTTCGATCCATCCCGAGGGAGGGAGAAAACGCGCCGCGGCGTCGCTCCGTCGTCGCCGGGTATTTCGATGAAACATCGACGATCGTTTCATCGAAATAACCGTAGCGTCCTCGTCCCTGCGCTATCTCCGACCGATATAAGTAAACAAATTTTCAACGGATTTATATTACTTTATATATGTATATATCTCTCTCGCGTATCTGCCTATATATATATAGACACTAGGTTAGGTATATGTATATACGTATAGTGCGAAACGAGTATAGGATTTTGGCAGTGCTTCGCGTACCGGATGCGGAGGACGATCGCGTCTTTCGAGACGCGACGATGCCGCGCGCTATGCGCTATGCTCGTCGCTCGCGACGACTTTAGCCACTGATTTACGACCAAATAAATCATGTTCCCTTCCCCTCCCTTTATTCCTTCCTCTTTTATACTTTCGGCTTTCTTCGGTACGTATTTTCTCTCCCTCTCTTTCACGGAAGCCCGCATCGCCCCGTCCTCCTCCCAAACGATCCTTTTTCCCTCTGCACAGTTTCCCTCCCGTCTCTCTCTTTCTATAATACATATAGGTCGAGTGGAGGAGAACGAAAAAGCTGTACGAACTAAACGTACGCTGGGGGATTACACGGAGAAACGTGTATCCACGTATGTCGCGAATATACGACTACCTATATGTATACGAGTTTATGGCGCTTGCTCGACCAGACACGCGCACCCACACCCCGGACCTTTCGTTCGATTTTATTTTCCAGAGTCGCGCACCCCTGTCGTCGTGTTTTTTACATTTCACGGTTTGCTACAAACGCATGGAAAAACGAAAAAAAAAACAGCGACGAGTGCGTCTCGCGACGTCGCGTTTATTCGAAGAGTACCGTCGAGCGATTATCAAGATAGCCAAAAAATACGGTATCGGAAATTTCCCGCGGAATCCGAAAAAAAAACAACCCCGATCTAATGAAGTTCGAGGCTCGTGAACAAATTTGCCAAGTTTTCTACGCGCCTCGAATATTATCGATAAGGGAGCCTTCGTAGATGGTGGACCGAGAACGAAGTCTCGAGGCCGAAGTTTGTGCGGCGAAGCTTACGACGACGACGACGACGACGACGTTGAGGATGGCTCTTGATCGACGTTAAGGGTGATGTATATGCTATATAAAAGATCGGGGTAAGAAGACGCGGAAGAAGAATAAGTAGTGGGAAGAAGAAACGGGGGCGACAAGGAGGACGATGGGAAGAGGGCGAATCGAGAGACGAACGAGTTTGTTCGGGGGGCGAGGGAGAAACAAGGGGAAGAGTAACTCGAGGGATTCGTCAACATCGTAAAAGCAGGCCCCGAGGGACGAGTTCGTGTCCGGGTCTTTATCCGCACTCGTATCGTCAACGATGCACCCATTCTCCGTTATATACGGTACTACGCCTATAGGACGAATGGACGGACGGACGGACGGACGGACGGACGGCATTGTAAAGCCTGGAAGGTACAATGACCGTCGAGCGGCGAAAACCGGGCTCTTCATTTCCGCGACACACACGGCCGGTGTCTAGGCAGACACACGGGTTGGTTGGTTGGTTGGTTGGTTGGTTGGTTGGTTGGTTGGTTGGCTGGCTGGCGGGCTGGATAGCTCGATGGCTGGCTGGCATCCACCGCTACGGCTCCCGTATGTTTATCGTCTCTTTAGTCGTATGGAGCGCGCGGAGGCGATCGAATCGATGCAACGGCGCCGAGTACTTTCCACCCTAACACCGATGAAACTTTCGTCTCGAACGAACGCTCGCTATATCTCCCGATCGAAAATATATTTATCTTTTTCAGGAGATTCGCCGCGTTGAGTGGACGGAGGGACCATTTTTCTGGCTCGCGATTGGACACGTCGGTGTCGATTCCTCGGGGTGTTCGGCCTCGTTTTCCAGCGAATGGTTACGGTTAAATGTGCATAAAACGGGCGAAAATAAAGTTTTCTGGCACGCGGCCCGAATCGCGCGAGCTCGTTCCTCTCTCCGCAAAAACCGTCTCGGCACGCGTACCTATCCGTGTTAAATGCGCGAGAGAGACAGAGAGAGAGTACGACACAGGACCACCAGCGTGGTTTGTCGCGGGCAACTTTTGCTTTTCTCTTTTCTTCCGCTCTTTCTCGGTGGATCTATTTTCGAAAAAAAACCAAAGAATTTCGGTCTGGATATATATCTAGTATCGGATATGGATAGATTTTTCTAGGTACCTAGCTCGTACTCTCATCTACCTCCCAATTTCGACGATTATGAAAATGAGAAATAATACGCGATCGCACGGATAATATCGTACCGGATGAACCGGCTATAATAATCAAGTACCAATTTTGGACCTCGAGCTCTTGGTCGTTCGAGGACGAAATTCCGCGTATTATCATTGTTACGAGCGAAATTGGTACACATCTCGCGAGTGTACGATACATATGCATAATGCATCATTTGGTACGGGCGTAGAGGTTCGCTCCGTAGGGTAGACACGCGATTCGAGTCCTCGACCCTAGATAGAGGCAGGCAGGCAGGCAGGCAGAGAGAAAGAGAGAGAGAGGGACGTTGCGTATCATCGATTTCAATACCGCTATCAAGTAGCGGTCCCACGGCGTTGCACCGCGTATTCCACGGAGAGAGGTATTTGCGGTAGCAAGGGGCGCTTCGGGGAATTCCAATTTACGAGCCAATCCTCGACCGGTCGAATCGTCGGTACATTAGACTCGGCGATGCGAGTGTCGAACGTTCGCTCGCGTTGCCGCAACTGCTTCGCCCTTCCGCCCGCGAATGCCGCCAATCGACGAGTAATAATCGCTCTCATTCCCGGAATACTCGAAATCTTCCCATCTCCGTACCTAGGTACGTACTTGAATTCGCGCGAGAGAAACCCGCTGTACGAGCGTACGACGAGTAGGATCTACCGTACGATGTCTCGGGTAGGTATGTGCCATTCCGCGGGAAAACGTCGCCCCAAGTTTCGAGAGTGCGTGCCAGATCGACGTTATTGTCTTCGTCGTCGTCGTCGTCGCTCCCTTTGCGCGTAACGGCCACCTAATACGATCCGTATCGTTAGCGTACCGACGAGTATCGAGCCAGAATCGAGACGAAACACTGTTTCTAAAACTTGGAACGTTGCTCGTCTATTTCGGCTCGGTTCGGGAGGCTTTGTACATAGAACTCGGAGTTTGGAGATAATGCGCGACCTAACTTTAAAGGCTTCTCTTCCGTCAAACATTTGCGGCAAAGAGAAGGATCGTGGCAGCCCGTTTTGCCCGGTTATGCCTGCTGCCATTTCGGTAGATATATATGCTTATAAGCATGCAGCTAATACTGTCGCGATAGACGAATGGAATGCTCGATGCTTCGGTTTGCTACGTAACCCATCCTCGTACTTACGCAGAGAAATTCGGTACGCTCGAGTTCTCTCGAGTCCCATTGAAATCGCGTGCCAATCATCTCCTCGTAGACGACGACTCGAGGCATCGGTGCGTGCGTCGAAGCGTTTTATTTTTATTTTTATTTTTCGAAAGAGACTCGCGCAATAATTATCCCCATTGGAAAAGTTGAAGAATTTTCGCGGCTCGGTAATGCGATAAAAGGGAGGTAGAAGAATCAAGAGAGGGATGGGGTAGGTAAGCGGCGTTGGAACGAGTTGATGGAAACGCGAGCGAGCGAGCGAGCGAGCGAACGGGGGTTGGATGCTACTCGCGTGTGTCGGCGCACGAGCGAGTCAAGGAGGAAGGGATCGAGGAAGGAAAGGAAGGCACGACCGAAGAAGCCACCGACGAACCACCACCCACCAAGAAAATTCGAAGGTGAGCGAGCGTGATGGGACACAACGAACCGTGAAAATCCTCCGACGGAAACACGTATTTGCTCCGTTTGCTCTGGCAGCGATGGCACACGCGTATATACATATATACGCTATATATATATTAATAGTAGGGAGGTAGGTAGGACGGACCTACCGAGCCAACGGTTATTCCAAAATCTTGTCTTTTTTTCGGCGCGTCGTCGCAGCGACCATCTTTTTCCTTCGTTTAGACCGAATTTATTCGACGCGCGTTTACCGATTGCCGGCTTTAAGTTTTCGAGTAATTTTGCACAAAGCTCGGAATTCGCGACGACGGGAGCGAATACCGATCGAGCGGTTTGACACGTTTAACTCGAATTGTACGAATCGTTCCCGATAAATCAGTAACCGGAGGTTTAATTACCGAGCGCTCTCGTCGCCCGACTAGACTTTCGGTTAATTGAACAGGCACGATATATGCGATTCTAGGTACGTAGCTAATACGGTACGGAGCGAAGAACGGAGAGAGACAAGGGGGAGAATGATCAGGGTCGCGGATCAGGGTGCAGCATCGTTGGACTCGTCTCGTGACCACGGAACTATCGACCAACCGCGCGAATCTCCTTCGAAGCTTCGCTGCTGCGAGACACATTCTACGTACGACCCGAACTATATTTCCTACTAGTCGCATAATCGACTTGGTGCTTCCGGAATTCTCAAGTTATCGACGAAAGCCGGTCGAAACACCCGTAGCACGCCGGAATCTGCCTTTTTTTTTTACTCTTCGTTAGACGATAACGACGTGGAACGATCGATCATCGTTCGTGCCACGCGAAAAGATGTTTTGGAGGAGGAGAGTAGGTGGTACCCATATGCCCCGGATAGAGTTTTTCTCCGTCGCGGTATATAATAGTGGCGAAAGAATCGGAGAAACGAGAAACAGCAAAAGCGATGATATACAGAGTAGTTAGAGAGCGAGTATAGGTAGGTAGGTAGGTAGGTAGGTACCCAGCGCGGTAGCACCGCCTGCCACCGCGCCCCGTCGTTTCCCTCTTTTTGTTTACCCTGTTTTTTTTGCACTTTCCTCTTTAGCATCGACCACTCCCACAGTTTCGCGCTTCTTCCCTCCCTCCCTCCTCCACTCCTCGTTTGCCCCCGTTGCCATTCTCCTCGTCGACCGCGGGCCCGCGAACAAAAATTTCATTCATCGATTTGCGCGATGGTGCGCTTATTAGTGAACGAGCGTAGATGCACCGCGCGTTACGGCTGAACGAGCTTTAATGATCGATGAGTCGAATCGACGAACAAAAATGAGAAGCAACAAAGCGGGCAGGCGGGCACGCACGCAACTTCGGGATTTATTGCGGCGAACAGCGAGTAAAATAAAAGAACCGCCGGGATGAAGAGAGAGAGAGAGAGCCGCGCACGAAACGTCAGCGAGGTCATGAAACTCGAGGCAGACGTCAAGAATCGTGCTTCGGGTATCAGGCGGCCTATAAGTTCGCTATTGTTCCCGCGGCGGCAATATCCTACCTATGTACGTAGGTATTAGGTACCTATATACCTATACGAAGTAGGTACGCGCGAGAATAATGATGCGCGCTCGCATCCACCGATCGAAGGCATTTATTTTTCCAACGGTCTTGTTTATGAAAGCACGCGTCGACGAAACGCCGGCTCGTAATTGGGTAGGATGGAAAATGGTCGACAAAAGGTTGCCAAACGGAGTAGTTGACCACGAGGAAACTCGGTTTGGCGCTACCGCGAAAACTCGACCAGACTCGACGGTACGAGAATGACTCGGGGCTTGGAGCGGGAGGTAAACGCGATAAAAAGTCGTTCTCTGTGAATTTGGGTCTCGTCCAGAAAGAAAAGAAAAGAAAAGGAACAAAAGTGGCGGTCCCGCCCCGCCGCGAAGCATCGGAGTCTCGTTAGTCGCGGGGCGTTCTTCTCGAGGTCGGCTAATTTAGTAAAGTTCCGCGGCCGTTCCTACCGTAATTCCACTTTTCGCGCTAGCCTCGACCGCTCTAAAATTATTCCAAAGCACGTTCCTTTTGTCAGGCTCCCGTTGTACCGACGCACTACGCGCTTTTCAAGCGCCAGCGGATGGAATTAAAAACAGTATTTACCTAGCCTATATGCGTGTACGTGCGTTTTTTTTACTTTTTGGCATTTATTAGGAGTGTCGCGAACCTTTGGCAGCGGGGAATAGCTCCCGAGGCTCTTGACACATTGAACGAAATTCGGCGAGACTGGCGGGGGCGCGAATATCGGAGCAACGATCGTAATTAGCGGAAAACAATCGTCGGCGCGTATTTTCAAAGGTTCGACCTACCTACGTACACCTAGCGGCGATCTATCCTCTCCCCTTTTCCCCAGCCGGCCCACTGGAATCGCTCGGTTCGAAGGTTTAATTCCCTTTGATAATAAATTGCTCGTGGTAATTTCCGGGCAGCGACGACCCGTCCCGAAATAGCGTCGCCATTCCCGTACGTGTTGGCTTCCTATTCGCACTCGTATTATACACGAGGTGCACCAGCGAAATTTCAGGACAATGGAACATTGGCACGTCCGAATTCCACAGTCACTCGGCCGCCCTATAGATATACCTGCTTGATGTATAAACGGGAATGGATTTCGCGATTTTTGGCATCTCGCGAGAAGGCTATGTGGTGGTGGCTTAAATGGTTCGATTTGCCGCGGAATATTAAATAATTTGAGATACTCGTTTGCTCATAATTTTTAGTTTTTTCGGGAGATCGCGCGATACTTTGGAGAAAAGATTAATTCTCGTGCGGAGTAGGTACCTACCCGAATAATCGTAGCAAGGGGAGAGGATAGAAGAGAGCCGACATCGTTAGGAAGGAGACTGTCCGTCCGCTCGCCCGGTTTGGGCGCATTATAATATCGAAATAATTCCGAAAGCCCCGAAACTCGGTCCTCTCACCGAGCACGAGTAATACACGGGCATAAGCGGGCCTACGGCCAATCTGCCTCGTAATAATCCTTCTCGGTGGACTCTAGCCCGTGATTCCAGTATCTACTTTCGGAGTATCTACTTTCGGAGTAGGTATCCGTCGGATTACCGTATCGGACGCGAACGGTTTTTATTTGGAGCATGCGAGAAAGGCGGCGAGTGGCGGCGACGGTGGATATAGTCCAAAAAATGTCCAATTCCACGGGAGTCGCGCGATCCCTCCGCCTCGTCGCCGAGTCGTTGAATTATCGATATCGCCGTAAATAATCTCGGACAAAGTCGGACTTTAGCCTTTTGTTTACCGCGGCATCGAGAAGATTCGAGTGTCGTTACTCCGGAGGAAGGGACGAAAAATAGAAGGGTTATCGCGCGTCATACGGCAACGCGACGAGTCCTGGTGCACACCGCGCCCGTTTGGTTCTTCGATCAGCGTGTGTTTGTTTGTTTATAGGTGTGTGTGCGAGGGGGAGTGGCACTCGAAGGCCGTTGCCCGAGTAGGGTGCACGCGAGTGACGCGCGATACCCGTTGCAAAAAATGTGCACTCCTCCTTCGTTTGGATTCTCGACTAAAAATAAAAATAACAATAAAGTGCAGGGCTTTGGGGAGCCGAGAGTTAGATACAAGAGGCATTTATAGGTAGGTAGGTGGTAGGTAGGTACCTACTCGTCCACTTTAAACACGAGTGACGCGGATCCAATAACGCGCGATTGCCCGACGGCAGGATGATAGAACCGACGCGAACTCGCGTTCGTCGAAGTGACCATTGAAAAACGGAGCCAAAAGATCAACGATTCTATACAGTAGTTTCAAAGTTGGCATAAAATCTAGTCGCACGTGCGAATTAAACGGTCGAGTAAACGTTGTGGACGGAGGGAAGAAAAGGAAAAAAGATTTGAATAAAAAGGGTTGGGGGGGGGGAAGAATCGGTTGGCCGTGCCGAGGGGCTCTCGCTACACGTAGGTATCGCGAGCGAGACAAGTGGACGCGGCGGGCAAGAGGGAGAGGGAACGAAGGAATTAAGGATTCGCGAAACGGACTCTGTGCCAGACGGCGGATCTCGAGCCAACTAAAGCTCTATGTAAATCATCCGTAGATATATACATAAAGTTTCAACAACTGTACCTACCTAAGGCTCGAGAGGTAGATCGAGAGCCGAGAGTCGAGAGAATGGGTTAAGCTCTTCGTCACGAGACGTATACCTACGATTCCGCGCAAGTACTCTCTCTCTCACCCCCTTTCTCATCGTAGTTACGTATAGATACGCTCCGCGACTTACTCGTGCTCCTCTTCTTCCGGTCGTCCGAGCACCGAATTCACTTCCCAACGATGATTCGTTTGCGAATATCGTACGTAGGTATGCCTATAACTATATTGGACGAGCAAGCTCGTCGATCTTTTCGGACTCGCGCAGTGCCAACCTTACCGTTTGTACGAGCGATGTTTTTGCATATTTCTAGCCAACGGGTTTCACACGTGTGTGGCGCGAAAATATCGCTATCTCTTTCTCTCGGTCTTTTTATTTGACGAGGTCCAATTTTCGAGGGAATAAGGCTAAAGCGGTGCTTCGGTTCATAAGGAAACAAAGGAACATTCGGTATTGAAACTTACGCGTGTAGGAGGAAAGATATACGGAGGAGGAAGGCAAAGGGTACAAACGAGAGAGAAAAAAAACGTGGAAATAAATAAATGCAAAAATGGATCGGAAGAAAAGGCGTCAAAGGAGAGCCCCGGGTGTTTAAGCGTTTATATGGCACTGCTGTTGCGGTAACGAGCTCGCGCGGTGCTAAATAATTACGGGTTTATTGAATACCCGTGTGCTTGTCCTTCGCCACCGACGACGACGACGACGACGACGACGACGACGACGACGACGACGACGACGACGACGACGACGACGACGACGAGGCTCGAAAAGAAATGGTACAGAATGGGTATGTACGCGTTTTTTCCCGTTTTTGTGGCGTCCAGCGAAAAAGCACACCGACCTCGGTTCGAACAAAAGATGGCTCTTTATCATTCTCTCGAGCGAGAAAAAAAACCTCTCGTTTCAGCGGTCGATGCTTTTAACGGTAATGACGATGATTACGAAAATGCGATCGAGTTTAGAGTAAGGCGGTTCCGGGTATGAAAGATTCTCGGGACCACGAGTACGGCTTTCGTATTACTTTTATCGCTCGAGTCGAAAATTTAAATGCGGTCTCGAAGCGTTTCCGTCGAGGCGCGAAAGGGGAAAGGAGACGAGAGGCATCTTAGCGCGGAGGTAAAAATAAGGGGCTAAACGACTGCCGTTCTTTATACGAGTAAACAGACTCGAATGCGACTTCGTTACGCGTATTCATACGCATAAGTTAGCTCGAATCGGCGAATTAACGAACGCGCGCGCGCGCGCGAGCAGACTCTTCGCGACCGACGTGGCACTTACCTATTTTCGCATCTTTTGAAAAAGCGAACAACCTCGAATTAAATCGGCGACGGTTCGATGAGCGCGCGCATTCGTTTTACGAGCGAGCTCTCGATGACTCGCGGCTTCGTAATTGAGCGCGTCCCTCGTCCGCGCGAGCTTCTCTTCTCTTTGTTTTTCGTTACTCCTTTGTTCCGCGACTCGCTGCTCGTCCTCGGCCTCGATCGTGAACCGATATCCCACCACCGACATCTATTTTCTCATCCCCCTTGCCTACTTTCCATTTTCCTTCCAGGACCGGGGAGATAAGTCGACGGGCGAGACGAGTTCGTAAAGCATGCTCCTTAACCCTATATATCACCGCGTGGTTGAACCATCTTGGCACGACTCGACTCGAGGGCGTGCCCGGCCTTCCAACTTGCCGAAAACACTTCGCGGTCGCCCTGCACTCCCGTATACGTATAGTTACGTACGTACGTATATATAGGTACATACGTACATATATGTATACCGAAAGAGCTATTACATATCGTTATATACGGCCCGATACCTTCGTATAACATAGTACATATATCTTTGGTAGGTTTGTGAAACGTACAATATACTATACGCGTATACTTTTTCCTCATCGACTTATTTTCTACCGAGTTCTACCGAGCTCGTACGTGCTCCATCGTTCTCTCTTTTTACGGATTTCGTATTTTATTCTGCCGGCTTCGGTGGATATAAACGAGACTGGAATGCGAACAATACGAGGAGAATGAGACCGAACGAGAGACAAAGGGAGAGTCTCCCTCGATATCGCTATGTAATAAGCGTATGTACACGAGCCTGTATCGAGAGTACAACGTCGAATCTTGGCGGATTCGAGCTAGCCGAATCGAGCGCAAGCGTGTGTGTGTGTGTATCTCTCGTGCGGACGTGCTCGCTATACGAAAATGGAGACGAGGCAAACGAGGTTCTCGTTAATAAGCGACAACGACAACGGCGTGTAATCGACCGAGAGTCGAAATACAAAGGAATGGGAAGAGAGGCGAGAGTCTCGAGAAATGGGGGGGGGGGGACTGGGTGGAGATCGCGACGTCGAGGTGAGACGGGTTCTCGGTGATGGGCCGGGGCTTGCGGTGCTTCGTGCGGTTTCTTACTAATAGGGTTGTTAGCACCACTTTGCATAAATATTCTCATTTAGCGAGCAAATTTTTTCTCTCTCTCTCTCTCTCTCTCTCTCTCTCATTCTTCTCGCGCGACTCCGGCCGCTGTCTCTCGGAAACTTTGAACCGAGGCGAAACGACCCGCGCGCCCGTTCCTTGCCGACTATTTTTTTTTTTATTTAATCCTTCGATTCGTTTTCCTCGTCGCCACTCTCTTTAATGGAGGATCTTCGCACTTTACGAATATCGATAGGCGCCCTCGTTTCGTCGATCGTGGAAAACGGAACTGGGGCGTGCGTCCTTGGTTGCCAGAGGCTGAACAGGCAAATTTCGGCGAGACGCACTCGAGGCTCCTTCGTGGTACGAGATTGCGGTAATTTCCACTTGGCAACGAGATGCGATCAGCGAGGTAATTAGGCAACGATGCTAAACTCGCTCCGGCACCACATCTTCGAGGAGAAAACGTCTATCTCGTTCGTATACGCGAGTACCTACGCGTACTTGTACGAACGTACGTAGTTACGTAGGATCGATTTATCTCCGATGAGATAACGCGTATATACGCTTTTCTCTCTCTCTCTTTCTCTCTAGCTCTAGCTGGCGGGTGAGAAAACGTGCGTGTACCGGGAAACTCGAAGCTCGCGATACCGAGTTTGCAGTATTTACCTCGTTCGTGATAATTATCGCGACTCCCTCCCATGCAACGCTAATGATCGCTCGGCAGGCAGGTAGGTAGGTAGGTAGGTACTCTCTCGCGAAATACTCGCGGCGAGGCTCGACGTAGCCTCGTTTGACGCGTGTACCTATACGCTGCTCGTTCGTTATCGCCTCTCCCGTAAACGGTCGAAAATATCGATACTCGTATACTCGATCGAATATCAATTTATTGTTTTCTCAATGATGATCGAGTACGCGCGCGCCTTTTAATTGACACTCGAGTCTCGAGACGTGGTATACGGAGGGGGGTTTGAGGCGAGCGGAGTCTCACGAAAGTAGAACGACGAATCCCAGTAAGCGGGGAGCATCGTTTGCCACAAAAGGAGAACTCATCGTGTTACGATATATACGATATACATACCTAGGTAGGTATAGGTACTACCTACTCGAAAAATGTTTCGCGGAAATATATTCAAAAATATTCATGCTCGCACGAGCGACGATATTCTTTGTGGTCACAGTCGAGGCCAGGAATGCGATTTGTCGCGGGGTTAAAGGGAAGCCGGAATGGAACGCTGAAATCAGGCCGGTGGGCATTCTCTCTCTCTCTCTCTCTCTCTCTCGGGAAACGTACGTCGAGATCGCTCTCGAACGAAATCGAGAGGCATATTTTTATTTCCTTTGGCCGTTCTCGACCGACTTCCTTTGCTTTTTAACTTTGTACAACGAGCCAGCCGAATATAATTCTTATCGAGATGTTGATAAAGTAATACAATTTTTGTTACCGAAGGTCAAACGGATATTTCATATACGTAGAAAAAATTTTTGGTTGAAAATGGGGATTCGTCCGATAGAAGAAAGATAGAAACGGGATATTATAACGTGACTCGGGTTCTTTCCTCGGGTGAAAAGTTGTATGAAACGAAGGGGCGAGCTATAGCCAGCTAGCCAACCAGCCAGTCAGCCAGCCAGCCAAGAGTCGCGGTGTCGAGCTTACGCATCGAAATGAGAAGCTCGCAACATATATCCGGGGTCCTTGCGGAATTGACTCGACAAAGGGAAAGAGCGAGGGAGTACGAGGGTAAAAAGGAAAAATGTATAGGAGTAAGTGAATCGTCGGTTTTGCGAGGTGAAAAGGGTCCTCCTCCGCGGGTGGATATGGAAGCGATTGCGAAGAGCGGGAGAACGGTCGACGAGAGAGGCGCGACTCTTCTTTCATACTCGCATTCGTGTGGAATATAATGGGGTTGGATTTCACCGAGAGTGCCGCGGCTGCCGCCACCGGCAGGGGAAGAATGAGAACGAGAACGAGCACGAGAAAGAGAAAGAGAGATGGAAATGGAAGTGCGAGGTGGGCATACGCGAGAGGACCGAGGAAAGAGAGACGAGAAAGGGAAAAAGGCGAAACGACGAAAGGGTCCGTGAAATGGACACTGGAAATGGATAGCCATTATATTCAGACTTTTCTCTCTCTCTCTCTCACTCTCTTTTGCTCTTCATCTCCCCTCCGACCCCTACCCACCACCACCAAGCGCCTCGACCACTTCTTTCCCTATTTTCCTTCCTTTCCTCGATCCTAAAGGTAGAGGTACCCACCAGACGCACTCCGCGTGTATCGAATTATTATAAGCTCTCGAACGTATCGAATAAACCGGAACAGAAATTACCCTAAAAAAAGAAACGGAGTTATATCGCGAGTTCTTTGACACGTGTCGAGCGAAAAAAGAAACGTCACACGCGTATAAACCTCGAACGGGCGTATTATTCTGCGTCGAATCGAAATTCGAATCCCGAGAGCTTCTTCCAAATCGTTGTCACGGAAAAATCTCGCACGATCCGTTTGACGTATGGAAAATACATTGGGCGGATACTCAGCGAGGCGCGAATATTAGTTATTCGCGCTGGGGAAGCTATCGGCGGCTGCGTCGATAGATTCGAAATGTCGCGGTCGTTCGAGCGAGAAATATACGAGTAGGTAACCTACGCGGCGGCGGGGACGGGGATCACTCCGTCCTGACGTATCTATACACCGTCGCGCCAATATAGGTACCTACTGATATATTATATCCGCCACACCCCGGCCCATACACGCACGTATCTCTGTACCTACTATACCTATGACTATACCTATGACTATACCTATGACTAGACCTTGATTCAAAGCGAGCCTTTTTTCTCGTTACTCCTTCATGGATAAACCCTCGGCGTTCTTACCGATGCTGTGGACAAAACGCGGGTATCGTCGATGCGTGGTTAGGTAGTTGATAGATAGAGGACGTTCGATATATACCTACTTGGAAGAAGTACTACTCGAGAGTCTAGGAACGAACCGATAAATCTCTCTCTTATTTTTCTCCAAGCTCATCGGCTGTACCTACCTCGGCTACGTCGCCTACATCGCTGCCCGCATCTCCCTGCAACCCTTCGTCGTCAATATTTATCGTTAAACCGAAACAACTCGACCCCCACCCATAATCCTTCCGTATTTATGGTGGCGGCGGTGGAGGCGATGCCGCACTTCGATATCATAAATTTGACCTTTGCCCGATTTATGTTCGAAATTTTGCCGCTGACAAAGTGAAATAGACGCGCGATTGGAGGGAAACGTTCGTTATCGCCCAAAATTACCTCGTACGATTTTCGTTGGTTGGGTGCACACGCAGCGCGCGACGATCGTATCATCATCGTCATCGTCATCATCATTATTATTATTAACATCGTATAGATTCGCAAATGCAGGAGTACGAATGCGTGAGCTGGAAATTGAAATTGGCGAGGGTCGCGTCAAGTTTTCGTCCTCGAGTTTCCGCAAATGGAAACTTATCGGTTAAGAAAACGAATAAGGTATTATTGGTATATGGCGGGGTGGAGGTGTGGGATAAAAAAGAGTCGAGCGAGACGAAGAAAGTGGTAAAGCAACGAGACGACGACGACGACGACGAGCGACGAGAATTCGCGGGTCGCCTTTGAAACTTTTACCCCGAGAGTTTTGCGAAGCAATCGAAATTGCCGTCGCGTCGCCATCCCCGTCGTCGTCGTCGTCGTCGTCGTCGTCGACGTCCATAGCGCACTTCCTCTCGCACATACACACACACACACTCATATATATATATCACCAACACCGCACAATGGATTCGTAATGATTCGACGGCGAGAGCAACAGAGAGTAAAGTTTTGTCGAAGAAACGCCGACGAGTTGCTGCTGCTGCTGCTGCTTTCCCGTTTCTTCGACGAGAAACCAGAAGAGTGCGATACCTATATATATGTATATATATATATATATATATATCGACCGAGGAAAAGAAGAAATGGAAAGAGATGAGAAGAAGAGGGGAAAGACCGCGAAACCCTGCGAATTAGCCCCGATGCTCGAGGCTCGACCCCCGCCCCGGACTTCCCAGACATCGTGGCATGCTCCCCCTCCCTCCTCTTACATTCGTACCTATATATATCCGTATGTATGGAACACATCCCTGCTTCGCCTTCTTTTCGTTTGACGTAAAAGTACCGGTATGTACCAAAGGCGACATTTCTTATACCGGTTTCTCCTCTTTTTACGATTTATCCGTGGCGAATAAAAAGTTGCCAAGATGTACAGGCATATACAATAGGAATGCGACTTTCGTACCTACCGATCAAACTTTCATACAAAATCAGTCGCGTTTTCGATTATTTCATAGATTTATTCTCCCTATAGATTAAAATGTAATCGATGAGATTGTACGTACGTGGAAATTTCTCCTGATAAATGGATACAATTTGTAAGGCACCGCGTGTGTAACAGTCGCGGAAACGCGACGCGATAGCATGAAAACGAACGAACAAAAAAATGACAATTTGGCGGCATAAAGGAGGAAACCTGGCTGGCTGGCTGGCTGGCTGGGTGGCTCGTAGATTTCGCAGTGGTACACGTTCGTTGGACAAATGTGTCGATGCGAGCGAGAGAGAGAGAGAGAGAGAGAGAGAAATATTTGGTGTACAGAGGCACGCGCGTTAATCGAATTAGTCACGTCCGGACGGGGATGGGCAGACGAGGGAGAACCACGGGCCGCAGGCTTTTCTCGCGAGCATCGGGATTTAAATCCATGCATATGCATACATTTCCTCTCCGATTCGATTTTTATCAATTTGTCGGTTTGATCGCTGGCGGCTTTATACCCGATCGCGTGTCGCTCTTTTGTCCCGGTACGCGTCAAACAACGCTCGCGGCCGGTAACGAGGGGCCAGGGGGGAGCCAGATGACACGTACGTACGTATTCTACCGTCCCACCTCACCACCTCCAATATATCCACTCGATCGTCTATAAAACGAGTTGTTCGTCCACCACCACCACCATCACCACCGACTACGACGATATTATTCGAAATCGATGGAAATTGCTTATAGCGACTCTCGTGCGTGTGTTTGTGTGCGCCTATGTTTTTTCCCCCGCCTCCTTTTTTAATCAGCAAATTCGTTTTCTCGTTACAATCCGCGCAACATCAACGGCTCGTCGTGTTTTCCATCGCCTCGGATTGACATTAATCGAGTAATCGACCGTCTCGTTCGAAACGAGAAATTTTAATCAATTTCGTTGTCTCGACGTGCCACCGCAAATTTACTCGAGGGACGCGAGACTCGGAGAAAGAGAAGTAGGTATCATTAACGGGGTTATTAATTATCGCTCGGGGTATATTTCGAAAAATGAGAAAGAGCGCGACGCCGCCGGTAACTTTTCTCATGGGAAATCCCGGCGACGAGGATTTTTTCAGCCACTTTTTCCGCGCGAGAGTCGTTCCCTCGTGCGATTTTAATGCGTTAAATTCACCTGGGTTTACGAGAAAAATTAATCGTAAGAAAGGAGCCTCGGGGCCACCTGATGATACGTCGCCGCGTATACGTAGGTACCTGCGTATATTTGGTAGTGATTTGGTCACGGGTGCATTGACACGTTCGGGTGGTCGCTGGGGTAGGAAAAAAAACGAGGCAAGGAGGTTATTATTTACCTATACGCGAGCGTGAGAAAGAGAGAGAGAGAAAGAGAGAGAGAGAGATAAAAAAAGAGGGTGAAACGGCGTTGGCACACGACCGCTGCACCAGACTGGCGCGTCACGCCACGTTAAACTCAACGAGTTTCGATGAAGCGAAAACTTGAGCGGGTACGCCTATAGCCTCCTCTCCTCTCCATTCCCTCGTCTTTTTTTACCTTTCACTCTTTCTCATCTACCTCCCTCCGCTCGCTATGCTATACCTTGCTACCCGTTCATGCGCAATTAAAGTTTTCACGGCTCACGGCAACTCTCGGGGCTTTCTTTCTCCATTTTCTTTCTCTTTTTCTTTCTCTCTCTCTCTCTCTCTCTCTCTTTACCTCTCTGCCTCTCGCTCACGACGCCTTCTTTTCTACATCAGACTTGACTCGAGACTCTCAAGCGTGATCGCATTCAACCCTCCAGGTTTAGCGAAAATTCTGATGGCCTCTGCGATTTTAATCCGACACGAGAGAAAGCGCAAGGGCGACTAAGACGAAGATATTGAAAATGTAGACGGTTAATAAACGTCTCGCCAAGCTCCAACGAGCTTATGACTCACCCCACCGTACACTCCGCTTTACTCTCGTTTTCTCTACTTATTTCATTTTCTCCCTCTTCTTTTAATTCGCTGATGATCGAAATTTCATCCAAGAATTTCTTCGTTTCGAACAACTCCGGACTAAAGAATATTTGACCCATTGTAAAAGAGAGGGAGAGAGAGAGAGAGATTCGACGAGGTGTGAGAACGATGAGAAACGCTTCTCGCTCTGATTCAACAAAGGACCAGGAAATAAGGGATGGACGCGGGGGGATGTACTACTATAGGTACTAGGTAGGTATAGTTACGCGAGGTCATCCGTAAAACCATCTTCCGTCGTGCGACTACGTAACAAGACTGTAAATTCTGTCCAAGCCGATACTACCGTACCTACAATATGATATACATACTCTTGTCTCCTTGATTCGCGGACCGTACGCGTCGACTGGTTCAACAGAGTGGTTGAGAAGCGTTGCGAACGTATCGAAACGAGGGCAAAAGAAAGAAAGAAAGAAAGAAAGAAAGAAAGAAAGAAGGAAAAAGCGGGAAGCACGTTCGAGAGTCCCTCCGAGCGGAGAAGATCCAAGGCGTGGCTCTTTCTCTCTTCCCTTGCGCACATCGGCGCATCAGCCCTTTGTCGAGACTCGAGCGTGCGAACGAAGCAGCACGGTGAAGCACGGAGGAGGCAGCCAGCAGTGTGGATATATCAGGTGGAGACGGGATGGAAAAAGAGAAGAGGCGCGTGCGTGTCACGAGCGCATTAATGTATCGTCCACACGGAAGATATTCCGGACCGAGAGAAGTACACGCACACGCCCGTCGACGTTCGACGTCGACGAAAAGAAAAATTAATGGAAAAAACAAAGAAAGATGGAAAGAAGGAGGTACGGATGGGGAGCGAGGTGGCTGCTGTTGGTGATAACGCGTTGGGTTATAGGTACAAAAAGAGAGAAAGGAAAAGGGAGAGACAAGAGCGTGACGCGGTGTGACGCATCGGGAGAGATCGAGGGAGGCCCGAACAAGAGATTTCCAACGTAAAAAACTCCCGCTAAAATGAATAACGTATTATACACGAATGTAGATGCGCGTATGGAAAATTGCACGTACGAGAAGGGTAGGTACGTACTCCGGGGGGATGAAACGCGACGGGTATGAATGTCAAACAAAAAAGCATACGAGAGAAATAAAGCACGCGAGCGAGTCGGAGAAGCGAGAGGCGTGAAAAATCCAAATGCCGGAAATTTACGCGCGGTTAGCCGCGAAGTGATTTAATTAAAATGTCGAGAGCTCTGGAATACGCCACCGCATCGTGTATTCCCGCAAAGATCCATTTTTTTCTCTTTTTTTTTTCTTTCAACGTCCGAAACGAGAGACGGAGCGATAAAAAAAACGAGCCAATATAGTCGATCGAAATGAACCTTCGTTCTCTAACTTTCGTCACTGAATCTACTACCACCTCTCTCTCTCTCTCTCTCTCTCTCCTCCATCGTTTATATATTTGGGAAAGGGAGCAAAGTGTACGGTCGAGTGGCTCGACGAGACCGGAGGAGCCATCCTCGGGGAAATGTCGTAAACCTCTCTCTCTCTCTCTCTCGATCTCTTCATCTCCGGACGATTAATTACAGCGAGTCAAAAGAGGAAGATGGAGACTAATTAATTGCGCCGATTCCCTTCTCCGAATGAGAAACGTACCGAGGTCTCTCCGACGCGAGGACGACGCGTATAGAGTACGCGCGTCGCTTTCCAAGATAAATGTACCGAATAATGAGAATAATGAATATAGAAACGAAATGATTTAAATTCGATGATTAATTGCCGAGTAAAATTTAGTCGAGGAGACTCGATCGAGGAACGAGGATTCGGGACTGATCGATATCGAATCTCTTTTGTATACAAAGAGGATCGTTATTATGGGTTCGCTCGTATTTGCCTCCACGCCGCTGTACAAGCCGAGGGAAACTGTGAGTATCTTGCCGTGTCTACGCATATCTCCAACTCGTCGGTAGCTGTACATATAGGTATACGTAGCTAGTATAGGTACGCGACGTAGATGTTCGTAGAGGGAGACCCGGAGTTTGAGTTGAATTGTTGGCAGCCTCCAGTCTAGTTGCGGAGTCGCAAAGGGTCGAGGAGAGACGTCGCTTCGACCGGACTTATAAGAGCCCCTCGAGGAATTAACGGGAGGGTCGACGAGAATACGCGTGGTATTGGACGAGAGAGAGAGAGAGAGAGAGAGAGAGAGAGATGCCAAATGGACGAGGCGGTGAGGATCGAGACGTGATTACCATTCGGGAGTTGTTTACCCTCCCCGGCCCCCCAGGCCGACCACAACGTACCTACCTATCTACCTACCTTCCTACCTACATCGACAAACAGCTCGGCAATGCGCTATACGCGCGACGCTGGATACGTATAGACACGATCCCTTGGCCAACTCGTTACTTCGTCCTCGACGGATCAAAAATCATAAAAACATGATCGATCTCGTTGCATCGTCGCGAGTACCAACTCGTTTCGCGCGAGGTTCCCTCGATTTAAACGTTCCACTACTTTGACCGCGCTATCTCATCGTCGGTTTTCCTCTTCTTTTATCGCGAGCGATAAAAATTCGAACTTTACCCGAATAGCCATAGAAGCATAGGCGGCTACCTAGATCCCCATCGGTATCGTCTTTAAACAGCGGCGAAAGATAAAAGAGAGCCGAGATGGTCGACGAATGGAATAAAAATGAGGATATACCGTATATCGAAGTATAGGTGTGTATATATATAGGTAAACCTACGCACACGCGTGCCTATTTAACTCGCACCGTTTGTTTTCGTCATCAAGGCGAACCACGCGCGCGGTTAGTGAAAGAGAACGAGTCGCTCGCCCTCGGAAATACGACGAGGAGTACAACGAAGCGCGTAGTGAACGAAAAAACGCGGTTCCTCGACGACAGGTACAAATAAAACGTAGAGTATATGAAACGAGAGGGAGACCGGGGGGAGGAGACATCTTCGTGACCGGAGTCATTCCGTACTTTCTCTCCACGAATGCGACCAAACGGGAGCTTAAACGACCCTTTCAACATGAAAGGAGATTCGTCTTCTTCTTTCAGCCAAAGAGAAGAAAACGTTCCACCAAGGATTTTTCGCACGAGAAAAAAATCTTGGAGACGATAGACTCCCCGTCAAAGAGCGTTTAGAAAAATATCGTACAGCTCGGAAGTGAAACGCGGTGGGGCGGTCGGAAGGTGGATACCTACTTACGTAGGAAATATATTTCGGAAGTTTGACGCGAATACGCGGCAAAGGTGCCGAGAGATCGCGAGGGTACGAAAGAAAATGCGGAAAAGCGAGGGTCGGACATTCGCGGTCCGTGATGCGAGGGCAAATAGTGACCCCGACCGAGTGGTGGCGAGCTTCTCTCGTTTCTTGCGGGGGTACACAATATTATCACGCGGCAGAGATCTAAACTGTCCGAGATGTTCGCAAAGCCTCGAATACGTATATAGGAGTGTTGGTACGCGGCTTATTCCCTCTGGCTTATTCCTCGGTAACGGGCTTTCGAGACGAGTTCAAAAAAAAAAAAAAAAAAAAAAACGAGAGAGCGCGTATGCGCGTCGAGAAAAGAAGATGGTGATGAGTGGAGTTGAAAGAGACGCGAATGAAAAAAAAAAAAAGAAAAAAGAAAAACACGGATAAGCCCCCGGTAGACCTCTTCGCGGAGCTGCAAAACTTTTCCAAGTTTACTCGCGAGAGACGTTGAATTGCGAGAAACTCTTCGTCGCAGTCGTTTCTTGGCTCAGGGTAAAGCTATAGAGCGCGTTCGTGCGCTCGCGCACACACACACACGCACACACGTATTCACGTTTATTTCCTCGACGATCTCTCTCGCCACCGGAGGCAGAAGCAAAGCTTTACCTTTGCTCTCTTCCCTCTTTCGGTGTACGTAGCGAAGCAAGCACCGATGGAACGAGAAACGAGAGATACGAGATACGAGAAACGAGAAACGAGAAACGAGAAGGCTGTCTTTGACGCGAAAGGAGGCAAACGCGCTCTCATTTTTCTCCCCCTCCGAGCGTAAAAGAAACGTTCCTATTAAAGCACCAATCGGGCATCCTCCCGCGTCAACGAGAGGAACGCGAGTATCTTTCTCTCTCGTCATTGATACCCGGAACGAAAGTATCGCCCCAAAACTAAAGATCCGTTGCATTCTTCGAAAAGCATGCAGAGACGGGAAGAGAGAAAGAGAGAGAGAGAGAGAAAAACTGATAATTTTAATCGTCGGGGCATCGCGGCGTTCCGAAAGAAGCACTCTCGTATTTAACGGTAGATGAAAGTGGATTACGCGTCCTCTGTCGGAGAGAGAGAGAGAGCTTCCGATGGCAGCAAAGGCTGCCATCGGAAGGAGAAAGAGGGAGGGCAACGCTGACGAAGCAATTTTCTCCTGTTAGTCTCGTCTTCCGTTTTATTTTAGGCCGTTTTTTTTCTTCCGTACTCGAGGCATCGGGGATACACCACTTCTGGCGTCTCGCGATTTTAATCGCGAAAAAAGCTCCGAACGTCTCCTCCCGACAGGCCATCTTCCGCATCCTCGATATTGTATCGCTTTTCGTACATCTTCCAGCCGTCTTTCACGCGGTACTTAACATCGGATAAAAGCTTCTTCCCTATATACTATATACGTATGCATTTCCGGGTTCAAGTGGGAACAAGCGCGTTGATCGCGAAGAAGGAGCGTTAATGAAATTGATCTCATCGACGGAGCGAGAGAGGAATAAGACCTTTGCTGTTGAGGAGATGCAAACGCGAAGGGAGGAGGCCCGAAGAAGGCCGAAGAGACGAGGGACGAGCGAGAGCCCGCCCTGCTACTTTTACGAAGAATAACCCTGTGCGCGCCTCTATCCATCTCCGACTCACAGACCATAACATCTATCTATCGATCTATCTACTTATAATTCTTCGTTTTATCATCAAACTGCTCTTCTCGAATAGGCTCGACATTAAATATACCTATAGACGACGACGACATAGGAGCATCGGATATATACGCGTCCAGCCATAACGCTCGTAGGTCCAGCGATAGCGTTCTTGTACAACGGTAAATTAAATTAAATGGACCGTTCGCGGGGTAGAAGCGTTTTCCGCGTCAAAGCGTTGACGTATATACATATATAGGTATAACGAGGCGCGAGGCATATAGTCGGTCGGGTCGCGTACGTAGACGAACGTAGATGCGAACGTAGATAACTGATAATTTCATCACTCGACCGTCACCGCCGCCACTGGATCGGGGAATATATTAATTGACGTGTCCTTTGTGTTCGAGCGGGCTCGCGAGAGCTCGAAAACGTATCGGGCGGTGGCCGTAGAGAACCGAGTATAAATTCATTGGGAAGTGCGGAGGAAGCGTTCGAAATAAGGGAGAAGGAAAAAAAAATTGCGATAAAGTGCATCGAGGAACGGAAGGACGAAAGGAGAGAAAAAAAAGAAGAAGGGCGGATCGAGACGAAAGTCATCGATAATGCGGACTATGGAGAGGCTAAGTTTGATCGCGAGAGATCGAATTCGTGGATACCTACGTACGGTCCTGCATCGAAAGAGACGATGAAAAGAACGAGGAGCTATCGGAATCGAGCTGACGCGACCATTCGGATCCTGGCTACGACGATACAGAGTGCGTATTAAATCTGGGCGGGGTGAGGAGAGGGAACCGCCGGCCATTCGATCGGCAATTTGAGACGCGAAATACTTTTGTTGCACCGATCGAATTACGTCCAATGAAGTAATTTCTCACGTAGGTGGGTGTACCTACGAGTGGCGAGTCAACTCGAAGATTATAGAATTTCATCCGAGTTATTTTCAAAGTCCATAAACGACGGACACGCGTTGTAGTCAATTAAATCCTCGGAGGAGAATAAAATAGTCTCGATCGTTATTTCCTCGTAGGGGGGTCTCGGAGGTTAACCGTGCGTATCGCTCGAGCGAGCTTTTGCCAACCTTCTCTCTCTCTCTCTCTCTCTCACTCACTCACTCGGAGGACCTGTTGCGAACGGCGATCGATCGAGCAACGTTACATACGCGTATATATAGGACCTACGATGCCTATATTTCCTAATACCACGTCCAGCTGCTGCCGGTGCATTATCTATAAAAGCTGGCTTATACCTACTAGTATAGCTACGTTTCGGGGTTTATTGCCGGTTTTGAGCGATCTCGCACGTGTACGAGCCGTTGCATCCGCGACCTCTCTCGCGTACGACTGTACTCGGCTCGGCCGTTCCGAATAAAAAATATCGTCGCTACCGTAAGGTATTGCGTCGTTTTCCTTCAGAGTTCCTCCTTCCGGGGTACTTTCGTGCTTTTACTATCGAAATTTTACGATACCGGCATACCTCGCCAGTCGCTGTTGCCTAGAATTACACCCGTTTCCTCGTACACTTAGGTACCTACCTACCTACCTACCTATCTACCTACCTACCTACCTACATGTACGAAGTACGACAGGCTCGCACTAAAGACGTTCGCTTCGACCTTCCAAGGGACAAATTCGTACGGACGGAGGAAAAGAAGGAAAAACGATCGATCGATGGACGATTCGATCGTAGGTTCGAAGCCAATCTTGGTCGTAATAATGCTGTATTAAATGATATTGGTCAGATTTCAATGTCAGAAGAGGAGGATGATAAAAAAGACTACCCGAAGTGATTGAAAGTTTTTTCCTCGCGTGTACGACCGAGCGAGCGAGAGAGAGAGAGAGAGAGAGAAAGAGAGACGATGCTCGGGGCAGTGATATTTCACTCGCCGCCACAGGAGCCTATCTCTTTCGCTTCATCTCTTTCGAGCGATTCCTCGTCGCTCGAAGCGAGTATTTGTCACTGTGATGCGTGTTTCGCGAGGTACAGCTATAAAGGACGTAACGTTGATTCACGAGTTAGCCGCGCCCGGCAGAGTATTCTCGTCAAGAATATACGACTCGGTAATGGGAAGCTATTTTCCACGTGGGGAAGGGAGAAGAGTCAACGTGATCCGGATGGGATATTTTCAAAGGCACGGCGCGGCGGGCGTGATTGATTAATTCGAATCGATGCTTGAATGTATTAAAGCCGAATGAAATTGAACGACCGTGCCCATAACGGAGATCTCGAAAGTCTTTCAATCTCCGAAGAGAAAAAAGAAATCTGGTTGAAAATCTCGCTTTAACGAGATTGTCGTCGACAAAGGGATCGAGAAAAGAAATGACGCGCGCGTGTGCGTGTGTGTGTGTGTCCGATGGAGAAAAAAAAAACAGAAAAACTTGGGACGTTTGTCCGCGAATGATTCGAGATCGAGGGCCGAGGAGGAGGAAAGAGGAGACGAGGTTGATCGTTTGATGAGAGCTAGCGGAGGGTTGATTGTAGAAATGCTCGCGAGAATATATACGTTTTCTGACATATAGGCACGTACGTACGTACGTACGCGCGTGCGCGTGTCTGTGTGTAGATATATGCTCGAAGCGTAAAGGGTGTAGTAGGTATAGAGAGAGAGAGAGAGGAAATGCGCTTCTGGATTTACAGTAGCGAGTGGGTGGAGGTTCGCGCGGCACGACATACCGAACGAAGAAGGAGACGAGCTGCTGGTTCCGAAGGTTTTCGGGGAGGGAACGGGACGGATGGAAGGCGAATCCGGGGAGGATACTAGATAGGATCGAGATTGGATCACGCCAAGATAGAATTGGATGGGATAGGACCGATGCTCGTGGTTGGCAAGATCGTGTAGGTACGCGTCCGTGCGTCGATGTGTGGCCATCGCGTTCGGGCCCGGAGAGTGCAGCTGGCTCTGCCATTGAACGCGCGCGCGCGTCCTCGTCCTCGTCCTCGTCCTCGTCGGTTACACGCGCTGCTTCCCTATATAAGCTGCTTCGGTAAACCTTTGAAATTTATTCGATCAATTTCTCGACGAGGAGAAGGACCGAGGAAAGGGAGAAGAGTTCACCGAGAGACGAAGTTATAGTCGAGAGGTTGGAAAGAGAAACGAAGAGAAATCACAAGCGACCAAACACAATTTATATCATACCTCTCGTATCATCCTCTATATATAGGTACGTGTATATACCTACGTACCTAGCCTACCTATATTTGTAAGTTTTTTAAGGTGCTATTTAAAATTAGAAGAAAAAAAAGGATATTTATTAGAAGCGTAGTTGAATAGGTGAATAGCTAGATAGCTAGATAGGTAGATAGGTAGGTAGATAGGTAGGTAGGTGGTAAAAATTCAAGCCGCAGCGTTCCATCTCCCTCTTCTCGTTAACGCATTCGTGTATAATGCACGGCCCAGGGCTCGATGAGCGTCCCATTGAGATGCGCCAAGAGCGTAGGAACTAACGACCGGGGAAAACACACGAGAGGAACGGAGAGTGACCAAAAGCACCGAGTCTGACACCTGCCTGGCTACCGCTTCTCTATCTGCCTCGCGCCGAGACGATCTCTCGGAGATAAATATCTCGCTGGGCAGTGCGAGGGAGGGGCCGCCCCTCCTTCGTTGCTCTCGTTTCACACCCCCTCGACGCTAACCTACATTTCGACCTACCACGGAAAAGCCCTCTCGACTTTTCTTTGCTCCATCGTTGGAGGACATAAAAATGAAATTTTGCCTTTGAATAATTATTTATATTCGGTAAACGCGAGCCAAGTAGGTACGTCGAATAAATAGAGCCGGGCCGGACGTTAAAAAGGGACCGAAAGCTTCGTAGTAAGTATCGGCGGAGACATCCGGTTGATTTTTCGTCGCAAGATTGACCTCGCTCGGTTCTTCGACATTCCTCGTCTCTTCCTCCTCCTCCTCCTCCTCCTTCTGTCGGAGTTGGCCGTCCGACGCGCTACCACTCAGGTGCTGTCTGCGAAAGCTTTTACGTCGAGGTGTCGTCGAGCGTCGAGTAGTAGTCGCGACGTCGCTTGTCGACGACACGCGCCTCCGTCGTATCGCTCTATAACCCTTTATACGCGGCGACTCGAAGCTTTTCTCTCCTCGCGCAAACGCACCCACGTACGTACAATCGCACGGATCGTACCGTAAACGAATTTTCAACTCGAGTTACAGCGCTCTCTTTCTATTTATTAATTTCAAGATTAAAATAAATAATACGACGACAAGGCATTGACTACGCGTAAAAGAGTCGTCTATTTAAAAAATCGTTTTGTGTTCTAGTCCTTTCGTGTCACGAGCGATTCCTCCCCCCGTGGTCGCCGGATACGTAGGTATACCTACTCGCTCGTATATAGTTACATCGCCACCGCACGGTACAAATACGCAAACGCGCGTTAGCGGTGATGCTCATGGTGGTGGTGGTGGTGATGGCGGTGGTGGTGCTGGTGGCGGCGGCGGTGGCGGCGGCGGCAACGACGCTAGTATACTATTCGCATCGTGCCCCCCCCCTCCCCTCCCACTCGTCTCTCGTTTTTCTCCCGGTAACGAACGTGGACCGTTGATCAAAGCGCATGAACGAGAGAAGAGCGCCAAGGGAATTTATTTCGTGCGATTTTCGAATCGACTCGTTCAGCAAGCAATCGGCAAAAATCACCGTTTCGCCCAATGTGTAATGGGCTTGGTTCGAAGCTCGTTGCACGCTCGAAAGAGCGTTACGCGCGAGAGAAAGCAAGAGAGAGAGAGAGAGAGAGTGAGCGAGAGGCATCTCGCGTCGCTACCTCTCTCGTTCGGGGGAGAAAAAAAAAGCAAAGGGGATAAAAAAAAGCAGCAGTCGATTTCACGTGTTGGTTGCTCACCGGCACTGCGAATTCAGACTGGAAAAGGTATTTGCAGAGGGAAGGAAAGAGGGGCAAAGGAGAGATGGAGCAAGAGGGGTGGGTGGGTGGGTGGTGTATGCGATTGAAATAAAAAGAGAGAAAATAGAGACGGTGAGAGGGGGCGACGTGTGCATTTGTAACGGCGCGTAGAGACCGAGAGAGCTTGAAAGGTAAAAGGGAAACGAATGTAAACTGATTCGAAGCTCGTTAAGTAACGTTCGTTCATGATGATATTATTTCCGTATGGTCTATGTCGGTGCCGCGTAAAGTCACGAGTACCTGCCTATACTCGTTTCCGTGCGACTTTTTTTTTACAATATAGTTCATCTTTTATCGGACGTTGATTACTTAATATTATAAAGCTCGTCTTTCAATTAAAATTCGTATTAAAATTCGTACGTAGGTACTCCGGTCCGTGATATTCGACAATGTGAAGATTTTTCGTGACAAGTATACTTTGATCGTCGTCGTCGTCGTCGTCGTCGTCGTCGTCGAAACGCAATAGGTACAGAGTACGTAGGTACGAGCGTAGCGTTTGCTCGATATGGGTATGCGACATTACCGTGTTCGAAGAAAGAGCGTCAAGAGCCATATACGCGTACGATATATAGGTACGCGTAGGTGGTAGGTTAAGGGCCCGTAGGAAGCCTTTGAGCACGTAGAACGAGGCTTGTGTGAATCTCGGGACGACCGCGCGGAGGGTGACTCTCGCTCGTACGTACGTATGTACCCATGTACCTATGTACCTATGTACCTATACGTACGTACGTACGTACGTACGTACGAACCACCGAGTTCATATTTTCTTCGCTTCTTCGCGCTTTCTCCCCGTTTCCTTCATTTTTTCTCTTCCTACTTTCCTCTATTTCATCCGCCGTGAATCGCATAAGCGTATAAAAGGGGCGGAACGGGGATAAAAGAACGACCGAGAGAGAGAGAGAGAGAGTGAGAGAGAACGCAAGTCACGAGGTTGAACCTTTTTGACTTTTTCGTCTGTACGGGGCGCACGCACGCACACGTACACGGACGAGACTCTGCCGGTGGCATGGCGTTTTTGTGCACAGGTACGAGGCTTTTATTTCACGTAGTGTTCAGAGAACGGGCGCGAAATACCCGTGCGAACAGAGGATTTCCTCTCGTCGCTCGTACTCTCGTCGTTCGCCTCTACTTTGCCTCTTGTCTTTCCCCGCATACATAGGTGGTAGGTAGGTACCTACTACCTACCTACCTACCTACCTACCTACCTACCTACCTACCTACCCATATACGCGCTATGCTCTCCTATATATCGTTCTCGTTAAAAGAAAAAAGAAAAAACGCAGGAGAAGGAAAATACACAGGTCGAGTAATTAAGAATCGAAATATACGTATCCTCGGACAAAAAATGACTCTTTCTCCGGCGATCGAGCATATCGGGACACGTTCGAGTATTTTCTCTCTTTTTCTTTTTAATTACTCGCTTTCGAGAGATACCACCTCGTCTCTTGAAATGCATTTTTATATTCGTACAGTGTATTTGCGAGAAAAGAAGAGTCACGAGAGAAACCGGGGTGGAAACGGAAAAAGAGTGCGAGAAGAGGAGGAGGAGGAGGAGGAAAAGAGGAGTCTCGTGTGGTTTTCATGTGGCAAAAGCGAAGTAGAGGGGGGAGGGGGGGGGAGGAGAGCAGGGTGCGGTAGAGAGAAAAGGGAAAATACATATACAAGAAGTGGAAAGCGAGACGTCGGCAAAAACGAGAGGGTGAAAGAGATAGAGAAAAACGTACGGGCGCGATGGAGAGAGGTCGAGACTCGCGGCTGTCGTCAGCACAGCCACGCGATTAAAATGTAAAGGGATTCATGTGGGCTGTGAGCCCAGCCAATTTATATGCGTCTGGGCTTAGGCTTCGCTCTCGCACGTGCTCCCGTTGCCACGGAAATCGGCCTATAATACTCTCTCTCTGTATATCATTGTCTCGTTCGTTCGGTCGTTCGCTCCTTTTTTTATTTATTTTTTATTTCTTTTTTCTTTTCCTTTCGTTTTATTCACCCTCTATATATCATTCCATCGCGTATCACGAAAATGATGCAGCCTGCAATTTTCATCTCACCGTATCTCCCTTTGTATCCTCGTTTTATGTTGCAACGAAGCCGGAATGCGTCCTCTCTCTCTCTCTCTCTCTTATTTATACGAGCATTCATGCGTGTCGCGATTGTCAACTTGGAGGACTCGATAAACGCACGTAAGAATGCTATACCCGTTTCGAAACAATACGGGACGAGAGCGTTATTTAATAAATTCGAATTGCTTCCGTCTACTCGAGGAAAGATGAAAAATTGTATTTTCCGCTGGTTATTTCTTTCGCTGGTATTTTGGCAACGGGAACCGGGCTTGAAATGAAAACAGCGAGACGGAGAGGAAGGAGATAAATGGTCGAGGAGAGCTTTATCGTCGTCGCAAATTCTCGACCGATTTAGTATTTTAATAAAGCTTCGAGTTATATACGTCCCCGCGCGCGCCACCAGTCGGCGGGCAACAAAATGCGCGAGAGAGAGAGAGAGAGAGAGAGAGAGAGAGAGAGAGAGAGAGAGAGAGAGAGAGAGAGGGCGAGTGCACGCAAACACGGGGAGAGTTTGGCCAAGGAACGCCGTGGCGGCGCCGACGACGACGACGACGACGACGACGAAGAAGGAAGAGAACGCTAATGGTGTCATAGATTTTCTCTCGACTCCCTCCCGCGCAAGACTCCGAGAGAGCCTTCTTCGAGCGTACCACGGCCCATCCTCGTTCGTTGTTGCATACGCGGCAGCCTTTCCACGGTCCCACGGACTATCAACATTTACGATTGATTTTCTTCCATGCTGCGCGTTCCTTCCTTTTTTTATGGCTTTTATTTGGTCGCGAGTTAATCGTCCCAAACTCTCGTCGTCCCCTTTTTTTTGTGCCGGAACATCTCGAACGAAGAGATCAAACGCGTATCTCGGTATCGAAACTGTACGTTACGGCAAAAAAAAAAAAAAAAAAAACAAAAAGTTTTCATCGATTATCGATCGGTCAACGAAGAAAGAGGAATAAATCTCGTTCGATCGAGGCTTTACCATAAGGGAAAAGGGGTAATTAAATTCTGCTTCGTTATAGATATAGTATACGCGGACCTACGTAGGTATCGACGGATCTCGTGTACCGGAGGACGAATACGTCCATTGGATGCGCGTCCCGACACTTGGCAAAAGCCACTTTGTGACAGAGAAAGATAAAGAGAGAGAGAGAGAGGGGACGAAATAATAAAGAACGAAAGAGGAATGGTAGGGGGGTTGGTAGAGAGAGGTGGTGGATAAATCCCCGAGAGCGTGAGAGATTCGATCGAATCTCCACTGGATTGTCCAATAATCTTCTCTTCATTTTATACCGACGAGGAAAATTGCGAGATAGAAAATCCGGAGAGCGCTTTTGGTCCTTTTATTCCCTGGCTCCGTTATATTTCACTAGGAGAGAGAGAGAGAGAGAGAGAGAGAAAGAGAAAAAGGGCTTTGCTCGAGGATGTCGCGCGTCCACTGTCCCGCCTCTCTCACGCGCGCTGGCTTCGTAGGTATACGCCGTACCGAGCAATATGTCCTTATCTCTTACGATGCTCCACACTCCCTCGCCGGCTCTGCCAGCCCATCACCCCCTCGCCCCATCTCCCTTTCTTTCTTTCTTTCTTTCTTTGTATAACCTTCCTCTTTCTTTTCACCAAAAGCTTACTCCGCACGGAAAAAAGAAGGCGCGGTCTTGCTGATTCCCCGTATCGCAAAAAGAGCCGTGTCCCATTGAAATCGTGTACGAAATCGTGAATCAAATTATTATCCATTTTGATCTCGTCAAATTAATCAATTATATTAATACGAACGAAACTTTGTCGATGGTCGACCGAAAATGGGTCAACGACGATGGTACAAAGTCGTGTACGCTGGATGAGTTTTAAAAAAGCACTCGCAGCCTCTCTCGGCGTATGCTTTGGGGCTTTCGAGAGAAAAATAAAACTGCAATGATCTCTCGGTCGGAGAACAAGAGGGAAGGCAAGTGGACGAGAATTTTCGTTGCCAAAAAGAGCGAGTGTGCCGATTGTGTGCCAGCCAAAGGTTTTCGGCTACTCTCGGGGTGCAATCTTATCTCGCGTACGTATATATCGTCTCTATAGTTGGATACACGAATAAAAAATATAACATAAGTTTTGTGAATATAAAATGTCTACATATATATACGGGTTATTCATTATTCCGACAATGATAAGGGCTCGTATATTCATATTTATATTTTCATGGAGATTGCTAATTTTCGTTATTCATTGTCAGTGGTTTTTGGCGCGCATCTTGAAGATTGGGCGAAGTAGGTCCTATCACGATGATATCCTCTTTAAGTTTTATACTTCACCGACCGACTTTGACTCGGCTCACCAAACGTAAACAAAGGGTCGGGCCGAAAGATCCGCGATGCTGCGAGATGAGGGAGAGAGGAAGAGAGACAGGCGCCGGGATGGCCGAATTCCTCGATCGGATCTTTTCCGTATCTCGGAGATGAAAATAGTTTGGCTAATTAAAACATACGCACGTTTTAAAGTAGAAATAACTCCTAGGTATACTTAGGTAGGCACTTGTCGTCGTTGAACGCGAAGCACGCAACGAGATCCCCTCGTTGGCGCGAAAAGCCACGCGATATTATCTTTCGAGACGGAGAAAGCTCGTAGAGTCCCGCGTTTCGTTCAAAGTGGATGAGCGATCATTGTTCGTTCCCTCTTCGTCGATGCAACACGGTGGGAATATAAGAGCGCGAAAAAGGGAAGAGTTCGAAGAGAAAAGAAAGGGAAAACAAATGGGACGCCGAGAGTGTAACTACGTAGGTAGAGTCGTCGGTGGCGTCGGGAGGCGCGATAAGAGGATACGATTCGAGCCTCGAGAGTGTCGAAAGTCTGTCGAAGTGGGCTTCTCTCCCGTAGCGGAGGAATTCTCGATCGTCGCCGAGCGCATTGAAACGGCGCGCGCTCGACGCTCCTCGAGTCTCCCTCGCCATCAGCGAGGACACACCCGAGGACGAGAGCGTAATTTGCGGCAAGACGCGTCGTTCGCGCGCGAAATGGGGAACGTCGCGCGCGCGGACCCGACGTTCCGACCGCTGTTACCTCTGCCAATAATAATCATGAAAATATCTCTCCCATTCTTATTCCGGTCTCGAGTAGACGCGCGAGGGATTTCGAGAGATTCGAACGAACGATAAGAGAAGCGCGTCTGCTCGGCGTCGCTCCGATCCAAACCCAGAGATTTTCTCCACGTAACCATAGATATATGGTCGGGGGGACATTAGAACCATCGGCATAGTCTCGACTCGACGCGTCTGTGGATCCATCGAAGCATCGCCGGCACACGTCGCTACGCGAAGGTATGCGCGGCGGTGCGCGAGGGCCGCTCGTTCCTCTATAAAATACACTATACGATCCGAGTTTCTCTCGTTTCGAGTCTCGTTACCCGCGCGCGACTCGACTTCCTCGTTTAGGGGGCCAAAGATCGCGTTATTCCAAAGACAAAACGAATCGTCTCGACGATCCTCTCACTCGCAATGTCAGATGCGTACACGAACCCCGACTATAGAATATTTCGAGGACTCGGGTGTGTAGGTATGCCATAACGGGGAACCGAGTACACGATGGAGGCAACCAGTTCGCCCCCTCGCCTTGATATAATTTCATTAGTGCAAGAGCTCCGACGTTACTACGGTAGAAACGTGTGCGCGTGTATGCGGATAGGTGAAACGGGCGAAATGGAGGGAGAGAGAGAGAGAGAGAAGAGGCGATGCAGGCTGGCTCTGCTGCATCCTCCACCAACGCTGGATTTACTCGCGTGGCCGAATGAATTCCGGGCCGGCTTCCGGTCTCGGCGCATTCTCTTCTCACTCTCTCTCTCTCTCTCTCTCTTTCTCTCTATCTCTCCTCGCCATATACATAAATATATGTATATAGTATACACTATATATAGATGACTCTCGACGCGTGCGGTCGTGCAGACAGCCATGGTGGTGCGATGCTGCGCTGCGAGACCTCAAGATTGGATATTATAAATTTTCTTCCTACTACCTCCCTCCTTCTCTCTCTCTTTCTCCGCTCTCCCAAAATTCTCTTCCCGCGGGAGTGCGAGAAAATCCGTGGTTATGAAAAAAGTTCGGCAACCGAGAGAGAATGAGACAAAATGACATTTGAACTTGTTAAAATATACAAGAGCCACGAGCACGTAGCGAGCTACGATACCTATATATACATACATAAAGCATAAGTAGAAGAAATATCGCTAAGCTCGAGGATGAGCGTCGCCCAAGGAAAATGAGAAGAAAGAAAATTACGTTAATCGACGAAGCGAAGAAAAATACGAGCCGGAGACGGAGCGAGGAAGATTAAAGAAGCAACGCGGAACTCGTATTTTTCGCGTCGGACCGACGGTGGATAAGCTCATGGCCGATGCACACACAAACGTGGATTTCCTACTTATATCCTATAAGTATAAACGACTTGGAAAATAAGTCGAGTCGATCTTCTCCCGTTTGCCTTGTTTATACTTTTTTTTAGGTCGAACGACGATGTGCATAAACAATCGGCGTTATACGTATAGGTACGTACACGGGAGGTATAGGCAGCGCCGACTCCGGCGTTAACGAATCGGCTCACGGATCTCTCAACGAGAAACTTTCGCGTACTCTGACCTTCCGTGGATAATTACGATCTGCTTCCACCCGTTTAAACTTCTCATTTGAACACCGCAGCCAAGGATATTGCGAGTCGACGTTTATTCGGATCGTACGATTTTTTCTTTTTGCCTTATTTTCAGTCTCTCTTTCTTGCCACCGTTTCTGGCGCAATTTGTTACTTTGCTTTTAATACGAGTTACGTGCAAATGTAGTTCTCGAGAGCCAGGCTGGGACTACTTTTCTTAGGAGTGACAAAAGCAAGGATTCTTCGGCCAAAATTAAATATCGAAGAAGAAAAAATAAATGTGCATAGCCGTGGGGAGTTGCAGAGGGGCGCGAAACGGTTTTCTCATTGTAAGTTTATATCAACGTATAGCTACACCAGGGGGGTTATTAACATCTCGGCCGTGAACTTTTTCAATTATAAAAAAAATCCTACGGCGAATTGTCGCGAACGGAGTTGCCCAGGGAAACGTCGCATTCGCGTCCAGTAACGAACTTCCTGGTCGAGGAGACACCGCATTATAATGTTTATGTATACCACGAGCGAGGAGAAGAGAGCAGGATGACGCGGCGGAAAGTAACGTCCGCACCGGCGAACCGGTGAGTACGGAAAAACAAAGAGAGAGGCCGACGCGGAACGAAAATTGACAAAAATATTTGCTAAAAGATTTTCCTCGAGAGATGAAAAAACGAAAGTAGGTAGGTACATAAATATAAGCGTATAAATATAAGCGTACGAATACTAGTGTCGTTGGGTATAGCAAAAATTTGGAAAAATCTCTGAAAAACGACAGGTTAGTTCGATCGTAATTGCAATAATAATGGTGACGAGTAGATCGGTCGTTGGGTCGGTCGTTGGGTCGGTCATTGACGCGGCCGAGGGTGTCGCCTGCCTCTCTCCCAAACATTACTTACCATACGATATTCGGTATCGTAGGTATAGCTATAGGTATACATATAGAGAGGGGCGCGTACTCGCCTCTAACTCGTACACTCGGAGCTCGTGTAACGTTCTAGTGGGATTACACACGCCTAATGGACGCACCAAGTACAATTCCAGCGAAGCGAGTGCCCGTACGAAAAGGGCCGAACGCTCACACGTAGCTACGTATATCAAATATACGTATAGACCCACAGGCGTCCAAGGGAAGGAGGGAAGGAGGGAAGGAGGGAACCGGCTGGAGGACTTCTGTAATTTGTCAGAATTCAATTTATCACGGTTATCTCGGTTTATACGCGAGTGCGAGAGAGACGCGGGATAAACCGGAGAGGCCGTCGGAGTTTGGCTGTCGCGCGTGAGCATCGTCCTCTCCCTCGGTGCCCTTCCCCGCGTCGCGGCTCGCGTTCCACGCGGGACATTTAGCCAACAACGGAGACAACGAGTGGAAATTATATTTGTACCGGAAACGAGAGAGAGAGAGAAAGAGAGAGCGAAAGAGAGAGGGGTTACGGTGGTACCTAGCAATAGTAGTAGTGGTAAGTACGCGGCAGATACATATATGTAGGTATAGCGTACACGATGTTGCTTAGTAACGGAAAATTACGGCGTTTCGAAAGTTTCCACTCGAAATATCGCATCTTCGTAATATCGAACGACGCCGAGTGCCGTCGATGTCGCGTCAATGTACAAATCGGTCCGGTGCGTTACGCGAAAAGATAAACGGAGCGTGAAACTTGATGAAAGAGGACATTATTGGAGCGAGTCACAGAGACTCGCGGAGAATGCACGTACCTACATGTTGACGTACCAATGATTTCGAATACGCTGTCTGTCCCGCGTTCGATGGGCATACCGCGTATCAAGTACCTACCCATGAAAAGCGGCGGATGTATCTCAACGTCCGTCCGTTCGTTCGTTCGTTCGTTCGTTCGTTCGTTCCTCTCTTCCTCTCGAATCGTGGCGCTTCGCAATGGAGGAGGGAGGGGGTTCCCGTACACGTTTCCGTATAGGTACGCGTCACGAAAACGCAATGGTTCTGTTCCCTTCCTCTACCACTCTCCTTTCATGGAACTTTACCTTCTCTCTCTCTCTCTCTATATATATATATATAGTATATATATATATAGGCATATATGTATAACGCGTGTGTGCACAGTACGGATGGTCCATGAATCGTCGTCCAGTTCCGATTTTAGGCGGCGATTCTTTCACTCGCGAATGAAAAGGTACGTAGGCCATGTATAGAGGTAGGTACGTGGAGGCTTACGGGGATGAGAACAAAATAGACGACGCGGCATAGATGGCGAGCGTTTGGTACGCGGCGAGCCACATATCGACAACGATCGACGCGATGCGAAATAGAAATAGAGGATCAACGAATTCCGTACGAACCGAATCGCCGGGTAAACGTTGCTCGAATACGCGCGGTAACCCCGACGTAGGTATTTGTCACTTTACGAGCTTTTACGTTCGAAATTATCTTATTTCTTTTCTTCGAATCGGACGCCCGTCGCGCCTCTCCAGCCACGTCGTATTTTCCAACGAAACAAAGTACATAAAACAGCGCGGTAATACCTCGAGATCGAGCCTGCCGAGGAGGAATTACGGTGAAAAAAAATGTCGAGACCGCGTCGAGGACGCTCGATTCCATATGCTTGGAAACGGCGCACTCGAGTTTTATCCAATGAGGTATACGGAAGAGGGTGGGAGATTGAGCGAGTCGCGTTCTCTTCCTCCTCCTCCCCCCTTGGAAGAAGAAGCAGCAGCTCGAGGAGAAGATCGGTGGTGGTGGTGGTGGTGGTGGTGATGGTGATTCTGTATAGGTCTCTTTCTCTCCTTTTATCGTGAATAACCGAGGAAGAGCGAGAGAAGACCGTCGGACCGTTGGCTGAACCCTTGATGCGCGGCGACCGCATGCGGATCGACGAACCCAAGAGTCGCCGAGACGGAATAATGTGGCGTCGATAAATGGCAGGCGTTAGCCGCAGCATCGCTGTGGCTGAAGCGCTCGCGAGAGAGAGAGAGAGACGAACGTATTTTGCTTCGACTGTGGCTGATGCTGCTGCCCGGATGGTTATACGGGTCGAGGATTTGTATGAGAAGCTTCGACGCGGTCGAGAGAGTGAATGAGGGAGAGGAGAGGGGGGAAGGGGGGAAGAGAGCTCGACGACGATGGATTGCCGCTCGAGGGAAAAGAGAAGAGAACCCATCAGGAGGAAAACGAAATACTCGAGAAGAGAAAAGAGTGCGCTGGCGTCGTCGACACGAGCGAAAGGGATGAGTCGCCTATGGTATATACGCGCATACCTACCTACCTACCCCACCCACCTACTCTCCGGTACCTACATCTGTGTTGGGTACATTTTAGCCGGCGGTAACGAGAAATAAGACGAAGATCGAACGAGAGAGGACTCTCGACCTTGGATCATTTCTTTCTCCCCACGCGCCACACGCTCATTCGCACGACCCTCGTCTTCGTTCTCTCTCCCGGGAGATAAGAAATAGATATATATCCAAGCGCGCGTATACGCGATAGCGTTCCGACGATGCTCGATTTAACTACGACCTCGTTGACACTGAAAATCGCGTCGAGTCGCGTCATCCGCGACGAGACGACGAGAGAGCAATATTCCTTTTAATCGTAAAACAAAGAAGCCCGCGCTCGAGAACCACCGTCGTAATTTTCCCAGGTTTTCTTCTTCCCCCCCTACCTACCTACCTACTGGAAATTTCATCGCGAAGGAACAAAAAAATGTCTCGAAATCGAGAGATTCCACTCGCGACGGGTGTAAGAAGCGGAGAAGAAAGGGAGGACGATTCGATCGCGCGTTTCGAGAAGATGTAGCAAAAAAAAAAGAACAAAAAAAAGGAAGGCAGCACGATGAAAGACCCAGGGAGTAAATTGTGGCACGAGATTCCGGGCCATGCAGTGCATCGATCGTCGCGGAGATCGTCGAGGTTGGACTGTCGAAAGGGTGGTAGGTAAAAGTATAATAATAGCGGGAAAAGCACCTAACCCGGCCGTACGTATTATTCTTACCACCGCGAGAATACGAGTTATACGTGTAGGTATACTATAGAACGATAGTGATTATTGCGGAGAATAAAAGAGGGAAAAAAAGAGGAAATAACGGTAGGCTCCGGGCTTCGTCGAAACAATGGATTCTCGCAACCGCCGACGAGGTTGTAACGCGCTCCAATTTCTTCGCACAACGCGAACGAGGATAGGATAGAGAGATGCAACCGAGAGACCTATATATGGCGACGCGTATACGCGCAACCTATTTCCCGGTCTCTCACAAAAGAACATTCTCGCCACGACCCTCTTCTCGCATTTATACGTATATCTTTCGTTTCGATATCTCAGAGTCGATCGCGAACCGCGAAGAAATTGGAGCGCCTTGTTTTGTTCCATAGGTAGCACCTATAAACCGCCGCGCCGGCAAAAATAACACCCATAACGAACCGGCTTATAAATGAACTCGCCGCCGCTCCTTCGTAAAAGCTACGTCGCGCTGCGTTGCTCCAACGCGCGAGGAGTCGCCGCTACTAATACGAGCGCTGAATAAACAGCCGACTAATAATAGTCCCTATGTACGAAGGAACGTCATCGCGAGCTTCGGACGGGGTGAATAAAGCCCTTTCCGAGGAATCTCATCGAGGATCCCGTCCAAACGGCATATCGATCGTTTTCGGAAATGGGGCTTTTCCATACGGAGGAAGGAAACGACGAAAACGACGAAAACGATCGTGCAACAGGGTGCAATTTGTCGAGAAACTCGATCGAGACGTTTGGCGTTGATCGATCGTAGTGGATAAACCGTACCTATCTACGCCGCTAACCTTCTTTATCTCCTACCTTCCTTCCTACTATTGATTTTCTCGTAATAATTATCGCCCGACCAATTATTTTAATCAGATTCCAAAGCCTTCGGCTTAAGATAAAATTCAATCAATTAAGAAGAGTCGACCGCTGCCTCCCGCGATACAATTATCCTACGTTTCTCGAGTTGCTCCCTCCCTCCCTCCCTCCCTCCCGCCGCCATTCTCCCCACCGTAGCCGCTCTCGATACCTACTCGGCGTCGATGAAAGGGGAATAAAGGAAAGAATCGCGGTTCAAGCTCGAAAAGACGAGGAGAGAAAGAAAAAAAAAAGAGAAAAGAAACGCGTGTAACGCGAGCGAAGGAGGTATGCGGAAAAGGAACGAGAAGGACTGGCTCGATAAAGAAAGTTCGGCGACAGAGGGCGGCGAGGAGGGGAGGGGGTGCGCACAATTTTCCAAGAGGGTGAAAAAACGGAGAAAACCTCCCGTAACTTTCGTTCGCGAAGAGCATGGAGAACAAAGGAAATATAAATGATTTGTAAGCAGAAGAGTAGGCAAAAACGAAAATGAAATAAAGACATAAGAAAAAATTGAGGCGAAATAAAAACAGGAAATTCGTCTACTCCGAGAGAACGCGAAATGCGCGGTTCTTTCTCGTCTCGTCTCGTCTCGTCTCGTCTCTCTCTCTCTCTCTCTGCCCCATTCTAGGAGAAACCGCGTCGATCGGGTAACACAAAAGAAAACTTTTCATCCTTTCCCGGAGTCGCTCTCGATCTGACGCGCGCAATGTTGGCTAAGGCACGGGAAAAGTATCGCCCGCAAAAAAGCGAAATATGGTTAGGAAAAAGCCGAGTCGCTCGAGAGCATCGGAAAGCTCGCGCGCGTTGGTCGCTTTGCCCGTGCAAAGAGCTTTGGCCGTTGCGCGCACTCGTCGCGCCGTTCTCCTTTTTCGTTTCTTGCTTTCAACCACGTCGGTCGCGGCGGCAACGGCGGCAACGGCGGCGACGTCGACGTGTAACATACCAATCGCGGGGGATAAAGAAACCCCCTGTGCAAGACTAAACACACGAGCACTTTTTCCCTCCTCTTTCCCTTCCCACCGCGCCACGAGCCTTTGACTGACTTGTGAAAACAATCGAAAAGCCAACGCGAACGAACCCGACGCATAAAACAACCGAGCGTATATATACATACGTATATATACATACGTACGGTCGTACGCGTCGCGCCCCAACGCCATCACCGTTATATACCTATATAATATCGAAGCGATCATATTTTATAAAATACGCGACCGAGTCGACGACCGCCCTGCTCGTCGGCCTCCTCGTCGTCGTCGTCGTCGTCGTCGTCGTCGTCATCGTCGCCACGGAAAATACCCAAGGATCAAATGCTACGCCCGTTAACCGGTACAGCTCGAAACCGATAACGAATCACCGACACCGCCCCTCGTCGACAAGTTTTTATCACCGCGGAATGTAATTTCGACCAAAGTCGATTCGAAAATTTCGGCGAATGCCCCGCCCCCCGTATCGATCAAATATTCTCGACGGACGATTAATTAGTCAATAATTTTGTAATTGAAAGCCATCGAGGGTAAACGAATCGTTGCGTTGTCACGGTTTATGATGATTGTGCGAATTTTCGTAATGCCCGTCATGGAAAATCAAATAGGGGGAGAGGAATATATACCTATATATAGTGGTATAGAGCAGGGCGTTTACGGTCGAGCGAAAAACTTTACCCGACTCGATTTATCTCGACGGGAAGAACCCTCCCTCCCTCCCTCCCTCTGCCCACCTCATTTCGGTCGTGGGATTCGCAATATCCGGTGGTAACGGTTAAACCATCGAATAATCGAAATCTGTCGCGGAAATGTAACGATTCGAGCCTACCTACCAACATTTGTCGAACCACATATGCGGGAGGTCGACGCCAGAGTTATGACAATTATACGAGAGTCGAGTCGCGACTCACCCTCCCACCCACCCTATCTCTCTCGCGTTTTGTCAGTCAAAAAGCAAGGCAAAGATAACGATGTTTAGGGGATCGCTAATCTTCTATAAATTATTATTTTATAACGATCAGTGCAATGATTGGACGTTCTTAATTCCACGTGACTATTCAAGACGGATAACAAATTGAGTAAATAAACATTAAATACGATTTATAAACTACGAAATCCTATGAATTATTGAGTTTTGAACCTTAGCCAGCTCGTCTTGCCCGGATCTGCGATAAAAATAAAAGCTACACCCCCGAGGATTAATTTCGGATTACGGAATAGGCGATTAAAAAAAAAGTATATAGGTACTCGAAAATAGACGAATTACATTTTTGAAAGGATCATCGGGCCAATCAACGATGAAAATGAATGAAAACTCATGGAGAAGGTGGCGTGGGGGTTTTCATCGAATAGGTATGGAAGTGAAATTGACGCCGGGACCGCACGGGCGTCGGGTGAGAAAGGAGAGACGCGCGATAACCGCAGCTCCAATCAAGAGGTATTATGCCCGATTCCTGGGCAAAGCTTGGCCCGTGAGCTGTCGACACGCGCGGTGGCAACGACGACGGCAACGACGACGGCAACGACGACGGCAACGACGTACGTATATCGTCGCGGCTACCGCGGAACCGCCCGACAATTTGTCCTTGATTGCGAGCCACGCGACTCTGACAAATTCGTTCGGTTCTCTCTTTTCAATCATCGGGAGACTATTTCCGTGAAAGAAAAATTAACCATCGCACCGTACGACGCAACTTTTCTCATAAATGGGAAAGACGATCTAAAATTTCGCCGGTATTATGTTCACGCCGGCGAGAATTTATGCCCGCTCGACGCGCGTATACCGACGACCCACCACCACCACCTCCGTACCTATTTCCAAACATACTCGTACGTAGTTGAGTATCGTATGTCGCTGCATAATGCTTCGTATTTTATTACGCGAGAGAAGAACGGACGGTGCTTGGGTCGTGAAGCGAATCAGCGTAAAAGCCCCGTAGTAGAAGGGCGGTGAGCCGGTCTAAATAATGTACCGTACGTAGATAGAAATAACCCGATCGGTCCCCGACACCGAAAATACATGGGAGAAGGCGAGAAAAGGGACTTGTATCTATATTATTTCTTCTGGAAAAAATTCGTGCAATCGTCGGCCAACGTGGCCGACCCGACGAGCGTACAAAGGCACAAAGGTGTTTGGGAAATACGACGGTCGCCATTGAAAACGGTAGGTATAGGTGGCGAGCGTGTCGACGACTTTGGTGAAATTCGCTCGCACGTGACGGAAACGTCGCGAGCATTCTGGATGTACCTACGAGTCACGCACGAATCATGATGCAAATTGGTCCGAGCGAACGCGAACGTACGCACACACGGAGAGACGAGGGGGAAAGGCGAAGTGGTCCGTCGAGGTGGTTGCAGAGAGAGGGAGAGAGAGAGAAAGAGAGAGTTGACGCAATTCGCGACCATCACCAGCGCTCGCTCGCCACCATATGTACCATATATGCTCAGCGCGAATACGCGAATACGCTCAATGAACAGAGACACCGACGCTATTTTCGCACCGTTACTGCCGTTGCCGAGAACAGAAATCTCATATGGCGTTTGCAGGTTCCGCGGTTTTAACCCCACGTACGAACGACGTACGAGAGAAACAACGTTAACGCGATTACAATGCGATTCGTAAAGCGTGCAACGTCGAGCCAAGGCCTCGGCGAGATCCGCTTCGCGCGCATTGCGCACACCGCGCGATGCTTCGTCTCGTTCGACCATCCTCGAAAATCTCAGGACGGTCGATGATGAAACGACGAGAAACGAAATCTCTCGTTGGTCTCGTCGACTCGTCGCGAACCCGCGAACGAACGAGAGATCCGAATCTTCGATGATCCTTTTAACGTACCGACTTTTGGATCCGACGATGCTGCGTAAGTGTATAGGTATCTAATACGTATCTACCTAGGAACCTATACTACACTCGTCGAGCTCTATCGCGTCTTCGTATCGTCGGAGCTTCTTCTTCGTAGGTATTTAAATATTAGTTACGCACGTAGATATACGTGCGTATAGTTTTGGCAAACTTTGGGCAACGACTGCTCGAGGAACTGTACAAAGTGCAGTGTGGATTAGCGTCGCGGGCCTCTGTGTACCGAGTTTGCCATTAGCGCGAGAGCGGCAGCTATAATGCTAATTTCTCGTGGCGGAAAACATCGTTCGAAAGCTCGAGGTTTGAGGGTCGCGACGAACGAACCTCGCGATAATCGTACTCGTAGTTTAATAAGAATACTCGAACGTCTCGACGGAAAGTACGTGGTTTCTGGGGAGAGCCCTGAGCGCCCGTCGAGTTTCCGGGAATACGTCGGTGCACGAGTCGGTGGTCGGACGTTGCGCGCGATCCCCTCGAAACTCGCATCGATGCCAACTGAATATTCATATCGCGGAAACTGTGCACACCTCGTACCCCAACCTCGCATCCATCCCTTATCCGCCGCCACTTCCGACCGCTTCGTATACGTAGTAGGTACGCGTGTATGGATACCTCTATCTATATATCTCTATAAATATACCTCCTACCCCGCTTGCCGATCGACCGACTCTCAAGTTTGCCACGACCGTACCGATGTGTGTAGATAGATAGATAGGTAGGTAGGTAGGTACCTACACGCGCGCTCCCCCCGCCTGTACCAAAAGATCCATCGGCACGAGCAAACATCGCGGTTCGACGCGTTCCCGATTCACCCTCCATTTCGATAATAAATACCGGTCGTACGTACGACACCTCTCTCGTTGATATCGAAAGGCATCGATGCCGATCGTATTATCGCTCGACTCGTGCTCCTTCCGCTCGACAATATTCTCCTACTTCGTTTTTCTCGTATTTTCAACTCGATGCCGGTCGGTCGAACGCGAACTCGGTGCGTATACCTACGCGTATAGCTAAGTCAGGGGTTAAACGGAGCAGAATCCGCGAGTTTCGAATCGTCGAAGCCTTCGGGGGATGAAATCGCGGTTGTGACGAAACGCTCGTGACTCTTTCTTTGACGTTTTTCCATCCAAGAAATAGCCTCCTCCCCGGGCCACCCTCCTCGCCGTTTCTCAATCTCTATCTCTCTCTCTCTCTCTCTCTCTCTCTCGCTCATTGCACCTCTCGCGTTCACCAAAACTCTTACGGACGATTCTTGCTTTCTCGGAATATTTTTCTCTTTGCCCCACTCTGGCCCATTTTTCGTCTTTACGGAAGCGCCCGCGCCCCTGCGCGCCCCTTCTCCGAAGGGGAAACGTGGACGAGACCGGGGAGAGACGGAGGTTTTCTTCGCGCCGTCAGATTTTCCATTTCCCTGAAATCCTTATTCACCGAAGCGGAAGTAATTGACGACTGGGAATGCGCGACGTTGTGAGCGAGCGCGAGGGAGAAGGGGGAGTAGTGAGAGAGCGAAAGAACCCTCTGTGTCTCGCGCTCTTCGACGCTGCTTTTTATCTCACTCTTGTATCATTTCATCTCGCTCTTTGTTCGTCCACGTGTGTCCCACGGAGAAGCTTTCATTTCGACATTTCATCCTTTTCCGCGGGTGAAATTTCTCGCCTTTTATTTTTCCTATTCGTTTGTTTGCTTATTCCCGGTTCTCGAACGCGGACAATAAGTATCCCCCGGCATCAATCTCTCCTCCTCTTCCTCCTCGAATATTTTCTCTCACCGTGTTCGCCTTGTCCGTCCGGTGGCAACGCTCTCGCGCTCGCATCGACCATCGGACGAGGATCGTCCGATACGACCGCGACGTGGATCGCCCCCTCGATTGTACATAACCGAGATTAAAAGCTTTCAAAGTTTTCAACGAGGTGTCGATAACGAACCAACGAACGAACCAACGAACGAACCAAGGCGTGGACGCGCGTTTCGCTGATTCTGGACTTTCGGTCACGAGTCGAGAATCGCCAAATCGTGATTATTTCGCGACTAGTCGGCTGGTCGGCTGGCTCTCTCGAGCACGTATCATCACCACCGCGCGACCTTCGACCATTAATTAACTCTCCTCCTGGCAAATCCTGGCGAGGATGCACCTCGAACCCAAACCAAACCCAATCACCCGATTGTTTACCCGACTGCGTGCCTTCGGCCTTACTCCCTCGACACGCGCAATCAGCCTCCGCGGAGCCGAGGGCGATCGATCGCCTCTCCGTATTCGAGTTTGACACCGGCTATTGTTACACGCCCAATCTATACTTATCTTATTATCTTGTACCTACCCTCCCCCCCCCCCCCCTACATACACCGATCGGAATAACGTACGCGCGCGATTCATCGCTATCAACGAGTGTCCCTCTTTACGCGCGATACGCGCGATACGCCCAACCAACGAAAAACACGTCTCTCTCTCTCTCTCTCTCTCTCGTTTACGTTTGCTCTAGACGACGTCGCGGACTATCTACGCGACCCCCTCGTCATTTTTTTACACGATGCGGCTTCTTCTCGCGCCCTAATCCCATTAATCTCGACGCGTTCCCCCCGCCGTTCGCGAAAAGTCGACGCAACGACGTCCCGTGAATCTTCGTATTTCCGATATTACGAGATAGAGTTAATACGAAAGTTTGAATGGTTCGTCAACGAGGCGGCGGCGACGTTGCGCGTCGATCGATTAAAGACAAAAACAAGTCGATAAGCAAAAATATAAAAATAGACCGAAAGAGAAAGAAAGTGGATAAATAAAGGAAGGAGCCGAGCGGCGGTTATGCGCGAACGCGAGCTACGACGTACGGGGGGTACAATATCGTACAAACGAGTAGGTGGTAATTCAACGTCGTCCTAACGAGATATCGGGCCGCTCTCTGGAATATCGAATATTAAATTACCCTTTGGCCTCGGGGTGATCGCGTTCTCTCGGTACCGAGTTCTCCTCGGCCTCGTCCGGAGTTTAACGAGAGATAGAGAGAGAGATATATATATATATTTATAGATGGCTGACGCGATGCACACCCTTGGGCACTCGCGAATACGCCTTTTAATCAAATTTATCAGGGAGTGAAATCGTAATTAAGCGAGTGACACCGTGGGGAATTGTGGCGAGGTTCGAGAACCTCTCTCGAGATCTTCCTATTGCCCCCTCCGTCTCGCCCCTTGAATTATAAGCCGAGCGGTATTATATAGGCTTCTCCACGGCTCTTAATTGTCCCAAGATAGCTCAATACGCCAGCCTGTGACGCTTTAACCATTCGCCTCGCGTCCAAACCAAACCCATTCACGTCCCTTCAATTATTTATTCATTTTTCTCCTTTTCCGTAAGAAAATTCGACGTTCCAAATTCTGCAAACGCTGGAGAAAGGCCTCGCTGCTCGGTTGGCGAATAATCCCGCGGTGCGGGCTTGCTCGCTATCTCCAGTGGGAAAAAAGAAGCCGCGCGACGGACCGGAGCGAGCGTCGAGCCCACCCGATTCGCGCGAAATGGATCAAGAGCCAAGTCGCTCCAAGTGCATTTTATTCGCCTATGACGAACTTTTCGTTCTCGGGAGTTAAATTTGCCGAGTCGGTAGATTCGCGATAACGGCTATACCCGAGCCGTTTTATGTACTACTCACCAACGCTCCTCGCCAACGCTCGTCGAACGACTCACCGACTTATTATTATTAAGATAGAAACATCGGAACGAATCGCGTTTCAATAACGAGTTCGGTATAAAGATCAAACACACACTCTTCGATATACCTACATCTCTACACGATAGATTATATTAATAATGATAATAATAATAATAATAATAATAATAATCTAATCGTAAACCGTTATACACGATAATTGCCAAATTAGCGTTCGCAAATGAAATCTGCGCGTCATTGGCTCGTTTTTGGCAGAAATGATCGGCGAAATAAATGCTTAAACGCGACTACTCGATCGCTAATATTATACTCTAGTTCGATCAACTCCACGGATATTCGTTTCTGGCCGATACGAGCTTTCGAATAAATACAACGATACATATAGGTATAAGACGTATCAACGTGAAACGAGAACGAGGAAACTTACCTTGAGTATGACGAAGTCCATTTCGCGTAACGAGGCCGTCCCTTCTCTTCTGCTCGTGACTGCCGATTAACTTCACGAAGCGGGATCCCGGTAGGAAGAAGAATCACGTCCGAGCACGATCCGGCGTTCAACGACGATACCACCGTATACTCGAAACTGTCATTCGCGTAAACAAACAAAAAACTCAACGATACTCTACTACTATTATAGATACGGCGATTACTTTTCGCCAACTACCGACAACACGGTTTTACGAGTTTTCCGAGCGTAGAACGACACTTGGCGACCGCGAAACAAAGTCAATCGAAAAGTTTCGTTTTACGACCGATGAAACGGGCAATAATACACAATGCTGCTCTCGTCTTGACGAGCATAACAAACTCGGCACAGGGACTGTTGCTGTTGTTGTTGTTGTTTTTGTTGCTGCCCCTTCTTCTCCTTCTTCTTCTTCTTCTCCTCGCAGATAGTCACCATCGCTATTCGTACGCACGTTTCCGAGCCTTGGCAGCCTCGAGCTTGTCCTTGCCGTTGTACACTATCCTTATTATTCTCTCACCCTTCCTTCTCGCTCGCTCGCTCGCTCGCTCGTTCGCTCGCTCGCCCTCTCTCCCACGATCGTTCACTCGCTCATTCTTTCCCTTTCTCTACCTATCTTTCTTTCTTTCTTTCTTTTTTTCTTTCTTTCTTATTTTCTTTCTTTCTCTCGCACCCTCTCTCTCTCCCGCTCGCTCGCTCCACCGTACACTCCCAACACTGTTTCGTTTCTTTCACCGAACGTATACGCGCGCATATATAACGAGGGTACAACCGTATAATCGCGGATCTCGATGTGCGTATAGAGGTTATGCCTATTCCCGAACTTTTCAACACCAGCCACCCTTTATCCCTTCTGATCTCGAGGCAAGTTTCGCGCCCGTTACATTTAGAATCACGAATGTCGCGTTACGCCATTTTTTCGATCGTTCGACGGTGCGTAAATATCGCGTCTCGACTCGCTCAGCCGCGCGGTCGCTCCGTTTATTTCCACTCTCCTTCTCGTTGCTCCATTCCTCGATTCCTATTACCCCCTCCCGACCTTCAAATTATCGTACCGTTCATCGTCTTACTCTTTCGTGGACTCTGCACTTCTCTACGCTTGCATTTCCCAATCCGTTTTATCGTTACTATTATTGTCCATGAACGGAGGACGAAGATTCAAATAATTCCCCAACGGTTTTCTCGCCTGGCCGGTCACCGCAACCGCCGCGAATCGACGTTCGAACGGAAAACGAAAACAATGAACGGAGGGAGCGATAGCCCACCCGTTCTCGTTTATATTCTCGTTCCTCTACGCGATTTCAATATCGTCGACGGTACGATACATACCGTGTATCCAAGATGAAATTCCAAAAAGATCGTGAAAGGCGTGAAGGTACGTAGAAGACGAAAAATTTCCGTCCGACGCGCGTGACGGTACGATGTCGACTGAATCGTCAACCGTGCCGCTTCGCTTCGAGCCGCCGAACGACCGGCACGCCGCCCTGCAGCATGCGTCCGCAACCGAGTCGAGGGCGCGCGTAACACAGCAAGACTGATCCCGTCCCGTTCTTTCCTTCCTGTATGCACGTGCGAAGAATGCATTTCCATACACACTATACGTATACCGTAACTCGTGGGGCTGTGAAATTGAAAGAAAAAATATATAAAATATGGATGACCGCGTGTCGCGAACGAATGCAAGTCGACAGCCACGAGAACGACTCGGACTATATATTTACTCTACGTATAAAAAGAAACATATAGGTAAAAATAAAGAATGCATCGTAATGCATGACGAGAGAAAATGTTGCACATACGGAAATACATTTTTTGCTTTTGAAACATCGATCCGTAGATATACCAAGATACGGGAATCGCGAGTTTTCGTAGCGTGTATGGAATAAGGGATTCGTGATATTCGCTCGTGGCTTCGCAAGAACCTCGTCGAGCTTCGAGATCGCGAGACGTCGCGACGCGCGTGGGATGCTTACGGAGAAGAAAAAAGAAACAAAACAAAAAACAGAAACTCCGAGCATCGTGGAACAGCACGACGACAGTCCGCGATGCTCTGGGTCGCCAGACTCGTAAACCTTTTAGAGAACCCAACCCGAGTTTACACCACTTGCGAATCGTCCTCGTGGAAAACGATGAGAGAAGAGAAGAGACGAAGGCAGCGAGAGAAGGAGGGAAAGAGGGAAAAAGGGCTATAGCAGAACCAGCAAAAATGTATAAGCTCGGGCACGATCTCGCTTCTGCTGATTCAACAATTGTTTCCTTGTTTACGAGCATCACCAGCCAACGGAAGGAATAAAACCCGTCTCGTCAACTTGCACAATTTCTCTTGTAATATGTAACCACATACCTATATACGTTTTTCAATTTTTATCTCTGTCAAAAACAATATCACCCTTTTCGTTAGAAAATAAGAATCTATTCTCCCAACCCTCGGGGAATAATTACAAAGTCTTGCCTCGTGCTCAACGACGAGATTCTAATAAGAGGACGCAAATCTATTTCCCGTGTCTCCTTCGCTGCTAGTTTCCCATATAGAACGGAGATCTCCCTTTCTCGCAAATACTGGTCAGAGGGATGGGAGAGGGAGTGAGTGAACGCGGGTGAGAGGGAAAAAAGGACTGGTAGGCTAGAGAGGGAATGAGTCGGCGTGGTTCGTACACTGGACGAGGTTTGCACACGCCAACAGAGCCTCTCCACACGTCGCCTCCTTTATTTTTCTCCGTACGTAGGTATACGCGCATATAGCCAACCTGCTGCACCTTCTTCCGGTGTGTACGCCCGAGCCGGTGTACGTGTGAGGCACACTTGGTCGCGTACTCCGATGCTTGGTTGTACGCACCGGCGGAGACACGCGCGAGAGTCGACAGGCTCTTTTTTAATTAGCGCGTCTCTGTGATCTGCGCCGAGGCAGGCGGCCTTTCAAGCTGCCTCAACCTTTTCGTCGTTCATGGATATATCTTCACTGGCTAGCTTACCCAGTCCCTCGTCCCTTTCGCTGCTCCCTCCGCTGTCTCCGCCACCGACCGACCGCCCCCCCCCCGCCGGCGCGACTCGCATCTTCAACTTCAATGTACCTCTCTCTCTCTCTCTCTCTCTCTCTCGCTCTCTTTCCTCCCGCCGTTCCCACAGCTCCCCTACACTCATACGTATATTACCTTTTACCTTATTTTGCTCATACGATTTCTCGTTTTCTTCGACCAAGGCTGTTTCCTTCCTTCCTTCTCTCATCGGTCATCCCCGATGACCGTTCATTAATATACGTTTTTTATCCTACATCGGAAACACCTGGAAATCCTATATTTCACTTTCGTGCCTCGATATAATCTAATGTATTTCGTAATGCTAAATTCACTTTCATTTAATGACTAAATCTGCACGCACGAAATATATATTGTAAATTATGCGACAAACCATTTTTCCATCGACGAAATGGCCTTTCTCGAACGACCCGTCGGTGAATCATAAATGTACAACAAGAGAGAGAGGGAGAGAGAGAGAAAGCGCGCAACCTATCCGACGTTCCATCTTTTATTTAGTCGTTAAGAGCACGTGGTGCTTGCTTTCCATCCTGTCTGTCTGCATTTTCCTCTCTCGACATTTACCATCTCCCACCTGGGTCCACGTTACTTTTCCACGATCCACTTTACACCGAGACAGAGAAAAAGAAATTTCCGACGTTGACATCCAACCATGTCAGTGCGAGAGAACCGAGCGGCGAGCTTTGACGAGAACTCGTCGCTGGGGGGCAGAAACGGGCTTACAAAACGTCAATCTATCTGAAAAGTTGTCTCTTGACCCGACCTCTGGGTTTTTTTTCCTACCTCTATACTTTAAGAGAGAAATTGCCTTGACACTCCAGGGCTACCGTGTTTGCCACACATCGTTGCCGAGATGAAGAACCGTATCTGCTGACTCCCTTATTCCCTTCAACTTCGCCGAGACCTCATTCAATCTACCGATGTACATGCGCGGTGTCTTCGTCTCAACGAGAGAGAACGAGAATGAGAAAAAACGAAACGGCTGAATTTTCTCACAGATAGGAATCCTGATAGGAATCGTGGTGACGTGAACGAACTTAAACACACACACACACACGATGAAAATTAGATTCTACGAACAAATGACCCTATTCAATTAAGAGACTCCGTTTTTCAACTACCAACTAAACAATAATTTATTTAAATCTGTGTTAATACTAAATCTTAGCCTATTGGTAACGAACGTCTCAAATCTGTTACAACTTTCCGAGTATTTTTCCTACTAGCCACGTCCACGTAAACGTTTAAATTTGTGCTTGCCAAATCGCCCCGTCGAACAATACATTTTCCTTGGTCCGAGACGCCTTTGAGCTGTTGACACTGTGCCCGCGACTGCCTCCTCGAAGATGAATACTCACAGATTCATTGCACTCTCAAACAGCTCCAGCATCCTCTTCATCTCTTTGCTGTCATGGAACCGAAAAGAGATTGGAAAAAGTGAACAAGCCCTTGCGCGCGAGATACTTCCATCCATGAGCTAGTATCGTGAAATGTGTACGAAAAGCAAAGAGCCGGCCGTATTTGACCGACTCCAATATTCATGCGATGCTAGGTATGTCGACTAAATACAGATACTGAGCGAAGGATAAAACAAACTATACGTAGCAACAAAATTAAATAAAACGTGACTTTTGCACCGTTACCTCGATAGGAATCGGAGGCAAAAGCAAAGACAAGTGGTTACTCCAAAGATATGAGACGCGCGCGGTCGCGTACGCACGAACCAATTGCTACGAAAGCGAGCGAATTTTGTTCTCAAAAGAAGCACCGCCAATTTTATCCTTTATCGTCCTTCCCAGTTCCTCGTTTACACTTTCGACTGGATTTTAATTACCCCAATGGCGCGTCGTTTCGTTAATGCAAAATTAAGCTTTAAATTGAAAAAATCAACGTCTCCTACGAGGAAGAAGATGAACAAAATATTGGAATCGTTACAACGTTTTCGACTAGAATCGGAGATGGTTGTCCCCAAGGGGCCGAAAGGAAGGATATCCGAGCGAGCGAATCAATGGTTACTCACATTTGTTCTGCCAATTTGTAAGTTGGACTCATCGATTTCGAGAGCTCTTCGCATTTGGCCATCAGTTGATACATCGATTTGATATTATGATCGACAGCATCGCAAGTCTTGCACACGGCATCGCGATAAGTCTCGAGACATCCCACGGTTACGGCCGATGCCTGAAAATAATTTAAACATAATCGATCGCTAAGTTACCGAGCGGATGAATTAATAAACATGAAAAATGTACCAACACCGTGTAAAATCGCTGCCAAGTTTTCCGTCAATGAGTCCACGGATGTCGCGAGTTTACGTGCCTCCATCTCGAGCTCGTTCAAAACATTGTGATCGAGGAGGGGCAATTGGGGCGTCAGAGCTTGCCTGTAGAGGCAAGGTGTCGAGCTTCGAGAACCAGGAAACGAGGGTGTATCGCCTTTCTTCGTAACTGGACTTGACAATTTTATTTTCGTCTCGAGATCTTCCGCTACGAAAAGCACCATGTCACCTTCCTGCATCACGGTACCCTCCAATTGAAGGTATCCCAGTGCCTTGCGATAACTCGGCAAGTCAGGATCGTCATCGTCCTCGTCCGGGCTCGGCTGCTCGCTCCTCTTCAAATTCAATCTATCCGGTCTGTTTCCAGCTCCGTCCATCCTCCCAAAACCATCGTCGAACAATTTATCCCCGTCTAGCTCCGGCGATTCCACCAATGACCTCAACTCGGACATAGGAGGCGATGATTGCGAGTCGAACGATATCTCCGAGTAAGATGCCGTCATCTCGTGGAGCTGCGAGTGATACGTCTTGTATTATTTTTCAACAAATAATCAAAGCCAAATGGACATTATTTCCGCAAAATTATTCATCGTACAAATTCTCGAGCCAAGCATCTCGATTAAAATCAATTTTCAATTATTCCTTTCATTTTACGAGGATTTACATTTTTTGTATCTCTCCGGTAGGCCAGGGTACGCAAATACAGTATCGGCGTGGGCTGTCATTGTTGACCGAATTATTCTTCAAAACGATCAACGTTCGTACGCAAAATCACACGCGTAATTCAAGTTCACTTTCACCGAGCCTCCGACAACTTACATATACGTTTACCAATTATCCAAAATGAAGAAACAATTAAACATGTATGAACAGAGTTACGAAGCTTGACGTGTCCGACAGGACTCTAACCTTACTCGATCTTCGTCGTAGTCAACTGCCGCATTGATTTTTTCGTTGCGAAGCGGTTGACCGATCCTACCGGATGACGATTCAAGCCCTATCTCGTCGGACTCCATTCGTTCGTAGTTTTACGTTTGCGTCCAATATCAACGATAAACACGAATCTTTGTACACAATATTTTGTTCGATCGGACGATATCCTGAGACGTCAAACACAGTCGAGCGAATGTTCCACGGGTTCCAAGAAGCACAAACGGAGCGCGAGAAAAATACGACCGCCATCGATAATTTTCCAAAATCGTCCGTGTGGCGCCATCTCTCGGTTCTAGTAGAAACTCTTTCGTCAGATATGCCGCTTCAGAGTGACACAGGAAGACGCACGTAAACGAAGAGATGTCAGACTGTCACTTATGACTTTTGAAAGCGAAGAAATTACAATAGACGGGAGTCATTACGATCCTCGAGAGTAAGTGCTGATGTTGTTGCCGCTGAACGAGGTTAGGTTGAAACAACGTTTCTTGAAAATCTTCGTTTACAAGTCGAATGACCCGAGAATACACAGAAATTATGATCGATGAGAGGTTAGAAGATCTCGTATACGTTTTCGGCCTACTCGGTTCTCAATAAAACGTCAAAATTCACTTGTTCGGGCCTGGTCTCGGGTCGTCAATTGTCATTGATACGTTCTCTCGTTTCCGCATCTTCTGTGAGTATCTATTGCATCAATGACTTATTATTCAGGATGGTCGAGGACAGAAACTACGAGATAGGTGCTAGGGTGGAGTGTGAAGGATGCCGTGGTACCTTGAAATTCGTTGGAACTGTCGGGGACACTAAAGGCACGTGGCTCGGCGTCGACTGGGACGATCCTACGCGCGGAAAGCATAATGGCACTCATCAGGCAATCGAATACTTCCAAGCGTGGTTAGAAATCATTTTACTCGGATGTATGGGGTAGCGATCCAAACTTACAACCCATTCAAAAAATGCACAATTTTTAATGCATTTTACACCTTGTATAAAACAGATAAACACTAATATTCAATGTTAGGAATAACAATCGTTCGTGCTATCATGCCTAACAACATCGTTCATCGTTGCCTTGTAGGCATCCGACATCCGGATCGTTCGTTCGTCCAGGGAAAGTGAGATTCGGTACGAGCGTTCCCGAGGCGATAAGAAACCGTTATGGCCTTATAGACGACGATTTAGCGGGGATCGATAAAGCCAGTTTAACGAGTTTGAAGAAAGAAATGAATGCTCCGTTCGTCGAGATGGTTGGATTTTCGAAAATTAACAAGAAACAGAGTAAATTTGATCAATTAAAGATTGTGTTTCTTCGAGAACAATGTGTGGCAAGTGCCGGCAAGCCCGGTGAACTCGGTGATTTGTGCCCGAATCTTCGGGAGCTCGATATCTCGAAAAATTTAATCAGTTCGTGGCGGGTTGTGGCGGATATCTGCCGTCAACTTCCAAGATTAGAACGACTGGACACGAGGTAATATACCATACTTTTTTTGGAATGATATTTTTTTTCGCAACAGTTTATTTCTCTGTTTAGCGAAAATGTCATGCCGGTTGCGCCAGTTGAAACAGCAGAAACGATCGACGAGACCATTCCCAATATTCGTTCTTTGACCATGTCGAGAATGAACTATAACTGGTCGAAAATACAAAGCTGCGTTGCAATATTCCCGAATCTACGCCAGCTGTCGATATCTTTCAACGTTGTGAACAGCCTCGAGGTACCGTCCAGTCTTTCCAATATAAATGGGATAACTAGTTTGACTCTCGAGGGTAATTTGCTATCGAGCTGGGACGAGGTACTAAAACTAGGAGCACTTCTACGGCAAGTATTCGATTCTCACCGTATTCCGCTTTAGCCCTTCAACTTTTTGCAACGCAATGACATTTGTCTCGTTCGCAGTCTGGAGTATTTGAATCTCAATGGAAACGGTATCGAAATTATACGATTTCCATGCGACGACGAGGCTAGGGGAAAAAGCCGGATGTTCGCGGGTTTGCGACAATTGCATTTATCGCACAATAACATAACCGAGGTAGGACGAAATTCTCGGTCGAGTTACTAACTAGGGGGAAATCGAAAAGATCACCGAAGTAATGTGGAAAACATGGACGAAATTTCAGTGGCGATCGATAAGCGAATTGGACAAACTTGGCAATCTCGAAGATCTCAAATTTCGCGACAATCCGGTGTTGACGGACGTAAGTTGCGAGACGGCGAGACAATTGATAATAGCCAAGATATCGCAATTAAAGTTTCTCAATGGTGTGGAAATCGATTGCGCCGAAAGGAGAGGCGCCGAATATGATTATCTAAAACTGTTTGGACCTCGGTGGTTACAAACCGCCGATATAAATGACGACAATACTATCGAGTTGACCGAGAGAAGAAAAGAATTTATCGGCGAACATCCTAGATATCCCGTCCTCGTTGCAAGTACGTAAAATAACAGACTACATTCTCGTTTGTTCACTTCAACATTGGTTCCAATTCACTCATCTACCTTCAATTGCAAACCCTTTTGCAGAATACGGTGGACCGGAAGCTGTTGCGCCAAAAGCAAACATGATTTCCGACGTTATAACGGTACAATTCCTTTGTCCGAACGATCCTCTTCAGACGAAAATGATTTCAAGAAAGTTACTCAAAGATATGGATGTGCAAAAAGTGACGGGTCTTGCACAGCGAATATTCCAAACTGGTGGAAAAATTCCCAAATTATCCTTTGTGCGAAGGAATGTGAGTGATGAAAGGAATATACAAAATTTCGATCGTACCTCTTGCCTTCTGCCTGACAATCCATTCTGACGCAATGTTCTTTTTCTAATATTGCAGTTGTCGAAGGACGAAATTCCACTGGACAAGCCTCTCCAACAGCTGAGCTATTACTCGATCCAAGATGGTGATCGAGTTCTCGTACGCTGGTGATATCAATACGTTTGTTTATAGATAACTAATCACGTATTTTCTACGCAAATGATGCGTTATAAAAATTGTATAAATAAATAAAATTCAATTGTATACAATTTTCCGAATTGTAATCAAACGTGCCCGTATCTCTAGCGTCGTTATGGATCTTTATGCGCTTGCTATATCAATACTTTGAATTGTTTTTTCTAAATATTCCAATATAAACGTATGAAGTTCGGGATATTTTTGAGCAAAGGAGTAGGCCGTGAATTCGGAATAAGAAGAATAACTGAAAGGTCCCAAGAAGAAGAACCGGGCAAAGCGAGGCAATGCTCTCTCTCGCTCTCCCTCCCCCTCCCTTCTCTTATATTCGTGAGGGCGAAAAATCAGAGCATACAGGGCATTCGCAGGTTTAATCAGTCATCCTCACTCCTTCTACATAGTGAAAAATTTATTTAGAAAAAAGATGGCAACTTATCGGCAATTGTTATCTCGTCAATTCTGTTGCGCGCTTTCCTCAATCTTGCTAGCTTCTTGCTTCTCGACTTGTTCCCTCGTCAATAATGACAGTCCCAATTGATCATCGCGGGAAAAAGGCTGTGCCATCTGCCGTAACCATCGTTTGCTTATCTGCACAGAGATACAAAAGACTTGGTGCATATTTCACTTTTTACTCGGTCGGGTTTTTGAACGGCCAAAAATCATCAAGCCGAGTATCATCTCTACCTGTATAGCCTCTTCGGTCGACAAATTGCACAAGTTATCCGTCAGATGTTCTTGAATCCACTTTGGCAATTTACTTCTTTTGTCCGCTCTGGAGAATCTCTGAAAAGACGCGCTTATTGTTGACAAAACACAGATCCTGTTACATCGCAAAGATTCTTACGCTTAGGCAAATGGGTTACCTTATCCGCAAAGACCATTATACCGTAATCAGTTTTACCGCGTATTACTCGTCCAACACACTGGGCAGCGTGTCTCATTGCGTCAAAGGTTAAAAAATCATTTTCCCGTATCTGCGCAAAAAGTATATTACAAAACGCATCAAAGCGAGGACCCGTCGCATTTTGTTTCGACTCACTTGGAATTGATCTCTGAGATACTCCAATCTCGCTTTTAAAATACGAGATTGAGTGTAAACGTAAGGAATTCCAAACATGAGAACGGCCCTTCCGAGATGATGATCGAAATCAACACCCTCCGAAACTTTGCCTCTCGCGACGGACAGTAAAACTGCGCCTCGACCATTTTCACAAGCTTTTATGTAATTTATAAGGGCCAAACTCGTCTCTGCAGAGTCTTGCGTCTCGATGAAGAGTAGTTTGTGCCTCTGTAGTTGATCGACGACACCTTGATCGTACCTTTTTTCATAAACATAACGGACAACGAATCGATGAGATGATAAACGCGACGCGGTTATCTCGTTGGGATATCGCTAACAATTCACCGCTAACCATGCAGCTACGACCGATTCCATGTACAGGTACGAAGTGAAGAAGCAGACGAGACCGTCCGGTACCGCGGCCGAAAATTCAACCAACAACTGACCGTAGTTTCTGATCACCGCAACGTCATCCCTCGTCTCGTATTTCGACGAGATTGCGACTTGATCGTTGCCCTTTGCTACGATCTGTATAGGACAATGTAATAGAGCGTCTTTTAATTTTATACGCGTATTATATCCTGCAACTATCTCGAAATAAGGAATATCGAATTATTACCATCGGTAGAAGACAGGGCCTGGCGAGCGTCATTGTAAACGAGGACATTATCACGGGATGAAAGTTCAATATTTTTGGATACATATCCAAGGGCGAGAGCGTTCCGGAAGTAATGACGACCGATTGAAATCTGTCGAATATGGGTTTCATCGCTATCGATGAATCCAAACAGCTAAAGTGGAGCACAGGATTTGCTACGGTGGGCGTTTTGTCATCGAAAGGCTCGACGATTATCGTAAAACCCGTACTGTACGAGGACACGAGAGTCGCCAGATGCGTTATCAAAATAAGAGGCGAGAAATCCGTGAGATCTGTTATTTCCATTGTTCTTAAAAGCGAGGACAATCTTTCGGCACAAAAACGCAATGGTTTTCGCTCGATGCATACTTTCGATTGAATATCGTGAAGAAATATTGCTGGTGATTCTTGAACGACGTGTTGGACGCGCAATCGAGTCTTCAAATATTCGACGAACCGTTTGAGAAAACCGACAAAGTGCTCGGCATTTCTAATGTTACCCGGTATAACTTCTGCAAATAAATAGCATTTTGTCTTGAACATGAATTTACTCAAATTACATTATTTTGGTCGGCTTTCCACGTTTATATATTTACCCTCGAGTACTTCATTTGGTAATATAGGATTGGCGAGTATAACATCTGTCTCTCGTGCGACTTGAGCATCTTTTAAACCCTCGACCAATCTATGATATTCCTCTTTCAGCTTGTTCGCATCGTCGTCCCGCATTCTGTAATGAGAGAAACGAGGCGAATGTATCAACGGCTCGAATCGAACGAGAATCTTCGAGAAACGAAAAACGAGAAACTTACTCAGCCACTGTTTTTTCGAGAAGCTGAATATTCGCAGAGCTCTTGTCCATCGTCCGACGATTTATCTTGACGCTCATCGAGGCTATACACACATTGTCTAGAAGCGAAGGGCTGGTTGTAATTTTCAAGCGGGCATAACCGATAAATTTAATGAGCTAAGAACGAACCGATGTTGTGAGCTTCGTCAAAAACTACGACCGAACTCTTGGCAAGCTCCTTCGATACGGTTTCGGCAATTTTTGGATCCAATAAATAATGGTAACTGTATACGACGACCTGAGCGTGTAGAATCTGTGAAACATTGGTAACGAATAAAGATTGCATCTTTATAAAAGATCTATGGAATCATTAAAAAGTAAAGATAAAAAAAGTTGTACCGTAAATCTAGCGAGAAAATACGGACACCAATTTCTATCGCGTCCATAATCTTTGATATCATCGATGGAATATATCCCCGGAGGCATAACTTGTTCACGGCCTTCCATATCAAAACCCTCATAAAAATTACATATCGGCGTTGTGTCGTCGTAATTGTGACGATCCCGAACGTACGACGCCGTGAGCGAATGACAGCGCCCATCGACAATTTTACCCTCGCGTTCTCTGCTCACCTGAAGCAACGATGATTCGTGCATTAGTTTCGACTCCGATATAAAATGGTAATAATAGTGAAAAAAAAAACATGAAACCGATTAAAATCAAGTCCCCGATGATATACCTCTGGATGAATACACATGTTTTTCCTTGAACTAAGCACCAGACCTACGATCTTTGGTCTAATTTTGTCTTCTTTTTCATAATAATCTATTAGCTTTTTCAATTCCTCCAAGACTTTTTCAATCTCCGGAACCGTTCGAGAACAATAAATCAACTTTGTTACGTCCAATGGATGTTCCAGCATGTAAGCTATTATCAAAGAGAGAAGCGTTACAGTTTTTCCTGTACCGGAAGGCATCTCCAACAGGCAGTGACCCTGCAAACACAAACTGACTAGAAAAAGGCAATTATTATCGGCTGATATGGAATTAATGCACAGCACATACTCGCGCATCCAAGCCTCGTTTGAGTTCCAGCATGTAGGCATACTGCTCGGGATAGATATAATCGTAAGGAAAGTAAACGATCAAACCATCTATGCTGATCCTGAAATTTACCCGTAACATTTAAGAAAATGATTACAAACGACGATCCTAGAAATCTTACTAATCTGTACCCACTTCATGATTTTCAAGATATCAAAAACTCGTCCTTTTTCTTTATCATCGAATTGTTCGATAAACAAAACGCTGCTGTCGTCGTCGTCGTCGTTGTCCACGAGCCCTGTTTAACCTAGTTTCCTTAGTCCTGCCGATGACAATTGATGGGCGAACGTCGTCGTTGTCTAAACAAAAATATAACTCCCGTCTCGACGACCTATTGCGTCAATGATTTCTCCGCCTTACGATCCGGCGCCCGATTAAGCCACTTTTAACAACATTTGTATTATTTTATTTATGACCGTAAAGAAGATTTCAAATCGACGCTATTACCGGTGCTACGCTCTCTCGTTTAAACGTGTCGAAACGTGTTTGGATTAACTGTCGGTTGAGCAGGCAAATCATTCTCCGGCCTTCCCGTATAAGTGCGCGCGCACATACGAGAATTACCCAAAAATCTCTTTTAAATCGACCGTCGATAAAATTGCGCGCCACTCTTTTTCAAGAGTATAAGCGCATGCGCGCGTCACGCAACGTTGCCAAGTTGTTATCAACAATTTTATCATACAAAATCGTGAATAAGGGCCTACTTATTGCGAAAAATGCTCGTATTCGTGATCCTCGATTATTATAATAAGATTTCAAGTACGGATTATTCAGTTAATAAAGGGTCTGTCCATGTACAGTTTAGTGCCGTGTGGAATATTCGACGAGGAGCTACTGTGTTACGCAGCTCCGCGTGATGCCATCGAGATATTGTGCATTAATACCATTCAAATATCGATGAATTTTCATGAGATCCTCGCACCTCATCTCGACGTGATGAACGTGACGTTTGTAATTTCGTTGTCAACAAATTCGATTAAATAAATGCATAATATGACATTTTTACCCAACGTAGTGTAAATCTGGCAACGTAGCAAACCTCTTCCTGTCGAGTGCCTCAGTCCACTTCCTAGTCAAAATCATATTTTCTTGGTTCACAAAAACAAATTATCATTATTTATGTCGTTGTCCCGGAAATATCGAACGTACGCGGCGGCACGAACGAGTGATTCTGCAGTGAATACGTGCAATAGAGCAATATAAAAAGAAATAAATCTACGGCCGATGAGTTCCTGTGAAAAATATATCGTCGAGACGATCAGGCCAAACGTTGCATTTATCTTGTTATAAACGTTATCGCCTGTGAGTTCTTTTGGCGTGCAGTTCGGTTTTCGTCGTGCGCATTCTACACGCTGTAAAATGCGTTTCTGTTCGATTCGTAAAAAGCAATCTACAACAACAACCTGTGGATTCCGCGAATCGATCAATTTCGTATAGTTATATACGTAGTGTAGTATACATATACGAATACGTACACACACACACACAGCACGCTCACGCGGGCACATATATTTATATATGTGGGTTTGAGTAGCGCGTATAGTATACATGCGTGTATGTCTATATATGTATACATATATATGTATATAGTGGTACGCGTACGAAACATTCCGTATACGTATAATAAGCTCCCATGGAGGGACGATAACAGCTGAAAAATATCAGTGACAGAAAGCAGGGAGCGAGTTAAGCCTTCGCACAAAAACAAGTTGCACCAAAACAAACAAAATCCTACCCCAATAATGTTTGGTTTTGGAGTATTTTGTTCACCTACCGGAAGGTAAGTTTCCTACATCGCTCTCGGATAAACAGTTTGTTTACGCGGACTCGGTAATCACAGACAATATCCCATCTTGCGAGTTAATGCAATCCGCATCAATTGTCAAATCAAATATACGACCAAATTTCGTAAAGAATTATGTTTGTTTACGCACGTTTAATCATGCGATACAAAGTGACCGTCGCTACACGATACAGAGAGTTCACATTCGTGTCTCTTGGTTACGAGAAAGTGGAAAATACATTAACTCTCGCGAGATTAACTCACGAGTATGGGGAAAAGCAGGTGTACGTGTATATATATATATATTACTTGACGTCCGAACGAAAATCGTGTAAACAAGCCAAAAACGAATTATCGATGCGACCCTGGTGGTCAAAGTTGGAACTCGCTTAAATGATTGTTGGAAACAGAGTTATTTTTTAAAGCTTACCACGGTCATTTTTGCCGATAAAGAGCATTTTGCATTCTACTGATCTAAACAGACTTTTTCACAGATATCGCATAACACGGATCCAGCCCTCTAATAATTCTGTCTGGAGGATCGTTCGATAGCCCAATGCTATGTACTCACATTTGTCGCAACCCATCGTCGCATCTTCGACCCACCGGAATTTTGATCGCTATGAGGATAACTTGACGAGGAAATCTCATCGAGTATTGCGACAAAAGAGATTCGTCGAGATCACGGCTAATGGTACTTGAGAGATATCGCAGTGGTTCACTTCCTGCGACGACTATGGAGGAACCTGCGAAGAAGAAGCAGCGCGTTGTCAATGATGAGGATGACGACGATGACGGTAGTCGAGGACGAGGCGGTGGTGGTGGTGAAGGAGGAGGAGGAGACAATGGTGGCGGGGGAGGAGGAGATGGTAGTGGCGAACGTGCACGGGACATTCGCGAAAACGGAAATAACGTGAGCGATTTGGAAAGATTGCAAAACAGTCTTTTGGGCCAATGTCTGTGCGATGTACCTGAAAGTAGCTTGCGGAAACCATTCGCGGGTACGTCATCCGATTCGGTCGATGGCCGTTATCGTACGTCCGTCCTTTCGGAATGGGAACCCGACAGGACTTTGGAATTCATAAGCGCTCTCCAGCTCCTCTTCGATCTAGCTGTTAAGCAAAATACACGAGGTATCATGTGCACGAGAGTAGCCGACGTGTGCGATGCGCTTACGAGAAACGAACATGGGATAATCGATCAGATAATAGACTTATCGTGTACGCCAAACAAATTTGTATCGTTCGCGGCGAGTCGTGCTCTTGCATCTTTCTTCATCGTAACGAAAGAAAATACGGAAGCTGCCTGGCTCGAAAGATTGACCCAATCGCTCGTCAACACCCACTCACCGAGTCAAATGCTTTTCACCCTCGATGTTGTGAAAAGGGTGGTGGAGCACAAGGACTGCGCGATGCATCCTCTGGAGGATGCCGAAACTTCGGTACCACCATCGAGCTGCAATACACTGGTGATATCTGATCCCGAGAGTCTCGATAGTACACCTGTGAAAGCCATGTGCGTGAAGGCCCTCGAGTCAAAATGGAGCGTTTTGGTATCGAAATTCGATGCGATACTCGGCTCTTATACACCTCAGCACGAATCGGCGGTTATAACGTTTCTCGATTTGTGGGAAAGTATAATATCGGTTAAAGCGAATCTTTCGGTAATCGATACTAAATTGTTTTACTCGCAATTGGATAATCTTGTTATACTGCTGAATGCGAATGTTCCCGGTGTCATATGGAGGCACTTGCTCGGACTGTTCAACGAGGTCCTTTGTTACGGTAGCACACTCGCACTCCAGGACGTATTGCCGGACGAGCCTTGTTCCCTCGCTCATTTAATCGTACGAGCGGTCAAGGACTGGAGATTACTGGACGCGCTACCGTATCGTCACGGCTCCGGCAGATTCGGCGGAGGTTCCGGCGACGGTGACAGACCGTTATTACAGAAAATCGTTTTACTCGTGCTGAAGAGCGTCGCGGTTACCGTCAAGGAGACGAGAAGCGACTCGAGCGATTCATCATTGGGCTCCGAAGCCGAGGACCTAGATGCCGATATGGCAGTTATCGAGCGCAGTATCAGGGAAGTCCTTCGTCAATTGGATCAATGCGTCAAAGCTCTGATGCCCTTTCATCCGGAGATGCCGCTCTCCCAATGGGTCGTCCAGATGTTTCACGATCAGGATGATTTTCTCATCGAGGGAATGGTTTGCTGTCTCGACGTGGCGGTTGGCCTATTCTATCGTGGACCCCCTCAAAATGATCTCGGGCATATGCTCAGCCCGAGTCTCACTTTTGTACAATTCGTTCGAGCTGTATCGCACGATCCCGATGTATTGCTGGATCTCCTCGTTAGCAACGAGACTTGTTTTTTACTTTATTTACTTAGGTTCCTCAAATACGTCAGGCGAAATTGGTCGGAATTTGTCAACTGTTGCGGCAGAGAATTGGACGACACCATGACGGTATTGATAAGACTCAGACTGGCCATAGATAGACTAGTATCTAAAGCGTTGTTTCCGTACAACATTAATCCCGTACTTCGTTTGTTGGAGAAGTGCGAATCTTTCTACGAGGGTAACATAGAAAACTGAAACGTAAAATGGCAGTATTACAGACACACGTACACATACACACACACATACATATATATATATATATATATATATATATACATACGCGAAACGTGCTAATAATGTCGAGACAAAACAATTGTTCAATAATAATTCAACCCGACCGCCCATGCGTTGGGTACATTTTTGTTAACACAACGAAAAATACAAAGAGTCGCCCCCCGCCCCCTCTTCACCCCCCGCTATATACCGAATCGTACTGATCGAGAGATATATATGACAAAATGATAGTCCTGTAAAAAATTGTTGATTGAAATGTCCCTGTATGAAACTCGGCGCAACTCGAGCAATTATTATTATTTATATCGAATTAATTATACATATAATTAAGAAAATGGCGTGTTAAACTCTCGATGCAAAAGTTCCATAAATTAAAAACAAGAAATAGACTCGGCACTGTAAGAAAATTATCATGTAATTTTTCGCATAGAGCTGGGTTCTGGCGTGACAATTTCGTCGTGGAAAATTGATCAACTATTATTTTTTCGATTTATATAATTAATTTATTTATGACTTATTTCCAGCCTTCTTTCAAGAGGCCCTTGACGCTTAGGTTAATCTACGTCAAAAATCGTCGTTTTAAATTGATCGGCCGTCCGTTCGACGATCGCCGCAACGGCGACCACCAAGCAGAACGAAATTCCGATCGATCGTTTAACCGATTACTACGAAGAAAATAACGCGCATTACCGTGAATCTCGGTAACGTTCCGTCTGTTGATACTGCTGCTGCATTAAGATACCTTTCGCAGGTTTTCCGTTTGTCATTTCGAAAGAAAGCGGAATAAAATCGACTTTCTAAGGTCAACAAAAATGAGATTCGATCGGTTCGTGCCTGCGATATTGTAAATATAATCAATATATAACTGAATGATGTATCGTAAGATTAAGCCTAACTTATATAGGCATATCACCATTTATAATGCACTATTTTTTAATATTTTTACACTTTTATAACAAGGCTCTTTTATTCACCTCCTCTCCCATTAATCTTGGGCTCGAGAACGACGAGGGGTCGATGAGGCCGCTGGTCTACTTTTCACGCCAAAATAATCCGTTCGTATGTCGAAGGAACGAAGAAAGGTGCTGGACCCATTACGTAGCGCGACCAAATCATGATTTCCTCCTTATCGCCGGAAATGCGATCCACTTGACGGTCGGTTCGTTCATCGTCGTCCAATCTTTACAATAATTTATTTACACATAAATACAGACATAGAAGAGGTCTATCGGTACTATTATAATCACTATATAATTGTGACTTATTACATATCCTTCCACGATTATGTTCAAGACAGATTGAATACTTAATGTTCTATACGGTGGCTAATCCTATAAGTACACGTTATACAAATATTCGTCTCACGACAAATCAGTCACTTACGATGCAAATCATTGTATCGAAACATCCGCATAATTTTCAGCAGCGAGTCCCACGTCCCACCACTCTCTTTTTGTACGGTGCAATGTTTCGGCAGGAACGAATCGACAATGATGCACCGTTATATGCCTCGAACTTATCAGTCTCGGTTTACGCTGGCTTACGACGGATCATTATACTTTCATGATATAATCACAATCGAAAGTAACGATCTTTTTGTTGCGTAAGCCGCTTCCTTATAACTTTTATCCATTTACAAATTTTCTCCGGTACGAAATCCGGGAGCTTTCTTAACTTTGGTCTTCTTATCATAGAGCAACTTTTGTGAACGTATAAACATCATGAGGAAGCATTGTACAAATTTCAACATTTCTCTCTATTTATAGAACGTGACGAGTCGACTCTCGGTGCTGGAACACTCGGTTGGTGCGAGGAACATCATTAATAGCATTTCAACATTGTACATCGTGAAAAAGATAAGTCATTCCAAGGGTCCTTTGTACGAAGCTCGAATGATACAATTTATGTAAAAGTTAATAGGCTTTGGGGAAAAATAGAAGCAATTATGAGATATTTGTATTATGAAATTCTATGTGTATGGCATAATATGAATTTAATCGCGGTACCCTCCGAACGACGGAGGGCGTCTTTTTTTTTTTAAATCTCGAACAATCCTAGAGCACTAGAATGCTGTGTCACCCGCTTAAGAATAAGTAAATAATAATTAATCGGTTCGTGGCTTCAAAGATTTCATACGAGCTTTACGAGAGATTCCAGGCACCTCACAATCGTGTTGGTACGGTTAAAGAGGCGGGGGGGGCGGGGGGGGGGGGGGGGGGGGTCGACGCATATAAGCGAAGAATATAGACGCAACTACTACGTATCGTAATCCTCGTCGATGTTGGTCGTATGACTGAAATTCGATGTCGGATGATTTATAGCGTTGACGCCGCTCGAATTCGTCGTCAGATTCATGGGATCGACTTCGGTATAAAAATTGGGCTGACTGACTTGAAACGACGACGGCATGGATATCTGGAAATTGGGAACGTGCTGTTGTTGATGAGACGGTGGCAACGAAAGCTGCGGTTGTTCCATGCTCATCATCGACGTCGTTGTCGTCGTCGTAGTCGTAGCCATCGATGGCATAAATATCTTGGTCATATCGTCGGATCCACCGCACGTTTCACCACTGTCCTTTGAACTTCTACCGGTTCGACTGGTTCTGCGCGATAAGCTCGTAGTCTCCCTCGAAACTCTGGAATAAAGTATGCTTATTGAATATATAAAGAGGAATCAAACTTGGATAATTTCCGATCGTTACGAAGCCGATCGATTTTTGGATAAAATAAATAAAATACGAACCGTCCGTCGGAATGTACAGTCGCTGGTAAACTGGCGAGCCCAGGCGCTGAATTAACGACCATGGGGGCTGGTGTCAACGGAGGTGTAGGTACATCGTCCTCCAGACCGGAAACATCCGGTAGTTCTTTCACCAGATCCTTCAGAAAGTCGAAACGACTCTCGGACAATATACATTGTTTCCTGTAATACGAAACGACGATTATCGCAACGGAATATCATCGAGGATCACATAAACTCACATGTGCGAAGGACTGAGAGTTTTGGCATTTTTGGCACTGGTTATCTGCATCGTTTTGGTGAGTAACGAATGTACGAACAGTTCCAATGTTCTAGGTGCACAAATAGTTAAGGAATTTGTGATTGTCTTATAGGTTATGTATTCGTTTGTTTCTTCATGTACACTCGATTCTCGGAATATTAATGAAAAGCAAAGTTTCATAGTAATTTGAGAAAAAGGATATAGATTATGACCGGAACAGCTTGAGCGACTTTACCAACTTCCTCATCCGTTTGCATAATTTTCTTGATACGTCCCTAAAACATCGAATTTAAGGTTAAGTTACGTTTTGTGTCATATTCGAACGTGATACGCATGTATTTCTCAGCGTGGAAGGAATTGATCGTCGACCAAATCGTGAAAATTGTAAAAGAAATCATAGTCCAGAATTTTCTAAGATCGAACATGTGAATTTGACAGTGGGCTTTGTGTTAGAGCGAGGGGGTGAGAGAGAGAGAGAGAGAGAGAGAGAACACACAAGTTGGAGCATAAACATCGTATGCTATCTCACCGCTGGAAAACGGGCGTTGTATTTTTTCTTTTTACTCGGCATAACGTCGTCTCAGCACCCACGAGAACAAAACCAACGCACAAGTCCTTTAACACCGCGATATTGACGGTTCGTTTAAATTTGTGTTATATCACACGCATATATGCGACGTGGAATATGGCGATGATACGATATTAAAAAAAAATGTCCAAGTCTATGATGGTATTTGACGCTGATGATGACTCGAGTCGTCAGCTAGAATGAGAGCGAGAGAATGAGGGGAAGACAAAGAGAGAGAGAGCGAGAGAGAGAGCGAGCGAGCGAGAGAGAGAGAGAGCTTGTGAGTGAGAGGGAGAGGGAACGGGGAAGCAGCCAGTTTGGAGAAATATAAATTGGCGAGCCGTGTGGACCGATTATGTATAGTCGATATCGGCGGATCAAGGCAGAAGCGAATGACATGTAATACCGCAAATCAATATGTTTTTATACACAAAACGGAGGCGAGTGGAATCTCTGATTATGCCTATAATATGTCTACTCTCGCCCGTTATTTTTCAGATTCTTCTATCTCTCTCTCGCGCGCATGATCTTTGCCCTCTGTATATCAGAGACACGTCGTATAGGGTTTTTTCGGAATAAAACGCAACTTATCTTTTTACACATTTCAGCGAAAAAATGAAAAGAGAAAATTGGGTAAGTAACGATATACGTACACACGAGTAATATATTTTGAATAACTGTTAAACGTATACCACGTCATTTTGAATCTGCCAAAATCGTTCAAACGAGACATCCGCCGGACAGCGCTGCGGTGTACTTTAGGATCTCGGCGCGAAACTTTTAAGTATATCGTGGTGGCAAAAGGATCCTCCGTTTACTATAAATTTGAAAATAACGAAAATTCTTGCCCTCGTAAAAGTAAAACACACAAAGTTCGTGATCCTTTTTTGGATTCCACAGAAAGGTCTGGCATGAGTTATAAATATGGCAATGGACGATCCAAACCTAAAGAGTTTGTTCACTCGTATAAAGGATTGTGGTAAGTAAACCGGGTAATTCGGGTCTGGAATTTAGAGACGGTGTTTCGCTTCTCTCTGTAAAAGGATCAAAGTTAGAGCGTCGTTGATACAATTATAATTACACGTTGATACCCAACGTGTAATCGTGACATTTGTCAGTTTTGACGGAGCTCAGAAGATCACCGAACGAGCCGCAAAAGGCACCGTGTCAGTCGAGAGATGGGTGGATCGGTGGCTGGCGGGTCGATAAGAAGTCTGATATCGCCAGGGTAGCAAAACCAAAATTGGAGGATGACAAGTTGGTGGAGGAAAAAAGAGTCGACGATGAGACGATAAAGGAGAAAAGCGGGAACGTCGACGGAGCGAATTCTTTGCAGAAAGGTGGAACATTAAGTGAAGAAAATAAAAGTAACGAACAAAAGTCCGGCGGAGATAGACGGGCGGCGGAATTGGATCGGCGAGACGACGACGATGGAATACGCAGCGAAATTGAACAATTACCGGAGAAAGAATCAAGTTCTTCTTGCGGCACCGATCGATCAAAAGCCATTCGATATTACATCAAGATGCAGGTTATCGCCTCCTGGTGCATGCACGCACGTTCTTCTCCAAATGAACACTACAACAATAAAATATAATCGATAGAGGTATATCGGTCGTGTCGTATTAACGGTTACTCGTTAAATCCAGAATCCAGATGCGCCCGTCTGTTGCGAAAGCATCGCCAAGCCAAGTTACATTTGTCCGCCAAAAGTGAGGAAGGAACGTGGAGAGGAGGCCGCGAGGCGCGAGGACTATAGATTGGGGAGGGCAGCGACTTGTCGATGCGGAGGATGTTTGTCAAGCGCGTCCGATGTCGAGCCGGAGAAGAAGGAATCTTGATCGTCGTATACGACGACACTCGAGGCATACTTTTCGTATGGACTTTATGAATAATATATATATATATATGAGGAGATATAGATAATAGAGCGCGATAATACCTTGGTCGACGATGCCTTTTTTCTTCTTATCTTTAATCGTTGGAAATGGCGGTGGAAAAGTGAGTCACGGACCGTCCAGCCCGTGAGTAAGTATTTCAACCTGCACCGCACACGGGATATATTTATATAATCTCGAGGAGCTCCGTTGGAATCTTATCGCGATCTTCAAGTTTGGCCCCCGTCCGTCCGCCTGTCTACCTTTGTCAGTGGAATACATAAAAAGGCATCGGAACTCGATAATTTCTGGATAGAATCGACGAGCACCGCGAACGAGTCAACCAGTTCGTTCATCGTGCCGATACACGCGTACGTACCGTATTATTATGGCTCGTCGGAGGAGAGAACAATCAAACATAGTCGTATAAGCTCGTCGTCGTCGTCGTCGAGACAAGCTTGGACAAGCTCGGACGAGACTAGACAGGAAAGGACAACATTTTTTCGTAAGAGGTTGAATGGCGGATTCAACGGGTGGCACGCCTCTCGATTTCCATCGGCGGTGACGCCCAAGGAGGAACGAGGCCGCATTCTCGTTTGGTTCTACATTAGTACAATGTGGTGTGGTGCGAATGAGGATGGATCGGTTGGACGATCCATCGGTGTCTCGTTACTTCCTTCTCGATCGAGTGTTCGGAATCAACTGCGTAGGTCGACAGTTTCTTCGAAACTCGGGTCGAACTCTCCGCTACGCGAGAGAATTTGCTCGTCGTCGCGTGAAAGTATCGTACGTGGTGGTGGTTGGTGGGCCTGTGTAGCGCGTAGCGAGACTAGATTCGTTACCGCTATCTTTTTCGTGGCAAGTGTCGTGAGATTAACGAAATTAAAACGCGGATGATCTTAATGACCCAGTTGTGTAACCTTATCGAAAGGTCGTGTAGTTAGTTTACGCGTGCGACTATAAATCGTGTAGGAAAAAAACGTTTCTCTCGCGATGTATTTGAATATCAGTGAGCGCGATACGAGCCGGCTAATCATTTTGGTGCGAGCCGGAAGTTTCGTCTAATTTTTTTATTTCACATTTCTCAGCATGGCAACGGTCTCTGTCTCTCGTGGCGTCTTGGCTAAACTATAATGTATGAGACCCTCGTACTTATATCTCGCATGTTCATTTACGATCTTGTAGCCATTTATCTCCGTATCGTATCTTCATTTTTGTATCAAGTTACGATCCGTTCGTTTCTCAACGTTTTCCGATTGATCCTTGCATCATTGATGCGAGGTTCCACCAATTGAGAATGTACGTACCGGGCGCGAGGAGGTACGATCCGTCTCGACGCGGACGGGTGTTTTCGTGTTCTTGGAACGATACTAGGAAGTCGGTAGAACGGCCGAGGCGTATTCTCTTTGTAAAGACGTATGCACCGCGTTAGAATTTAGTTGCATAAGAGGATACGACGCCGAACGGATAATCGATAGAGGTTCACCGTTGATCGGCGTCACCTCCTCGGACCTCAAACACCACCTGAAACAACATTCAATCAAGCGTACGTCGAATTATGAAAAAATGAAAAATGCTCGAGAGGGTAATTTATTCGATAAATATTTGATCGATCAATCGAGAGCTCGGATCGACTAATTAAAAGCGCAGTTTCGTAGCGCGATCTTACCAATAATAATCAGTCGTATTATCGAGTTCCGTCGAGCATCGATCACAAACACGCACACAAGCATACGCACACCGTGTTGTCGTCGATCGACGCGTCCGTGTTCCACGGGTATTGGCGACACGATCGTTATTATTCCCACCCCCGTAGCCCGGATGTAGTCTCGGATATCTCTTTCCAGTGTTGGTCGGGTGGGGAGATATTAGATAAAACGGTCAAAAAGGCTCGCTCTTCCATCGCCTTGACGCGTTTACTTTGATCTCTCCGAGAGACCGGTACTTTCTTACGAAATCTTGGTTATCACGTGAAAGGAGTATATCTCGATCGCTACCAATCTAAAATGCGTTTCTGTAAGTAAAAAAACAAATCGTATTATCGACGACGTTGATTGATTTATAAATATATTTTCGATGATCGACATATACATACTCTTTTGTACGCTCGGTACGATCGATATTCCCGATCGATTGGACTTTTTAAATAAACAGTTGAATTCACGACGACCGTACACGCGTTCTCATTCGATAAATCATTTCGATCGCGCGTCGCCTCCTCGAAAGATCCTGGATCGTTGAGATTATGCCGATAAAACACGTACTTGCATCGTTCCGGTTTTTCCGTCGTGATTGTTCGAACCAGACCTTATCAGTACGGCTATGGCCATTCGACGAATCGGAAACGTACAACGATACGCAGTAAAGCTCGAGGCTCGGGGGAAATTATGATAACGGTCCATGCGTATCTATCGATCTTATGTAGCGCGATTTGCAATAGCGGAATTAAAACCGGGCATCGTTTAATCATTATTTTTATTTTTACTTTTTCCTTAATCGCCAAGACACTGGTCGTAGGCACCATCCAGACGATAGATACGTATAATAATGCGGAACGTGGCGGCCGATTAGGCAAACCGCATAACGGTTAATAGGCGTGAAAAACCGGCTCTTATGCGGTTTACGAAATCCCGACAAATTACTTTTGATAATTGCCGTTAAAACGAGATACCCAATAAAGAAGAATTAAAATAACGATTTTTCGTCTCCATGCGGTCAATATTCTTCGATAGACGTAAAACGCCACGAAACGGAATATTATATTGGTTTACGAGCGGTTTATCCGGTCAACGAAATCTTATCCTGGCGATGATCGGCTCGTAATTCTCTCCCACTGTACATCACGCAAGTTTCATCCGCGTATATCCACAGAGTTTGCGCGGAGGCACATCGATGAGTCATAAACCAACGGTTTCTCATGCCTGGCGTTTCTTTCCGTCTCACAATTAGTCTGACTTTTGTTCCAAGCTCGTTCGATCTCGTGCGCCCCATTCATTCCCGTCTTTTTAGTCTTGGTACGTTAAAATCCACTCGCAATTCCGTCGAAATACGCCTGAAATTAAATTAAAAATAAAATTCATTATTAAAACCAGTCGATATTTATCAAGCCTCTGTAAGGTAAACTTGTGCCAATATGCATACGCTCTCTCTCTCTCTCTCTCTCTCGGTCTCGGCATCGACTATTTACAACGACGCCGCGGCGAACGTTCAAACAAGAACGAATACGATTTCGTATTCGGGGAAAATCAAGTCGGACGCGAGTATGTGCGATCGCGGTTCAAGGACAGCATTTAAAATTTTTGTTTTCAAGGATAACGACCTGTGACATTACCGAAATCTCGTTTGCGTCAAAGAGTCGAGCCGAGTCCCGACGGAGTGAAGTGCACATGTTTTCGACGGAAATAATCTCTTCTCTCTTTTCTGTTTATTTTCTCGACTTCTCCGTAATCAATGAATGCGAGGAATAAATGAATCACGCGAATAACAAACGTACGTTTATTCCCGGGACGTACGTCTCGGGGATAAAATTTTCCACAGCCAGGTCGACATTCGGATCCGCCGAATAATTTTCTACTCTCGCTTTATCATTCGCTCGTTTTCAGTTTTATTAATCGGTGTCGTCGCTTGGTGCGCGACGAATTCCATCAACGCCATGTCTGTCCCACAAACGGAAAACGAGGAATCCGTCCGAGCCGTGACTCGTAGCATAAACACGTTCTCGTCAAACTTCTTCAAGGTGCGCATACGCGGGCTCGTGCAGCGAACCAAACTTGAAATTAATAATAATTATTATTGTCGTTATTACGATCGTTCACAGACCGTTGCGGCTAAAAATGAGAAGAATCTCATATGCTCGCCGATCAGCGTTTCCACGGTCCTATCGATGGCGTATTACGGCGCTGGAGGAAATACCAGGGATCAGTTGCGCAAGGGCCTCGCACTTCCGGAGAACGATGCTCTCACCCAACAGGGATTTCAAAGTTTGATCGATGGCTTCAAGGTACGAGTGCGAACACGACATCGGGACGTTACCGACATCGAGATCCTTATCGTCTCTCTCTCTCTCTCTCTCATCTCAACCTGTTTAATTTCAGAAATACACCCAAGTGGAGCTACGTTTGGCCAACAAGATGTTCATTGCCGATAAGTTAGAGCCCAAGCCGGAGTTCGCCGAGGTGACCAAAACGGCCTTCCGCTCGGAAGTCCAGCGTCTCGATTTCGTAAAGTCGGCACTGGCGTGCAACACGATCAACGATTGGTGCAAGGACCAGACTAATGGCCGTATCAAGGATCTCTTGAAACCCGGTAAGTAAAGAGAGACTACGTCTCTACCCGTCTCTATCCGTCTCTCGTACCGGAGAGGCGTAAGTGTCTCGCCAACTTTATATTTAATACTCTTATCGCATCGCGACACGCGCAGACGATCTCAACGGCGACACGGCTCTTGTACTCGTCAACGCCGTTTACTTCAACGGCAACTGGAGTTCCCGATTCCCCGTTGAAAACACGAAAGACCGACCTTTCCACGTTGACGCTAACAAAACGATAAACGTCCCGACCATGTACCAATTCGGTTATTTCCGGCATGGCGAACTTCCTACGATCGATGCGACCTTCCTCGAGCTCCCGTACAAGGTAAATTTATCCAGTTCCGAACATCTTTCTTCGTTTGCCTTTCTTTTCTCCTCGTACGAATCATCGTCGTTATAAACGTTTTTTTCATCGAATACCAGAGCGAGGGCCCGGAAGATGCCGTCAGCATGTTCGTTGTACTTCCAAACACCGTTGACGGCCTTGCCAAGGTGATCGAGGGCATTGACACGGTGCCGATGGAGACTCTTATGGGAGGCAGTGCGCACGATTGCCACGTCTATCTACCCAAATTCAAGATCGAGTCGGAGCTTATGCTCGAGGAGTCCCTAAAAAACGTTGGTTTTCATCCCTGTATCTAATTTCAATTCGGAATTATAGAAACGAAACGTATATATCGATATCGCTCTTATGAATTCTTCCAGATGAATATGACCGATATGTTTATGGACGGGCTCAGCAATTTTACCGGAATCACCGATGGGCCACCCATTGCCGTCACCAAGGTCGTGCAGAAGGCTTTCATCGACGTCAATGAAAAGGGTAGCGAGGCAGCGGCTGCGACCGGTAAGTCCATTCAACCTTTTTTTCACACGCATCTCGCGCCGTCGCATTCCTTTTTTGGTACGAGGGGGTAGTTTATTATATTTTTACTTTTTTTTTTTAACGATCTTGAAAAACATCTTTCGCCAACCCCACTCGAAACACGTTTTTTTCCCGTTTAACTCACGGGTAACGTCGTAAACGGGATGAATCCCTTCCGTTGGGATTCGTCTATTGGTATATAAATCCTTGGAAAATAATTTTTTTCGAGATTTTCGGGAGTGACGCGTAAAAGTATCGCAGCGATTTTTGTATTGCACTCTTTGCTGCGATAGTTCTACGCAAGTGCGGTGCAGGCGAAATTCCCTGGTTTGGATATCTTATAGTCATTTTTGTTTGCTCTCACAATCACCGCCCCCCCCCCCCCCCCCGCCCGAGATAAACGCACTGCACGATTCGTTTCTGTTTTTTTTTTTCGTTCCTTTCCCATTTTTCATCCCAAGCGGGCCTCTTCGTGGCCGAGCTATACGCGTACGTCTAAATTCATTCGACCGACCGACGTTGGACGAGTGAAACGAAGATAACTAACAATAAGTTTTTAAGTTTTATCACGAGTTTGCACCCCTGGGCCCCTGCACCATGCACTTTCGCGGAGCAATGTATCCTCCCTCCCTCCCTCCCACCCTCATGTCGAACAATACCGGAACAAGGCGATCGAGCACCAATCATCGAGATTGCGAAGAATATTTCGAGTTCTTTTTGTAGGAGTGATAGCGGTGGCGACATCAGCGTTTATCCGGCCTCCACCAACGGTCTACTTTTCCGTGGACAGACCTTTCCTTTCTATCATAGGAACGACGCAAAGACGCGATCGAAATGGCTCATGGTTGCGCGACTATTACACCTCCACGGTTATCTTCAGTGCCCGCGTCGTCGATCCCAGCACAGCTGCCTGATTATTTTTCGCAATTTACGTATCGCTTATGCCTGCCCCCCCCCCCCCCCCCCCTCGCACCCGCCCACGCTCACTGCGTCTATCTGTTCGAACATTCTGTCCTGGGTATTTTAAATATATGTATATCTATATATTAAATACACTCACGGAGCTCGTGGGCACAGCCTTCGTAACTGTTGATGATTCGCGTTTGGAATACCACTCGGTTCACCTGGCGAATGTGCGTATTTCCGATATGCCATCGATCCTGGAATCATAGAATTCGGAAGGAAAATTTGTTTTTGGAAAAAGGACCGACCCGCGGTCCGAACAGGTACAAGCCGAAATGGCGAAAAAGGCGAAAAAGTCGAAAGATGGGTCTTTATACCTCGAATATCTTTGAAATGGTAAGATTCGGTACGAAACGTTCGATAAATCGACATGGACAATTTGGGACTGTTGGTTCGACGAACGACTCGACGAACGGCTCGATGAACAAATAATGGCTCCGCCACGTCTCAACGGATCTCGGTTCAACGGATTTTTGTGCCCGAATAAAAATGACCAAGTATGGTGCTGGCTGGATACAAATAAGTTGTGCGGTGTGCTTCGTACATGTGTCTCGCACGATCGACCGATAAGCACTGCGTGTGTTCCAATCATCGATGATTTAACATCACATTGAGGAAATATTCTGGCGATTATCGCGCGGTTCGTGTTAACGGAGCCGCAAGATCAGGGAGATGCGAGAAACGTATTGAGCGTACGTTCTCCGTCAAATTCCGCGATCGACGCTACCTTCCCCTGGATCGAAAAAAGGTAAACGAGCTTTATCAATTCTCATCGATAAACGAGACTTTTTATCTCTCATGATTTCAATCTTGAAAACTTTCCTCGCCGTTTCCCTTTTCCTTCTATACTTCCCAACCTAGTGTATTTACCACGAGCTTGTTTTCCACTGCGTGCGCGTGTGTGTGCTGTGTGTACATCGCTTTCAGCACCTGTCTTTCGTGAGTTGAAATGTATCAAAATTAATAATGGTCACCTGCCCTATCGCGGACGATACCTTTTTGTACCGCCCGATCATCCAAATAACTGTTAAACTTTCAATACCTTCGATATAAACGACAACGTGCCGAATCTACGGTACAACTAAAACAAATAAAACATGTAAGTTTGAATCTACGAATGAAGATACGGAAATTAATCGATTTAATGTTCTTTCAGACCTAGTTATTCAAAGTAAAATTGGCTCCGCGGAAATCGATCCCGTCGTCACCTTCCAAGTGGATCATCCTTTCGGCGCCATTATCGCGACCAAGAAGCCGGAGCCCACACTTTTATTTGCCGTTATGTGGAGTGGCACGCAAAAGCTCGAATAGCTCTTGAAAACATTGATTTTATTCCTTATTAGCAGCCTCGATATATCGAGCTCCGTACGTACTTAACAAGCGTTAATGTCTCATTATGACCCGACGATAATAAGATAAATCCTTATTACGGACTTTCGACGTTTTTTTTTCCTCAAAACGTCCCACACTCCTGTGCGTGTTTGGTACTTTCGTACTTACGCCGTAATTTGTCACGAAGAACGAGTACGGAGAGATGCATATTTCGAGAGAAAGAATATTATTACGGTTGAGACGTACATCCTCGAGACGCCATCGCTTACCTTCAAACAATAAGACTTTCTCACTTTCGACCCGAGGCTCCGCGTACATCCATCAAATTAATCCTCGTTAAAGAGTGCCAGCTGTGTCCACACTCGTTTGGTCCTTTTGGAGTGGTAGACGGTGCCAAAAATGACCTTGCGGCACGATTTAGTGTACGCCCAGATGTGTCTCTCGTGGCATCTCGACGTGGCTTCTTTCACCTCCATATTCTTTCAGGTGTAATTTGGAGTCCAGGACATCCGGCACCACCGAGAACACCACCGCCCGAGTTTCGTGTCGACAGACCCGCTCATATCCTCATCGCTGCCAACTCGATTCGATTGTTCACCGCTCGTTTATCTTCACCCTGAACAAAACGAGAAAACGACGCGATACAATATGCGCCAAAATAACCGCCAGGACAATCGGCCATTTCGTACTCCCGTACATCTTGTAAAAACGCATGCATGTATTCTTTATCGATTCTTTATGGCACACGCGGCAATTGCGAGAGCTGGATTCGCCAATTATACTTGTACTTGATTTAAATTGAGACTGTGCGCGACGTGCAGCAACTTGTTATATACGAGCTATATTACATTTGTATACTATTATTAGACGCGGATACTCGGAGATTCGAGAACAACTGAAACAAATAATTTCAAATACGTATGTACGAAACGAAATGTTCTCGTATATCCATCCCTCATTTAACAAACCCAAACCCAGCCAGCTGTCGCTTGCGTCGATCGTTTTTAACTCGGTTCATCTTTTTCTTTACGGTTTGTTTACAGCTGCGGTTTTGACGTTCTTCAGCCTCGACTCGAATCCAATAAGTGCTCTAATTTTCAACGTTGACAGACCGGCCCACTTCATTATCGTCACCAAATCATCCCACCGTAGTGTCGTACTGTTCGGAGGATCCATTCGCGACCCGTCCATCAATTAAATCATCGACCAAATAAATTTCTATCTCTCTCTGTTTTTACGTGACTCTCTCTAAATCCTGAAAGAAAATTTCACATAAATAGATAGATAACCACTACAAGTACAGAGATATATTTGTATATGTATCTATGAAAGTGTATCTTGGACCTCCTGAAAGTAACGAATGATTGTTTATTATTTTAGCTTTGGTCGCAGTTTCATATTCCGCAGTTATACCACGGACACGCATCAATTTCAAGGTGGATCGACCTTCTTTGTTGATTTTGGGCACCAGGAACACGATTCTCTTCATGACTGCTCTATTCGACCCCTCCACCCCGTGAATCTCTATTATAATCGCCTTATTTACTGTCTCCCAGCGACGGATACAAGCACATCTGTCTATATTGCGTGATATGATCGTGTATAATGTAGAAATAAAAATGTTCGAATAAACGGGTCTATACTCAAATCCTAACATTTTTGCTGTTATACTTATTGCCAAAGACAAGTATCGGTCGAGTTGCATAAATGAAGCGGAACCGAGTGGAATAACCGAATTCTCGGTATAGTCGGTCAAATTATTATGTACTCGAATGATGAATCCATCGATACAAACAATACATCCATATGAGAAATGTTATTAGAGATACGTCCAAGTAGCAGACGAGTGCGAAACAGATATAGCTCCAGTTTTCGGACAGAGCGTTCCCAGACCTTTGGTTAATGTTTGATGCTAAAACAAAGCAAAAGTCCCTGTGCGCGTCTTAAATCGGCATGCAAAGGCCGATTGACTTGCTTTTCTCCTAATTGTTAATCGTTTTAAAAAAATAACGTACCCTCATAAACAAAATTTGTTAAGGTTATGTGAATCCTCCGTATCGTCCTCCTAAGCATTTTCGAACTAGCAATGTCAATGCTGTGCACTACTTTTTTCCATATACATACTGTTCGATAACGCAAGTTTGACCATTATCGGTACATACATCTACTAAAAAAACGTTTATTAACCGGCCAATAATATTAACTATGCCTCTCACCACCCCGATGATCCGCGGCTTCGAACAAACATACTGCCATATCGAGAATAGAATGCGCGCCGAGCGATGGTCGATATACTGAAATTTCCTCTCTTCTTATACAATTACGAAATGTTTATCCGCTAACTGAAACGAAGGGATACTAACGTGGCACACTGTGAGATTTCAGGTGTCGTGTTAACGATGAGATGCATGCCACACCCGAAGGAGATGAAAGTCGATCGACCGTTCGTTTACCGAATTATTGCCAAGAACGTAGCGGCCTCGGGCAGTCATACCACGGACAATGCGCATATACTCTTCACTGGATTTGTCACATATCCACAAGCCTAAGGTGAACAAATCATCGGAATGTGGAAGAAAATACAATTTAATGCTGCATTCTAGTCCGCTTGTAGTCACGCGTAGGTTACACGGGATGTGCCTGGCGTGTGTATGTGTGTGCCTATGAAAATTGTAACGTGTTTCATTATAAAGCACCTTGTGCGATAAAACAAAACCAAAGTATTAAATTGCGAAAATAAATATTACCGTTTATGTCGAGTTTATCATTTTATCGGAGAACCATTGGTTTACGTCCGATGAGGTATTTTTTACCGCGGCAGGGAAAACGACGGAAAGAATCGTCGAATTAAATCTGTAACACAAAGACGATATCTGTATATAAAAAGGGAGTGATACAGCGATCGATTTCACGAACTCAACGATGCCCAAACACAAAGTTTCGAACAAACAAATTTTATTCAAGATACAAAAGATTTTATGAAAAATAAATCCGTAATTCTACTTGACGATTGAGCAAATAACCGTATCTATCGAAGAATCTCAAGAGGAAGCCCTTTCGATCGTTCCAAGTAGTCAAGTTTTGTCCATTTTCTTTTTTTCATAGACTGTTGCAAGGTTAATCTAGTCAGACATTTGAAATAACAAAGTATATACGTATCTATATATTATATTTTACGACCGTTCGATATTGGCAAGATCGGATATGACGATGACAAAAGGATCTTCCATATTTTCCCGCTACTATAACATCATTTCAACGTTTATTGCACTTTACCTCGTGTTTTGCTCATATTGCTTTTTTCCCCTTGAAATGGAAAACAAAATCGGACGATCGTTAATAGTTCCACTACATATTGCGTGTGTAAGTAGTCGCATATAAACCGTTTTAAACGGGGAAGCTCCATGATATATCGCACTACGACACTCAAGATCGGGTACGTGCTCTGCGTACATAATCCGTACGCAGTAATAACTTCTCGTATGAAGCAAAAGCAAAAATATTCTGTACGAAAGTTTGTAAACGAAACGAGTAAATATTAATCGCGCGGAATGTCGGAAAATTGATCACATATCGTAACTCTATGTGAGATACCTCGATGGCGCATGATCATACATTTTCTGGATCGATGATTAGTTGTATAATAAGAAGAAACAAAAAAATGCAAGACATTTTATGAAACGACGCAATTAGCCGCTTTTCCAGCCGAACCCCCGCTGCTCGAAGTGAGAGAAGTTTTGCGCGACTGAGGTTGCATACTGGCCGTTGTGTCTAAGAATTCGTCATCCTCGTCCGAATCCTGTTGAGCCTTCTCGTTCTGTCTTCTTACGAGAGGACCGCGCGCCTCTTGAGTATAAAGATTAATCATGTTTTTATGCATCAACGGAAGAGTCGAGAACCGGTCGCGGTTGTTAGCATAGTAAGAACGCTGATGATATTCCTGTTGTTGCGGTTCCGAGACTTGACGACGCTCACGCGGATAGGTGGCTTGTCCAGTCTTTTCCATGAGATCCTGGCGGCCCTCGAGATCGGCGAATGCGACGTTTCGTCGTCCATACGAGTTAGCTACCAATATATCAGGATTGAAACCCATTCTATTATCGAATATTGGAATTTGACGATTATCATTGGATTCGCTAGTTGGATTATCCATCGCAAAACCGATGGGTCGTGGTTTCTTTAGATGGACCGTGGTAATTACCGGATCATCGCAAGTCGCGCTTGCACGAACATTCGCCAAGTTTCGATCGTCATTCGTAACGGGTCGATCGACGACGCCGTAAGCATATCTATCGTGCAACCACCCAAGAGCTTTCTCACGACTCTCCCTTTGAGCGATCTCACCCGCGCAAGATTCTCGCGTACCTCGTCGTACCTGTTGGACCCCTCCTCGGTTTAACGCCTCATCGTTCGCATTAGAATTAACGGCGTTATTTTCACTCGCGTTATCGAGGCGAGTTCTCCGTCCGGGAATATTCAAACCTGGAGGATGCACGTTGGCAGCGGCAGCCGCGTCTCGCCAACGTGCGCTCTTCATAACGAGATCGGCCAGTTGCTGTATCGTTTGTCTCGGGGATCGATTGCTTTCGCGCTCTTTTTCGTCGTGAGACTGTTTAGCGGGCGTCGACGTGTCGTAAGGTGGCTCATTCGGCATTCGCGATCGTTCCATGTTCAAGCGTCGTAGGCGCTCGTAATTTTCAACCTGTCCAGTGAGTAACGTTAATTCCTCGTCCTCGTCGATGTCACTACTTGCCGAACGCTGTTTACGTACTGCTACTTCATTATTCATCGACGAGAAATAACGCTCGGCATCTAAGAAAGCAGCGCTCAAAATCAGTCCGGCGTTGGGCTCGCGACGCGACGCGAATAATTTCCTTCGGGCAGCCACTTCTTGGCTCATTTTTCCAAGAATCCTGGCATTCTCGGATTGCTCCTCCATCTGTATCTCAATCTCGAGAAATTTTTCTGTCTCGATTATGAGACCACGCCGATCGAGACTAGCCATTTCCCGTGTTATTCTGCGCTCGGCGGACGATTGGGTTCGCGCCTCGACGTTCATTGCCGCCATCGTCGTCGCCGTCGTTCCTCGTAAACCCAGTTGCTGTTGAGCCTTGACGAATGGTGACTGCGAGACCGGCCCAAGCTTCGACCATATAATACCGGGATTTTTTATCGGCGACACGACTCCCGGTCGCGTCTGAAACGTTTTTTGATTTACGAGCTCGACGTTGCCGTTGATCGTTGTGCACGGAACTCGACACGGCTTGGGTGGTACGAGATCCAGTTTTGGTGGTACGACACCCGGGCGCGGTGGTGGCGAGAGATTCGTTATGAGAGGCTCGTGCGAGACCGGTGATTCATCCGTTTCCGATACTTTGTCCGGGCTCTTGTTCATTACTGTTGCGTGTACGACGTTCATCAGATGATCCAAACGATTTTCGAGTCTATTCTGACGATCACGATCGAGATCGAGGAACCGTGACACCATAGCATCTTGAGCCGCTAGAATCTGCAAAATTTGGGCGTTTAAAAACCATCGGAAAGAATAAGGAGACATTAAGGAGATATTATCGTACCCTGTAGTATTTTCAACTGTGAATAATAATTATTATCGCGATACATACCTTATTAACGACCTCGCTCTGAGACGTTATCGCGTTTAGCATCAGTTGTTCGAGTTTCTGAACTTTCTTCTTTCGGAGCGGCACATTAGGCACCCCCCTATCGGAATTACCGGAAAGACTTTTGGAGCCGGCAGCGCCGTTGTCCGAAGGCGATTGCGAACCCTCGAGAAACTCGATCGAGATCGTGTCGTCGTTGAATGTCGCGTTGTTCGTCATTGTCGTGGTGTTCATACCTCGTACAATCGCATCATTATCCATCGTCTGCTCGTAATTATCGTTCATATTGTCATTTCGCTCGTCCTTGTCATCTCGATGACAGAAAGCCTCGTTCAAATTCGCGACTGTTTGTGGCGAGTAGTTGGTCGTACATCGGCGAGCTTCCATCAAATTTGCATCCATCGTAGAAACGCGCGCCTCCTTGTACGTTTTGTAGTTTTGTGCCAAATTCTGGGCGAAATTTCCGCGTCGCGGTTCTTGAGGCATCGCGCGATTGTCAATCGGGCAACCGGCTGATCGCAGCTGATTCTGCATTCTCATAGTGCTCTCCGTGTTAGGTGGATCGTTGGAGGTCGCTACGTCGATCCGTTGCTCTCCGATTCGTAATTTTGACGATGGGGCAGCCTCGTCGGTCGTATAGAACGGATTTGCGAGACTACGACGATACAACTGTTCCGGTTGCATCAGCCTCGTACCTTCCTCCTGCATAAACTGATTCTGCAGATAATTACGCTGTTGCATGTTCTCTTGTATTATCTGATTTTGAACGTTCTGTACGGCATTCTGATAGAGCATCTCCCCGAAACGATTGTTCGGTAGTGTATCGATTGGACGAATTTCTCTTGCAGGTTGTCGATCGATCGCCAATGAGCGTCGAGCACCTTTCGTCAAAATCGCCGACCTACCGTTCAATGTATTCGTAGCTGCATCGCGCGTGGGTGAGAAAGTACGGTACGGTTGGGCGAGCACGGTCTCGTTCGATTCTGGCGAATCAGGATACTCCTCCTGGTCTGCAAATTATTATAACGATGTACAATCGTTGAACATCCAGTTTAACAAAACAAAACAACCATAAGAAAATGGAAGTAAGAAGCTGTAACGGTAATTACGAGCAAGATGCCAAGTAGGCGAAGAAACTTCGGTTCCCGTCAGGGTTTCGATAGGTTCGCTGTATTTATTGAATCTCATTCTGAGATTTTTATTCGTCTTGACGTCTTTGGGCGGTGATTTGACAATTACGGCTGAATCTGCGATGGAAAAAACAAATGTTATTTGAACCATGTTCCAGCCAACCACCGGTACCCGTCGCTCGAGTTCATCAGATGTATAAGGCGAGTATGGTCCCAGGTGGTTCCAATAGGAATAATGGTATGCAATTGGACGTATACTATTGGTATATATATTTAGCCTAGCCTCTAGGAACTCACCAACTGTATCTATTCCGTTTATATCGTTTTTCTCTTCCTTTTTGTTTTTCAAAACTTTGTCAATAGAATCGTAGTACCGTTCCACACCGCCTCCTCCCGTACCGGCCCTCTTGGCTTCTCGATAGCAAACCAGTACTTGTTTCATTCGTGATCGGCACTGTTTGGCGGACACCCCATACCCCTTTTTTCTCATGTACCTGGCCACGCTCTCCCAAATAAGTTGCGGCCTTTGAGCATACTCGAGCTGTTTCTGTACCTGTTTGTCGGTCCAAATGGATACCAATAGGGTCGTGCTCTCTGGTGTCCACTTGTACTTGATATTATCCCCGTAATCGCTCATATTCGAGACGCCAACGTGTCGGGACTCGATCGCGTCTCTTTCTCCAAACGTATTTTTCTGTGATCGGTGTAGTACTGTGATTCGCGTAGGCGATGCAACATTACCATACGTGTTTGTCGTTTTTCATCATTTCTACCGAACCATAATCGATTATACTTCACCAAACATCTTTCACTCGATAACGGACATGTTACGATGCACTTTGTTCCGTGGCTCTTCTGGCTTCATTCGTTTTCTTCATCTATGCATTCGCAACGGTCGTGACCGTTGTGACGATCGTCGTATAACGAACAACGACGCTCGCACTCCCAATGGAATATAACGGCCTTGGCCGTTTAAATTTCAAAAATAAGACACCCTTGGCATTGCGCTTTCTGAAATTGTCGTACTTTTTACTCGTGGGTAAGCGATGCATTCGTTGGTACAACACAATATGCAATCTACCTTATCGACAAATCTATCCCCACATACAAAGTCGTGCCGTGTCACGCAACAACACGTACACCCACACGCGCGCGCATACACGCGGCAGTCAACACCCGCGGCTGGTACTTACAGTTCGTCAAACACTCTGATATTTGATAGATGAAAATATTGAATCAAATCGTGATGAAAGATGGAATTACGTTACATTTTGCCAATTATTATCGTGGCCGTTTTGAAGATTGAATGGACACTGGGTTTTCTCGATCCCGTTACATTAGGTGTTGGTGGGCTTGGGATCGGTTTTCTCGGTGCTGGTTACCAGAAATTCGTGAAATGCCGAATATTCGAATGTTGTAACGACGATTACATACCGATTGATCTAAGAGGTATGTGGTCAACCTGTGATTTAAACATTAAACATTTAAACACGTTCCACGAATTAATTTCGTCCTCGCGTAAAACCGGATGATTATTCATAGTTATAATCCTGTTGGCATACAATTTTATAAGGATGTTCTAATTGAAAGAAAAAAGAGTGTAGTATAAATCTATTCGTAGCACACGTTCCTCATCCTATACACTGGAAAAAAAATGTATCTTCTTACCCCGGTATAGTGGAATTTCACCGCACAGTTTTGTTTTTCTTTCGTATTTATGCATTTCAGAACTCCAGAGACGCCTGGCCACTCAATTGCACGGACAGCATATAGTTCAGAAAACGGTCATCCGTGCAATTCGTGGATACAAAGCGACGGAGAATCCTCCAAAGGCACTAGCTTTGAGCTTCCACGGTTCGGTCGGAACTGGCAAGAATTTTGTGTCCCGAATAATCAGCGAAATATTCTATAAAAAGGGAAAGACCAGTGAATATTTTCACCAGTTTAGCGGAAGTGCGTACTCCGTAAGCCATTTGGAGCATCACAAGGTGTGACTCAACATCCCTTGGTTATCCGCCTCATAGTCAATCATTGCTCTAAGAAGGAAAATCAATGGAAAATAAAAAAACTTAAACAATTTTATTTGCTGCATCAGGAGTCGATCAGGAACATAATTGTGGAAAGCTTGTTAAAATGCGACAGATCCATGTTCGTGTTCGACGAAGTCGATTCGATGCCAGAGGGTCTGCTGGAGGTTCTTCTTCCTTTCATGGATTATGGGCAACCTATCTTCGTAGATTATAAATATGGACGAGTCCGCATCAAGAGCAATAGAGCTGTATTCATATTTCTTGGAAATGCAGGCGCATCTCGTATTATCTCGCAGATGTTACACTTTTGGAAAGTGGGAAAGAAACGTGACTCTATTAAACTCGAGGATTTTGAAAATGTCATAAGCAACGCCGCTTTGGAAAACAGAGGAGGCTTTTTGAATAGTAACACCATAAAATCCTCTCTGATCGATTATTACGTACCATTTTTGCCTCTCGAGGAAGAACATGTAAAGCTGTGTATGAGAGATGCATTTGCATCTTTTACAACGGATAAGTCATCACAAGAACCTACGGCATTGCAGGAAGAAGAGGTACTGGCAATCGTGACTTACGGTCCCGAGCCGTACAATATCTATTCGAACAATGGATGCAAAAAAATTGAGCAAAAGGTCATTAGTACACGAGCCATAGAGTACGAGAGTGCTCCATTGTAAACGAGTTCTTCCTCAAACCAAACCCAACGAAATCAATTGGAGAATCTCGTTTTTTGTAGTACGAATGAAAATTGAAAAAATACATCAACATTTATATACAACATATGAATTTTCCTCCCATCTCCGATTGTCGTAACGAACTATCAAAAATGTTCAATCGGCAACGCCCTCTTACGGCGTTTTTTCTTCAAATTTTGTTTCAAAGATAACTACACGACTGAAGGTTGGAAAGGACGGTGATTTGAGTACACGTGGAAAAATCAACCGTGTGGAGTAACCAACGATATGGATGATTTCAATTTTTTTTTAAAGCTCGCCAAACCTCTACTTCTCAATCTTCCCGACGCGAAAGGTTAGACAACATTGGACAATTTTATAAGTATCAAATGCTCTTTCCTGAATGCCCTTCATAGCTGTCTCTGTCATTTTGCAAATAATATAAACTCATCAGATCGTGCGATGGCGGCCCTTTGGCTGAAAAAACTTTGTCAAGCTGATTCCCGTCCTTCGGGAACGATGACATCGAACAATGCATCCAACGCCGTAGAATATCTTAAGCTTTTGCTGTTTGCTATGCAGGAAAATCGGCTCACCGGTATATTCGCGAAACCTCCACCGTCGGATAATTTTCTCCAACAACTGGTTTTACCTGGGCAACGAAATAAAGTAAGTGCAATAAATTCTCAATATTGGCGAATAGACATTTGCTCCCAACGTCAAATTGTCCGTGTTAATTTTGTTTGGACATCAGGCAACGGACATGATATCTATGGTACAATCACGCGACGTAAGTTCGACAACACCGGCTCGTGTATTAAGCTCAAGTAATCATCCACGAGTCCTTACGTCGGTCAGCGGTGACGAGTGCGAGTACGTGGCCGTTCAGGAAATCCCAAATTTTGGGATTCACGGTTATTACGTGGTATCGACGGAGCCTCTCTCGAAATGGCGGAAACCGCGAACAAGACCAACTGCGGTAGCGGAAAGTGCTACATTCGGATCTTTAAAAACAACCTCCTTTGACAATGTAGCAATGATGAAGAAGCGAGAGAACGACGAGCGCCCGAAGACGAAGCTACGAGAAAGTGTGAAAGCTGCCGGACGACCGACGGAATCCTCGAAAAATAAAGACGAAAAAATGGGACAACTATTTCCGTATGATCCGTCCTTCGACGTCCTTAGTCTCTCCGCTTTATTATCTGGCAAACTAATGTTCGCCTTTCACAGGAATTTTCATAATTTCTTCTCAGAACTCGAAAAAGTGAAATTGCGGGTGTAGAGAGCTTGCGACCTTGCTGGCGCGGTACAAATCGCTACATCGATCGACTTATTGACGAATCTCGTAAGAAAAGGAAATCTATCGTTATACGCTGGGTAATAATGTATTCCAAGTAGGGTGCCTTGTATACTCATATACGATTGTCCTCCTTTGTCGAAAGCTCATCTCGTGGCGGATCTCGATCTGTCCGAAGCCGATGCGTTGCTACATCTTTACCACGGCAAGAAATTCCGAAAGATCGAGCGAGACAATGATCAATGGTCCAACGCTTGCGGTATATCGTCGAGGCGACGAGAGGTCGAGATGAGGCTGGATATGCCACCTTGCGCGTTGGTCCACCATTCGGTATTTCCCAAAAATATTGACAGTATGCATGTAAAAATAAATACATGAGTATTTTTCATAATTCAGATCGTTTTCCATCGAGGATGATTCGGCGGGCTACCACGAGACCACGGATATTGCCGGTAAGTCGGTGGTGGTGGTGGTGGCGGTGGCGGTGGCGGCGGCGGCGGCTCGTTCGTACAAATTTCCAAATTACGAAATTCCATAAGACTAAAAAGTCTTTCGTCACAGAATCGCGAACATGCCTTCCCCGTAATATTCATTTCGATGACAATGATATTGTGAGCAACCGTCAGGATGACGAGCGCGAGGGAACGTTCGGTGGTCGTTCTACGAAGAACGAAGATTATTATCCTTTTGAGTATTCTTTTGAATCGGGAGAATCGATTTCTCTTGAAGGTCTGCAAATCTATCTTTCGATCGTTTTCTTTTCGCGAACGAAAATAAATTGTCGTCGTCTCTTTGTCACGAAAACAGATAACGACGTCACGAACTGCGGTTGTACAGACGCGCGGAACACATTAGTCGATGAAACCGGTGAGATCGTATCGAGGCAATGATGATTCTGAAAACATGTTTATAGAGAATTCGAGATTATTTATTTAATCATTAATCGATCATTTTTACTTAAGATTGTGAGAGCTGGGACGATTATACTTACGAATTCGACGAACGTCCGTTCCCCAAACCCACGACGACGACAACGATCATTGACTTGGATTCGTTTGGCGACACGCGACGACTATCTGTCGCCGATCCTAATAGAATAGAGCCATCCCCGAGAGACAATGCGCAAACGAATAATCGAGTCAAGTTCGATGATCGAGGATGCCGATCGGCAAATTTGAATCAGCAGGGACACAGTATGACGATTAATCGTTGATCGATTCTTCGGACCCCAACAAACCATTATGCTATTCGGAATTCGGAAAACAGAATCCACTGCAAAATTTTCGGCTTTATTTGATAGAATTTTCTTGTCTCTTTTATACGAAATCTCATTCCGATTGTTCCTTATTATTGCTCCTTCAAGGCACGAGTTTTATAAATATTTAATAAACTATTGGGTAAAGTACGTATTACTCTACCGGTAAAGTATTATCGAGTTAATACATGCATACTAAAAACTATTCAGGGAGTTACGAAACTAATTTTCCAACCATTCCTTGAATGCCTTGACCCAGACATCAATCTGTGTGACAACGCGATGCATAACGTCTTCTATCAAACGGTCAAGAACAACCTGTGCGGAGGGATCGTCGATCGTGATGTCCTCTTTCATTTTTTTTAGATTCAATTTGATATAATCCCAAATAAATTGGGTTATAACAGCGAGAAAATTTCCGACCGTAGTGACCTCGGTCTCCGGTATGGCCTGCAATATCTTATAGGCAATCTCCAGTAATTTTAAAAATATTTCCGCTGGCCTTTGTACATTGCGAACCTCGGAGAGTACGTTTACGAAATCGGCGACCTTGGGAGGACAAATTTGTAACATGCCGCTCGAATGCTTGGCGCAAAATTCTTTGAGTATCGCCGTTCCGTACACGGTTGAAGTTTTGTTGCTTGTTTCGTTGTTTCCAACGACTGGTTTGACAGAATTGTTCAGCTGTACCGAGCTGATACCTTTTATAATCTCTGTACGGACGTCTTTTGACAAATTGGCAAACTCTATAGGGTCGATGGTCATGATCGAGTTAATCATTACCCGGCCATTCGATGAGAAGGACGCTCTGGCGCCTGATGAACTTAATGCTTTCCGATTTCTCACCATAGCTTGAAAAAATTCGTCTTTGTTGTTGATTTTGTTAATTCCTCGTATAATTTCTTCGTTGCACGATACGTCGTTGGAACCAGTGGCTCGTGTGTTACGCATCATTCGTTGAAACTCTCGTCTGTGCCTGTTGCTGCGCAAACTTGCCTCATAGTCCTTCAACAGTTGCCCCTGAGAAGTTTCGATGAAACTTTTGGCCAGACGGATATTAACCACAGAATTGTAGAAGAAAAATATGTGAGTTGTGAGGAACAATAGATCCGGGGCTGATATCTCGCCGCCCTCCATGTAGGTAACAAATATATCGTAACTCTTAAAACCCACGCCGATCCCATTGATCATTAAATTTCCAATCAAAACAGCATCGTAAGTCAATGTAGCTGCTCTACCAACGCTAGCTCCGGTACGCACGGCACGACCAAGAAGTACGGTACCACCACTCGCCGCTAGCCCCATTGTCCCACCGGCTATTCCGATCCATGCTCCAAGCGCCGTCCTATCCTTAACATTTATCGACTCCCCATGCTGGCCTCGATCCGCCAATTGTTGGGCACATCGGCCGACGCTCCAGAGACCACTCGCACCAGCCGCAATGGTGCCTTCAATATACCAAGAGACAAGGTTCGATCAACCAATAGTAATAAGTACTTTGGATCGTTTACCATGATAGACAAAGAATTTAAACTTACTCGCAAGCACCATACCAGCACCGACCGGAGTCATCATTGTCGCGATTCCTACACCCATACTAGCAACGGTAATTACCGTACTGGCAATATCGCCTCCAGTTACAATTTTTGCGCTCAACTTACTCGAGGGTGACTCATTTATTTCTATCCAAACTTTTGTCACAACGTCCTTGCCCGTTTCTTGACCGCAATTTGATATTGAACATAATACAGGATCTATCTGATACTGGCCATCCTTGGGAAGAATCATCGTACACGCCGGAAGTGTATTGTGCTCCAAGTAGTCTTTGAATCCATCGTAGGTCCGTCCACTGACATCTACATAGTAGATCTTTTCCAACGTCTTCATTTTCATTTTCTCATACCGCTTTACTTTGAAAACCGGCACAGGAAAAACATGTGGCTCTGACATTGACTCCACCTCCGAACTCTTCTTGCTCTCATTCTGCTTCGAGTCCTTTTGCTTAGCAGTTTGGCCGGCTTCTTTAGTGTTGAATATAACATTGTATATGATACCGCACAATATGATTTCCTCGGACTGATGGCCCGACCCAATCTTTCTAATTTTCTCGTATATCAGAGTGATCTGTTTTTCTTCATCATCTTTATAAAGAAAGTGACCTTTGTTTGTATTGTCAGAATTTTCTTTGCATGCAGCACCCTCGACGGCGTCATGGATGGACTTGGGAGATCCGAAGAGAGCGTAGCCAATAAAGTCTTTGAGATAACCATGCTGTTCTTTCTCGTAGCGATTCCAATCGCTGCAAAGTTCATAGAAATTCTGCTGATACTCGGTCGCGGTGGTGATCAGTTTTGACTAGGGAAATGAAGAATTGGACCATGGTTAAATGATCGAGCGTTACGATGGAATACATATCCGTGCAACAGGTAAATTCAGGGAACTGTCACTGCGCCAGTGAGTGATGAACCTTTATTACGAGCATACATGTTCTCGCACACAGGTTCATGAAATTACCACAGAATTACCTATTATACAGATTGGATAAGAGCAGATAAAAATAAATAAGCAGCAAATATTACCTCGAGAGTGGTGTCAATTCGCGATACCATGATTGTTGATTGTTCACCGCTGCTCAAGTTGCCATCAACTTGTTACAAGCTCTCGTTTATCGTCACTTATGTCTGCTACCGTAACTGCGTCAAAGCAAAGGACATTCCCGGACTGTAGAAAAACCAGACACACTGTTTTAAGAAAACTCTGGAAACCCCTCTCCCTCTCCGGGAACCCCCTAGCGACGAGGATTGTTGTTTATTTGGTGAGGGCGCTTTTGCCAGAGTATCGGCAGCATCGGTAACATGTCTCTCTCTCTCTCGCTCTGTGCTCGTCTCTATGGCTCGTTTCTGCTTCCATCTTGTTTCTAGTTCGGCCTGTAGGTGGGAAGTTGGCCGCATTAGCGATTGTCATGCTACAAATGTCCCAAGTTCGCCGATTCCCGTGGCGGGAACCGTACGGAAATTTTCAATTATGTCACTAGGGTACACAGGTTCCATCGGATACAGAGATTTTGCATAGCAAGGATTTTTCATATAAAATACGACAAAAATGCTCCGTGTCCTTCCTCATCGATGTATTTCGGTACGAAAATTACGGCTTGTAAATTCTCACAATGGTTGAATATAGGAAATGTCATCAAATGCCTGTATCGAGATTTTTTACCGCCGTGCGTGTAATAACGTCATCATCAGTCATCATGGTATACGCTGCCGTCTGACAGCGCGTAGGTTAAACTTTACGAGTTATGCTTCGTATACGATGTGTTTTCATCAAACGAGAGGCCAAAAAATATATCCCTCGTGCGCTGTGTAATTAATAATACAGGTAGTTGATTCTTTTAGCCTCGAATATATATTTTTTCGAGAAAAGACAACGTTCATAAATATTTTTATCGAATGCAGGTTACTCGAAGACGCCCACCGGACGTGTATATGTACATCTATTTGTATATACAGAGTGTTAAAGTGTATGGCTTAAGGGTGATACTTTTGATAGATGAGAAAAAATATATTGTCTGTAATTAACGACATAATGTGCTTGAAACGCATCTCGTATTGCTAGCAAACCCTAATAATTGGACTTTGCGCATACCCATCGAAAAACCTCCGGAAAAATGGGTTTGGACGGTATGAGAGTCGGAGGTGGAAGATGTCCACCGCTTTTCGTAGGGGGGCTACTTCTCGCTTGTTTTTTACTTGTATGCAATTGGTGGAGTCTGTCAACTGAGAATCTTGAACTGCTTCGTCAGCTGGACGAGCTTGGGGAACAATTGAAAATCAGGTAGATAAGATAGTCCGGTTTCTTAACAAAGAAAAAATTGGTCGATCTAGCGCATACCGTTTCTCTATTCGGATATATTTATATATACTTCCATTATTTTCAAAGCCCTCTCTTTATGAACAAGTAACAATTGGTCGGCTTCCGAGTAAAAGTTTAAGTCTCAATTGTTGCTGACATTTTTAAAATGTTCTAAATCCACTAAGATTTTCACAATCTCGACATTATTTCATGATGAAAATTACACGATAACCAAAGACTTTGATCATGCCTGGCAGTGCCGAGGAGAGGGATCAGTGTGTAACACTGCGAGAAAAAGTTGAACAACGTTACAAGCATTTGGAAGATGAGGTGGGTATGTTGCACGTGCGTCTTCAACAGCTTAATGAATTGAAAAAACAAAATAGCGAAATTGCCGAATCACTCACCATGTGCAAGAGCGAGTTGGATTCGTTGACTAAACTCGATGCTACCAGGAGCGCGACATTGGAAACTCTCAGGTTTGAGAAGGACACCATGTCTACCCAGTTGGATGTGACGAGGGAGGAGAATCAGAAACTTAAAACGGACTTGGAGATGGTGCGTCGAGCTTCGAGCCCGAGAACGTCTCGATGATATTTTTTTTATTCGTCTTGCGATTAAAACTGTTGATTATGGTTTATAGGCGTTGAATGACCTCGACAAATTGAAGCTCTCTATCAACATTGAAAAGGACAAAGTACCATTGGATGACGCTCAACCAGAATGTAAGGTTCCCGCCACGTTATTATGACAAGCATTGCTTATTTGTGCGTCCGAACGCGTACTACGAGTTCCCCAGTCATTGGCCATTTTTATCGTTTTCCGATCGACGCAATCGATCGGGGCAATCAGTATATACACGAAGCTTATTTCGCGATAAGCGAGTCAACTATCGTAAATCGGATAAACGCAATCATTGTAGTATCAACGTTTTTGTTTTTTCTCCATTTTGGCCAGTACCCCGAGGCTCCATTGACAAGTCAAAATTGGGTCAAGTAGATGAATCAGCCGTGAGCATATCCGTGTCGGGTCAACGAGGCAATGAGTACCATGGAATATCGATACTTCCTCGAGACGAGCCTGGCGTTATACGTCAAACTCCCCGCTTCTCAGTAACCATGCTGAAAGGTACAATATTGTTTTAGAAGAGATCGGCATCTCATTGAGCGTTCCCTATCCACCGTGCTTTTAATCGAGCAACGATTTATCGACGATCCGCTCGATAATACTACTACCAACATACGCGGGTTCTACCCCCCCCCCCCCCCCCAGAAAGCGAGCGATTCTTTGCAATCTTAATCGGCTACTTCGGTGTAAACACACTTATCGTCGTGTACTAGATAGATTATCACGGCTGTTTCTTTGGTCCAGGTGTTTTACGCCTTTTGTTTGCGTTCTCCGTTAATCTTCCATTATAGAACAAATTGCAAACTGCTTGAAATTTCGTTGCTGTAAATCGTGGCATTGACGTGAAACGACGTAATTTATGGACATATTTGATTTCAGCGCCGACGTCAAACACGATTGCCCAAGATAATTCGGCAAACGACGGTAACGGAAAAGAGAATCCAGGGGACCCCCCCAATCCTGGTAATAAGTTATTTACTGCTGTCACATGAGATGTTTGCACGCATCCGTAATGTTGGAGAGATAAATACGGGTTTTCTTTGCTCGTTGAATTCGAATAGATCTGAATAATATCAGCGGTGGCGAAGCAAATATTAGGTTCGACGAACCGCCGGAGGAGACTTTCGATCCCAAGGAGGAAGCGACATAACGATTTAGTGATCGAAGTCGCCCGCCCCGTACATCTTCCCGCCCGAGGTACACAATTTCGCACTGCTTTTTTCAACAAACACTCGAGGAAGAACGTTAATTCCACTCCAACATCTTGAGACCGAACGGGGTTATTAACAATGTTGTATACGCTATTGTTACAATTGCTAAATAGGGGATTAAAACGGTGAATGTAATTCACGATTTTTACCATGCCATATATAATCTATATATCGGTCAAATAAACGATGTTCCGTTATTCTACAATGTTTCGTGCCGATTGACCGTCGTCCGATGTGTGCGAAACAAAATTAAACGTTCGTTGTTAATTCTACGATACAACTCTGTGACGTGAAGAAAATATGGGTAAATGATAATCGTATAAACGTATCATAAAATAATTCGAACGGACTTTTTGTATTGTCATAATACAGAGTACGATCATTAATTTCTACTCGTGTCTCAAGTCTCCGAGGTGTATAATTATCGTACAAACTGTGCTCACTTTCGTTTGCGCGAGGCCCAGACTTTTCGTCTCATTCCTCACGTGTGACAAATGAAAAACAGTCTAATATAGATGTGCGCAATCGACGCCGCGGAGTAATACTGCTGTTTCTTAGTTTCTTCATTTTCTCGTTGTACAGGAAGCAAATACGTCTATTATTCTAATCGATAATAATGACTGGTCAAATTTACGACGAAATATTAGACCGTGGCTGGATTCAACCTGCTTAATATCGCGAAAAACGAAAGAAAAGAATATTACTCGTTGATGCGCACTCACAAAAGATAGCATAAGAAGCATAAGAAATCGCACAAATTTATGAACAATGCGCGTTCACGATACAACGAAATACCATATCCGCGGCAGCTCTATTATCAAATTGACAAATCATAAGATTTTGCGCAATTCTTGAATCGCCTTAGAACAGGCCGGGTCTCGGCGAACAACATTCTCAACATTAATACTCTGTGCACAAAATAAATTAACCGCCGTTTCATACCTTCCTCAGTATCATGTTTTTATATACTATAACAAAAATCATAAAATCTGACTAGCAAACATTAAGTAACGACTAGACACACACACACGTACACACACACACATACCCCGTATTTTCATTTCATGGTGACAAAGAAAAAAAATAAATAAAATGCATATTTTTATCGGTATGATATATGACATCTATACGGCATTTAGCATTATTTGTATAATATTATTATCCAAATACCCGTGGCTTATCCTTCGGTACTCTTATAACCGATTTGTATCATCAGGTATTGTAATTGTACCCATTATTGTGATGTGTAAAGAGACCTTGTTGCTCGGTTTGAGTAATGGTCGAGACGAGGCGCCTCCGTTCACTCTCGCATTTTTTCTCGATATTCAAAGGCCATTATTTGTTCGTTCGTAGTACGTATTTCTTAAATCGGTGCTTTCGTTGCGGCAATGTTTCATATCTGTTGCATACTTTGGTTTATAATTTTTGCCTTGCTCATGTTCCAATCGTTATTTCATTTTCTCATATTCTTAATCGGCGTTTAAACAGGTTGTCCGCATTCGTGCTACGAGAATCCTTATAATCAAACATTTTGGTTGGGGCTTGACGCGCGGCTGTTTGTTCATCACAACCAATTGGAGAAAACAGCCAGCACTTTCTCCACAGTTGGTCGCGATAACGGGACAGGGTGATAAAAAATATTCATTCGGCCATAAAAACTAGTGCCGTTGTTATTGTACGGCAGTGGGGAGTTGAATATTTGTCACGAAATAAATAGGAAGCATTGGCGGGAGGCCATTGGACCATGTCATGCCATGTACGCTTCGTACTGTGTACGCCTCTACTGAGACGAGTACAGGCTATTGTTGTTATTTCTGTGCTTTCGTCGAAAAATAAAAGCAAATATGGATCTCAAACGCCACCAACGACTGTGCTTTCGTACGGTATCGCGCGAACGTTCTTTCGCCCTTATTTGTCGAACTATCGAGTAAAATGCATCGTCGATGAACTGCCTGAGCGCCGCTGATGTCTCATAAAAGGGACAACCAAGCTGATCGGCCAGGGCTTTTCCCTCTTCGGTAGTGACTTTACGACGGGGCTGCAGATCGAATTTATTACCTACGAGGACCAGAGGTATGTCCTCGTTTGCTCGTACGCGCGATATCAATTTTCTATATTCCAAAGCTTCCTGAAAGCTGTGCCTATCCGTCACTGAGTAGCAGATCATGAAACCCTCGCCGCATCGCATGTACTGATCGCGCATCGCGGTAAATTCCACCTGAGATCCAACAGAGGTATAAGCCAGTTTCACCATTTTTAGGGATTGAAGCCTCGAGGCGTCGACGATCGACGTGTCGATCTTAAAGGTCTCACCTGTCCCGCCGTATCCAGAATATCGAGGAGAGCGGCTTCTCCGTCTATAACAGCTTGTTGCTGATAAGAATCCTCTGTTGATAAACGGACAGTCATTACACATCGTGTTTCCATATTATATATGCTTTTTTATCGATATAATTTTGACTTGCCTATGGTAGGATCGTGATATTCCAGAAAGCTGTGACTTACAAACTGAAGAGTTACGGCTGAAACAAATGTTTCTCCTTCAGCATCACAGCGAATCCAGCAAGTATATATCACCATTGCTACAAACATCCTTCATTACCCGATTTTCCAACGCCTCCATCTCCCAGAACTACGATTTTGTATACCCGGAGTCCTCCTCTGGTTGTAGTCGATGGAGCAAGGCTCGATGATTCCTGTACTTGCTCGTAGCCCGCTTTTGGACAAGCAGTTTTTTCCTGCGCTATGTCGCTTGTCATAGTAATTGTTTTGCAGATACTCTACCGCGCCTATTGGTAGTCTCTCTTCATCAAAGATTATATCCCAGCTGTCGCTCTGACCAACATGTTTTTTTTTAATATTTAATCTTCTCTCTGATTGTTTATACTTGTCATTGATCGTCGTATTCGGCGACTTCGACGTCGTTGATGAACAACTTATCTTCACAGGTTTAAACGATTAAAGTACGAGTTTACAAGTCTAAAGACCGACGAAAGTTTGTGGACCCCGTGGACAAACGATAAGTCATCGATATTGATGCCACGACGATTCATTTTTTCACAAATTTTTATTCGTCCCGTCGTCTGTAATGCAAATATTTGATCTACAGGCTACAATTATTTGCTTTCCGGTTATCGTTTTTGTTTTATTATTATGACCATAGAGTGCTTGTTCTTCGCCGAAATCGTGACGTATCGAAATTCATCCAAGTATCGAAAGCTTCACGAATTTCGTATGTAAGTGAAATAATCGGAAAAATCTGCACACACTGACTACGTTTAAGAGTACAAAGAGCGAGAGGCAGAGAGAAAAAGAGAGAGAGAAGGAGCGAGCGAAAGAATGAAAGCAGTGTATCGGCACGTTGGCCTACTGCCGACAACTATATGTATATAAAAACCTAGTATGTTGACTGTATTAAAACATATGCCATATAAGTGATGTCTACATATGTAAAAGCTTGTTGGGAATATACAAAAATTTCGGTCCGTCAATGGGAGTCGAGTATGTTGGTGGGGGGGACGTGAATTTTTCGCGCGCGAAACGTGCGATGACGCTGGGAATGATCTTCTACGCGTATGCGAACGAATATTTTTAGATAATATCAATAAAATAAATTTCAATTACATTCGTTCATTGCTATCCGAAAATTGGTAAAATCAAAATAAAACTTTGTACTGGGCTAAAGGCTGCATGTATGTATAATATGTATATGATTTTAGTTCCGCACCAAGTCTACGAGGAGCGCCACCATCGAACGTCGCCTTCCCCGACAACACTGGACAACACGGTAGTAGGTAGTAGCAGGTAGTAGTATGTTATACTCCCTGATACATACCAGGAGCTCGTAAGAAGCTTTTTTGCGCCGAAAATAACCACAAAAATATGGAGCTGCCAGTTAATTATTGTCTGTGCGGTATTACATGCGATACCGAACAGTTTATGATACAATGTGATATTTGTAAAAAGTGGTATCACGGAGGGTGAGTTGGAATTTTAATAAAATTATTCAATGACGCGTATAGCATCATTATAAAATCCAAGTCGAACTTGGTCCAAAATACCTTGATATTTCCGCGTGTTTATCTTGGAAATTTTCCCTATTTTACAACGTGCAGACGAACTTCGAGCAATCTCCGTAATTTTATTCAAAGAGATCGTGTACGATTGCAGCTTGTAGCTTTGTTTTGAAGCTCGCAATGTTGCTGTTGTTGTTGTTGTTGTTGTCAGTAACATAACCAAAGAATGGACGCGACGAGTAGTTTTTCGTCGAAAACTTGTCAACTCGTTCATGAACAAAAGTGAACAAGATTTTTTTTGTATTGAAGGTGCGTTGCCATCAAGGAATACATGTCCACGGATCTTGACAAATATCACTGTCCAGAGTGTGAAGCGACCTGTGGCCCTTCGATAGGTGAGTAATAATGATATATATAATACCAATACTGTTATTAACGTGAAAACGGGTTCGCGGGGTTGTTTTTTTTTTTTTTTTTCATTTTTTTTTTCAGCCTTATTGAACCACGGCTGAATTAATTCTTCGAGCATACAATTAATATGATTTATATACTATTATAAATATTCGATCATTTTCTTAACTTTGATCGCCTCTTATATACAGGCACGTAGTACGCACAGCTCTGGATTTTAATGAATTCACTTGATTTCAGTGAAAGTCAGACGAAATTGGCATCGCCATGAGTATTCCGAACCAAATGCAGATGGTAAACCGGTCCAAACGGGAACTGCGGTATTTGTGAGGGAACTGAAGTCAAGAAACTTTCCAAAAGCTGATAACGTTGTAAAAAAGATCAGAGGACAACAGTTGACACTGGAGTATTTACAAACAAATGGATTCGAGAGTCCTATTATCATCGACGGCAAGGATGGTCTGGATATGGTCGTTCCTCCGCCCAATTTCAGCGTATACGATGTGGAAAGTTACATAGGTAATACATTATCCGAAATGTTTCGGCATATTGATTGTTGAGAAAGTATGATATTTTAATTTTTGTATAATATCTTTAGGCGGTGATCGAGAAATGGATGTCATAGACGTTGCGAGACAGAACAATATACGCATGAAATTGCGCGACTTTGTTGAATATTACAATGATCCTTGTAGAACACGAGTCTTGAATGTCATAAGTTTGGAATTTACAAATACCGGGTATGTAAACTCGAGTGTTTTTCCTTTGTAAGATATGTAAAACGACTATGCGTTGGGAGAAAAGGTAGATTGTAATTATTTGAAACGTTGCAGGCTCTCGCCGATGGTCGAAGCGCCTTACATCGCGCGGAAACTTGACTGGGTAAATAATGTGTGGCCACGCGATTGGTCGGACGAGAGCGAGCTGAAACGTCCCGAGGTCCAAAAGTATTGTCTAATGGGTGTGAAAGATAGCTTTACAGACTTTCACGTTGATTTTGGTGGCACATCGGTCTGGTATCACGTTTTACGCGGTGAAAAAATTTTTTATCTCGTTAAACCAACACCAGCGAATCTACAATTGTATCAGCAGTGGATGTGCAGCTCGGCGCAGAGCGAAACCTTTTTTGGTGATCAGGCCGATGCTTGTTTCGAGTGTGTTATAAAAGAGGGACAGACAATGATGATACCAACGGGCTGGATTCACGCGGTACTCACGCCCGTCGACTCTCTCGTTTTCGGTGGTAATTTCGTTCACAGTCTCAACATTCCAATGCAGATACAGTGAGTGTAGATTTCATTGCTTTATAAAATAGCGGGCTACCAAGCTAGAGTGGTGCGGGAATCAAGTGAAAGAGAGAGAGAGTGATGGGTTTGGTTTGGGTTTGCAGAATATACGAGTTGGAGCGAAAGATCAAGACTCCGAAGAAATTTCGTTATCCCGGCTTCGAGACCATCAATTGGTTCGCGGCCAAGAAATTGCTCAAAGAACTGCACGAACTCAATCAGGAGGAGAAAAAGTGTCCGACGTATTTCTTACAGGGGGTTAAATCATTACTCGGAATACTCAAACAATGGAACACCGATAAAGATGTGAGCTATCGTTCGAGTGCGAATACGAATAACATATTAAAATGACATATTTAATTTGCTTAAAATCGCGCAACATCGCGTTTTCAATGTTATTTCAGTACAACATGATGAGCCGAAGTCAAATACCCCGTACGGTCAATAGTCAAAAGTTACTCAAGGATTTCAGCAAAGAGATTCGACACGCGGAGCGTTACCTCGTGTCGCTTAATCCACCAAAGCCCGAACGAGAGAGTAAGAGAAAAAGGAAAAAACCATTCAACAAGGATTTCGTGAATTACGACGTTGCCGATCGTATGTCTGGGAATTCAGTGGCCGTTAAAGCCGAGGCCCCGGACATCGTGGAAAAACCACCGCCGCCTCTGCTGCTACCGCCCCCACCGCCAATGAGGCCTCCACTCAAAATCACTTTGCCAAAAGTTTCAGCCGGCGCAAAAGCTCTTTCTGCGAGTATCGAAAAAAAGAGCCCTGGTATATTAAAGAAAAAACGTTGCAATAAGCCGGGAAAGCAGAGCCCGACGGTTATTAGATTCAAGCTTGGTGACAACGAGGTAGTGAGAAGTACCAACGAGGATATAAACGTTTATGGAAATTTCGCTATCGATCAGACGGTAGCTACCGCTAAGGAATTAACGTGGAAGCAAACCTCGGTTTATGACTTTCACGACGGCAGTAACGAGAGTGATTACGGTGGTTTTACCATAGACGAGAGTCCTCAAAAACGGAAAAAATTATCGAAATCGGCCGCTCAAAAGAGGATGAAGAAGGAAGAAGTTCCGACTGACGTCGACGTAACGTCGACCGAACCACCGAAGAATGGGATCGAGGAACTGTTGAAAGCTTCGGCTTATACGTTAAGCGGTGCGCCGGCGGCGGGAGCGGGGGCGGGGGCGGCGGCGGCGGCTGCGACCGCTCACCGCTTAGACGTCGTCCCGTACGTCACGTTGCGATCGATCGATCTCCTAGGCATTCCTATTTTTTCATATAATACTCATTATGCATTATTCTAGATCACCAACGGCCACCAATAGCGTCGCGGCGATCGTACAGAGCGCACCGGCACAGCCGATCGGGTGAGTTACACTCTCGACGCTTACACTCGACGAAGCGCCGAAAATAAATACGAAAAAGAAGAAGCTTCGTAGAAATTTGACGGATATTCGAACGATAGGATGGTTGTAAGAGGAGTTGCTTGCGCGTTCGTCTTTCGCTTCGGTCCCAACCTTTCTCTCTTTATTTCTTAAATACTATTCGCACGCGTGTTTGGCCAGGTTCATCCCGCTAGTTACAAATTTTATTTTCTCGGTGTCTTAGTATTTATAAATTGAAAACGGCCAGTTCTGGCAGGGCATCACCATCGACGCGCGAGGCTATTGCAGGAATGCTGTCGTTCAGCGAGCAATGTTACTCCACGACCTCGGCAAGTCCGACCAAGTCTACGAAAGCGCGTAGATCGGCTCAACGGGACAACCAAGAGGAACGTCACGAGGGGAATAACGAGGACGAGGACGAGGACGAGCAGTCGATTGAAAATATCGACAAGGTTCACCAGGACGAAGATTTCAGTGAGTCGTTTTGTTCGATTAAATGTCTTTTAATGAATTATTCAAAACAAACAAAAATTATATTTGTTTTTCGACTATGTTTTTGTTCTTGTTGCTGTTGTTGTTGTGGTGGTGGTTGTTTTGCCACGGTATTTATCGCGCAACAACAGTCTATCCGGCATTGGACGCTTCGGACGACGAGGAATATATTTTCAAACCTCGAGGTAAGAGACGCGTCGACGAAGCGTGGAATCCGAAAGCTCGTGTCGGTCCTCTGTTGCCTAAAACGAACCGGCCGGCGCGCGAAGGCGTCAAGAAGACATCGGTAGAAAAAGGTCTCGAAGCTGCGGCGGCAAAACGAGCCAAAAAACCGGCAAGTTCATTTTGTTCACTCGGCAATTATACTCGTAGAGAGATTATTTTTTGGTTTCTTGTGGTTAACGTTTTTTAAAATAATGTTTGACATTTCTCAACCAGGTTGAGTTTTCGGAGCATAACGCAAAGATGGAGAGCAAAAAGCGATTGGTAAGCATCGAACTCTAGTTATAATCGTGCACGCGTACGAAGGAGCAAAAGATATTAAGAGAATTTAATAATTTGTGGGCTATTTTTCATACGCTGTTCGACAGACATTGACTAAACGAAAATACAACAAACAGAAGAAAGAAGTAGGGCCCGCGATCGTAGAAACAGTGACGCCTCCATCCGAGCCACCATCCCCAATTCCACCGGCGGAACAAGCGACGAAACTTCTCATTGGGTATGGTTCGATTTTGACGAGTCCAAATAGATTGAAAGACGTTAAAGCTAAATTAGCGGCGCCAGTTCCGATGGGTAAGTTTTTTGTCCTCCTATCGTTGAACTTTATTTGCTTCGTGTGTGTTTTGTTGGCGCCATTAATGAATCGGTCGGTCGTATTTGATTTTTAGAACGAAAGCCGAGGAAGGGTATGAAAACAGCGAAGCAGCGATTAGGAAAGATATTAAAACTTCATAAGATGATGCACTGAACATGACCGCGAAAATGAACAACGAGGAGTTTTCTTTTACGAGAGGTGACTCAACGATACGACGGTAAAACGTCCAAATTGCTATGTAAATATTTGTTTTGAGTTTGTTTTTTGTCCGTATGAAACGAACGAGCAGGGACTCGAGTTTAAATAGACATCGCGACACGGTATTATACCGTAGTGGTAAACGCGAAGGGAAAAGGAGAGCGCCTTGTCGACACTCGTGTCAAAAGAATCTCACAAGCATTCGAAGCATCGTACTACGAAGGAACTATTTTGTAGTTAACGTGATTTTCCGAGCCATCTGGGACATTTATTATTTTAACCGATCCCCTTTGAAGCTGTCTGATATTTTTTAAGGAATATTTTTTTATCGTAAAAAGAGGTGTGCCGACTCATCAGTATTATTGTTACACTCGTAACGATCTAACGTTGAGGAGTTTGGATCGTTTGGAACAGAATTAATACCCCGAAATAATTGTTCTGCCGCGCGTGTGTGCGTGCGTGCGTGCGTGCGTTAAGGTAAAGGAAAACGTCGGCGAACGGGCGTCCGTTACGTATTGCTCGATGTATGGACCGATGTTTTATCTTTTCGTCCATTTTGAAGGAGAAGAAGAGGCTTTTATTTAGGGTGCAAACCCAAACCTATCCAATGTAATATTAGTGAAAAAAGAAGAAAGAATCATCGAATGGCGTTTATGCAGCCTCGGGCGGCGATAAACGATAGAGAAATACTATTTGAACACGCGTGTAACGTGATATTCCGCGCAAAAATTGGTTTAGCACTTAATTATTATATGTATATATAGTGTATGTATACAAATATTTTTTTACAGCCCACATATTTATCCGTGTTTGATGGTTCGTTCAAGTGGAAATCGTATCATTGCTTTTTGTTTGTTCGTCGTTCGTCCTCACGCGCGTCATCGTCTGTATTAATTGTAATTAAAATTAATTGCGATCGGGATGATACAAATTACGTAAGAAACGAGGAAGAGAACGCGTGCTTGATTCAAAGAAAGTCAAGTATAAAAAGAATTTTCATTTTCAAACCTTCGGTATCAAAATCGTCGAACGATAATCGTCTCGGTCGAGAAGAAAAGATTAACGACAAAGTACGGCAATAGCGCCGAGTCGCGAGAGAATGTTGGATTGAAAAAAAATTACAATACACTGCCCTCGTAGTATAACCGCTAGCTTAAATTGGAATGTACGACGCATCTTAAAGCATGTCAATATCACATTACAATATCGAGGAAAAAATGGCATCACCGGCAAATACGTGTCGTTGCGACTCAACAAAACTCTCCGGAAATCGATAAAGATGTGGCTATAGAATATGTCTTTCTTGTTTAAGATTAAACACGCGGAATATTGTACATAAATATATACGAGCGTACTCGAGAAAGAAAAGAAAATATGAAGCATCGCATTTTCACAACAAAAAGACAACAACATTGTAAGAATAGTTGGGTCGCGTTGTGGGAGGTATTTAATTAAAATCTTATGAAGGAAATCTTGATCGCCGTTGGTATTGAACGAGGAATCGATCCGGGTGTTTCTCGAGAGAGAAAATGGTTTATTCGGAGAAAAGAAGAAAGGAAAGAAAGGGGGAAGGAAGCGTACATCCCCACAATCTTGAAAATAATATTCAAAAAAAACCCGCGCGTGTGGTCGTGAATGCGCGTGCGCGCGCGTGTCACTCGTTTTTCATATTTCCCGCCAATATGCGTGTGTCGGGTGAGCGATCATGGTAGTATGCGCGGCGCGTTTTTGTCTCCAGTGCGCATATTTTTGCATCAGTTTGACCAGTCGAGTCGTACATTTACTTAGTAACGGTCAGTAGTCGATGAGTCGACGAGAAATGGCAATGACGAGGATTACGACGAAGCGTTTGCAAGTATTCCAGTGAGAATCGTTACGGATGGATCTGAGAAGAGGATTGCGCGAGTTGTCATCGAGGGTCGATAATGCGATCTTGTCCGTCTCAAATAACCTAAAATCGCTTGGGTCTGCGGAGTGCGCGAGTGTGGGTGAAGAACCTAATAAGACATAGATACGTGCAGGCGCGAGTGGTGCGATCGTCAATATCAATAAGGTTTATTCGTCGAATAATTTCCAATACATTTCGCTCGTGTTTCGTACCACGTGCGTTTATAAAACGTTATTCACACGGCCGATCCGATGAAAAAATAAGAAGCGTCGAGTAAGCAAAAGCGGGCAAACTCGTATACGCGATATATACGTACTCGTACACGAGCATCGCGTTGCGACACGTTCGTCATTCGTATCGCGCAAACTTTTTAATGCCCACACCGTTTGCAAGCGTTGGGTTTTGGTACGTCTATCCAGTCGATAAGAGTAATATCGTCGATACCGTTCGCCACCGACAGGCGGTACACGGTTCAACTCGAGAAGCACGTAGTACCCGTAGTACGAGAGTAACAATAAGAAGAATCAACGCGAGTTACATCATAGAGTCAACGGTCGGACGAAATTGGTGAAAAATATCGTACCGGTGGCGTTAAACGTGTCGCGAATCGTCGCTATGATTTTGAGATGAGATAAAAAAGTAAAGACAAGGGTAGCCGCGGGTACGCGGTCAAGGACGGATCGATCGATACGATTATTGGTATCTCGCGAGTCAGCGAGTGTCCTTGATCATCGAGATCGGTGTGCATTGTGTTTCTCTTCGTGGGGACCTTGGTGTGCTTACGCCGGAGTTTAAACCGTTATCGAGGTATGCACGAGTCATTTCGCCTAATTCGTTCTCTCCATCGCAAGTACCTACGTTCGATCTGTGTCGTGTACGAATAAAAGGATCTTGTCGGTCGGTTCTTTAGCGGAGGAAGGTGAGAAGCACGGGGTAAGTGTACCGAGAGGTTATTCGCACGTATTCCGCGATAATAACACGTATAACGACATACACAAAGACGTGCGTAACGAAGGCGACGAGCGATGAGAATTTGGAGGTTAACGAGAGGAGCCTACGCTCGTCTCATCGTTTCGTAGAGCCCGAGATGTCTCGTCTTCTATTTGACTCTTGCGATTGGCCGCGCGGCAAAAACGTCAAACCCATTATCGCGCGATCACATATTGATAAAAATAAACGTCAAACTAATTATTATTATTATTATTATTATTATATTTAATTGAAAAAAAGAGCGAGCCTCGTAGTATCGAAAAAATGTTGTCGTAAAAAAATAGTATTAAATCGTACAGAATATGTCGGTCGAGAGTTTTGATTGGGTGATTTTCTCGGAGGAACGATACTTATTTCAACGAGAAAATATATTAGGAGGGGTAACGCGAGATAACGCCGGGGGAGGGTACGAGATCGAGAGGATCGGCGGCGAGTTGTTCAGGAGAGAAATTCGTTGCTCCGCGCGTGCCTTCCACGAATCTTGGTTATCTCGCCGTTTTATCGAACGATGACGCGGATCCTTGCTCCGATTACTTTATACACGTTGGCCAGCGTACGCGCCCGAGCCCTCGTTTTACGTTGCGCGCGTTTCGTTTCGAACTCCAGAAACAAATAAAGAAAGGAATCGTTTGTCCGAACAAACGCGTTTCGTTTTCGGCCGCCGACTCGAATGAAACGTTTCTCTTTCTTGTTTTCAGGGATGTTAATTGTTCATCGAGGTGTTGCCGCAGCAGCAGCAGCAGCAGCAGCTGGCCGTTGCTTTTGCGGATGTGGGAAAGTGCAACGTACCGCCGATAATCGAATCGACCGTCGTTACGTTCATCGAAGTGTCGGCGATCAACCCGATGAAAATAATCAGTGAGTCTCAAACCGAACCTTTCTTCCTTTTATTATTCATATTATATGCAATTAGATGGACAATTTTGAAAAATCGTTAATTCCCATTGACGATTCTCGGCTAATGAGAGCAAGTAACCTTGGGGCTCGTGGATAGGGCATATCGATCAAGTACCTACGTATATCGAAAGAAAGGAATGGCGAAGAGGCGCGGAGGAATGGGCAACGATTAATATAGATCGTAGCCGTGCGTAATAATTCCATTGATGCGTCACGAATCATCGCGTAGGCCGATCGATCCTTATCGTTGGCTCGATCGCTCGGCCAAAAAAACTACTCATGCTCGATTGCCCGAAAATTCAACATCGACCGATGATGTACAATTTAGCGATAATAAAGCACGTAGCTATATATACGTACGTTTATATTATGCACGTAGGTAATGTAACGGAGGAGTTTATCGCGACAGAGTGAGCAAAGTACGAGCACGTAGATCGGTGCCAATCGGAAGTCGAATAATCGACGTAAAAGTACGAACGACGGGGGAGAGAATCGCGCGGTTGCGACAGCGTCGTCGACAGCGACAGCGACAGCGACAGCGACGATAGCCAGAGTCCCCTCGTACCCGCTGCGGATGACGAAAATGCGAACGGTACTTGCTCGTAATTCGCAACGGCAGCGAGAGCCCCGCGCGTTTCCCAGTACGCGATCGAACGTCGTCGCGCCTCCGTTCTTCCTCTCGTCTTGTCCCACCGATCGTCCCTTCGGAACTCGGTTCGGAACTCGGTTCGACTCTTTCAACTCGATCCTCTCTCGTATACGATCGGTTACGTGGGTGCGCGCGCGCGCCCGCCGTTCAAATAACGAAAGGACCTTTTCGCGTTTATCCTCGTTCTCGCCTAAGTGTGTTTGTGCGCGTGTGGGTCTGCGTGTGCGTGTGTGTGTGTGTTTACTCGCAACATCATCGTCATAATCGTAAAAAAGGTGCTGCGGCAACGACGACGACGACGACGACGACGACGACGACGACGACGAGAAAAGACCATCACCGAGACATCGTAGATATTTTCGGTAGGTCCTCGAATTAGTCTCGTCACGCGGATAATATTAAGCACGTAGGATTAGTAAATCGATCGATCCACTTTTGATAGGATCGGTGATATCGCGTGTTTCGCGATCTCGATGTGCAATATCGAGTCGTCGATACGTACAGAGGACGTTGGGCGATTCGCCAAAAGTCCTCGTTACGCTGTGATTTTTGTTACGTGCGCGGCTGCACGCGGCCGCGCGTGCGTGCGCGCGCGCGCGTGTGTGTGTGTGTGTGTGTTTTATTTTGGACGCCCGTTGACTCGCGTATCACCGCCTATATTATTATTATTATTATTATTCTTATTCTTATTCTTATTCTTATTCTTATGACTTATGTGTATACGAGGTACCGCGATCGACGCCGCGAGAGGACCGGTACGAGGAGCGAGACTCGCCGCGGTCAGCAGTCACGCGGCCGACTCCGACCGAATGCGACCGAGCTCGCGAGTTCGCGAAGCGACGTGCTTCGATACCGCGACCACCGTCACCACCTCCACCGCCGTCCCCTCCCCAACGGTGATGAAAATTTCGTGCGAAAAGAGTACCGAACGGAATTGCGTCGATCCGAGGTACGTTGATCGTCTCTAATAAACGACGGTCGATCGTCGTCATCGCGCGCGCACGCGCGCGCACACACACACACACCCCCGTTCCTCGAGTCAATGGACTCGTTTTTCGCGATTCAGCGAAATTTTTCATACTTGCCAAACTCTAGTCGTTTCGACCGAGGCATTGTTACGTTCGAACGCGATAACGCGACGATCGAAAGGAAGCCAGGGTCGACGTCTCGTTTCTCTCGAACCGAAACTCAACGAAATAGCCGAGGGTCCCGTGGGCGTAGCGACTATACCGCGCGCATTTTTCGATCGGACCTCGAACGGTCGGGATAAATTTAGCATTCGTCTCGATGTCGTCGCCGTCGGTGGAAACGTTTACACGACGTATAGCTACGACGTTACTCGCCTCGGTGCTTTTGTCCAATTTGCCGATTCGTAAATAATATCGTCGAGTATCGAGATCTTTGAATCCATCCTCGTCCGCTCTCCATCCTCGCGTCTAAATTTTCTCGTACGATTTATAGCCAGGTACGTCGATAGGTAGAAAGAAGCCCCTCGTGATATTTCAATCGCGATAATCGTAATCGTAAAGAAGCGGGATCGTCGGCTCCGACGGTAAGAGAGAGCGCTGCCCGAAGGGCAATGCCATCCGATGGTAATCCCGAGTTTCGTTGATTTCGCGCGAGGAGGCAGGATTTGCGGGAGAGCTCTCGTACGATAAGATACCCGCACTCGTCCGTCGATAACCGAGACCTCGATTATTTTTATTAAAGTTCTTTTCTCGGTAATTATCGGGAGGATCGCTCGATCCTCTTTTCAATGGCTCGTGATCGACGTTGCGCGTCCGCTTACTCGACCTTGGCGGCACATTGGATAGGCTACGAAAAACCTATCGCGAACGATGCACCGCATTGATCTTACTTTCGATTATACGGAAACGCGAGGTCCATAGGGATTTGGGGCTTGGAGGGGTGGAAGGAGGAGGAGGACCGATAAACGATTGGCGTCGGTTGGAGCGACCGGGCGACGATATAGGTACGACGATGCTCGTAAATCATCGTACCCCGATTGGCTATTTTCTCGATAAGAGGATACGGAGATTCTCATCGATTCGAGTAGGTATACGCTCGTCGACGCTTCGTCGATCGCGTTAATTGCACCCGCGTGTCCGAGTAGGTACACGACGGATTGCGTAAGAGGTACGACGAGAGTCTCTCCGGGCGTTAACAATCGCGCCATTCTTCACATTTTTCTACACAATGTCCGCGCGTCATCGACCAAGTTATAGGCACGTATCTCCGTGCGATGCCTACCTACCTACCCACCCACCTATCTACTCACCTATCAACGTGATGTCCGCGAATTTGAATATTCGTCGCAATTCCTCCCTCCTCGTCGCGACGACATGTTTCGTTTCCCCACTCCTGCGCAAAAATATTCTCACGAGAACCGATACGGCCGCTCTCTCGCGATAACGAGGCCGTCTCGCGCCGATTATAAGATATTTAATGGATGTACCTACACGGGCGGTTATAATCGATGCGTAATTCATGAAGAACCGGGAGATTATTCGCGCGTTATCGATCGTCCAAGAGTCTCTCGGTGACGGTACGACTTTTCAATTAAGTATCTATCCTTTGTTCAAATCCGTTTTTTCTTCTCTTTTCCATGACGCAACTTAGTTGTCTCGCGGATATCTGTATGGGATCGTTGTTGTTGTTGTTGTTGTTGTAGTAGTAACACTAGTTGGTGAAAATATTCGAGCCTTTCGACGATCGTAACGTGTTCGCATCGCGACCAACATTCCTTTATCGTTCCTTTTGTCGATCCTCCCTTTACCCTCCGTCTACGACCTATTTCTGGCTAAAAATAGCAAATAGAATGATTGTAGTTGAAAGACGGATGGCAGGAAGCGGCGGCGGCGGCGGCGGCGGCGGCGGCGGTGACGACGGCGGCGGTGGCGGTGGTAGTAGCGCTCTCCCGTGCCCGTTCCCTCGAACGACGAACAACACGGTCGCTACGACACCTCACCTTATAACGATTCAAGGCGTCTCGTTCTCAAATCGAGCAACAGCACCAGCAGCTGGAGCCCCCCCCCGGCCCTCTTCAATTTGTCCGACGTAGGCGCGCGCGCGCGTCTCACCCTCGCCTCGATTATCGCTTAGTTATCCAAAATCATATTCGTACGGTCGTTTCCCATCGGAGATGAAGGACTCGACTCGGCGTACGATATACCACAGGGCTGATACGCTTGATCGGTATCGCGCGATCGATCTCCCGTAGGTTATTTCGCGTTCGCGTTTAATACCTATCTACCTACCTACCGGTTTATAGGCCAACTTTGGATCGTCCGTAATGTTTAATTAATTGGACCACGAGTAGGTAGGTAAGCGAGAAAGTATAACGAGCGGCATTTTGCAAAGCCGACGCCGTCGCGTACCTATCTACGTACTCTAAAATATGACCACTTGGTCGTATTAAACTCGGTACAGACTTATAGCGAAATAATCGTCCGACCTTGATCACCGAGTGCCTTTATCGGGGAACCAGACGCGCCCGTTTTACGGAATCAATGATGAATCGTCGAGCACCGAATTTATCGATCCTCCGTTATCTACCTTTTCATCGCTCTATACCACATTTATTTCTCTTTGGAAAATTGGATCGCGCTCAAGTTGGATCGGTCGCGATTGCTCAATTTTTTTCAAGGTATCGAAAGCGGGCTCTTGCGCTCCGCGTTTCTTTTTCTTACCTTGAAAATAACAAAAACTCCAACTCGACGGCGGCGGCAACGACGTATATCATTACCTTAGGTAGCTAAGCCCCCGAGTCTGGCCCCGTTGGCGGCCTCGATCGCTTACACAAATAAGCTAATCATCGGGCGCCTCGTCAAATTTGCAAACCTCTATCTGGTTCACCAAAATTCATCGTTATACCTATATAAAATAGTAAACGCGAATGAATTCGTTCTACTTTGGTAATTTGAAAATCATACGGAAGTTATTTGAAAGAGGCGCTCGTGTCATCTCGCCGTGATCGTCAAGATCGATCGTTGTCGGGTGTTGTCGGGTGTTGTCGGGTGTTGGCGGGCGTCAAAGTAGCGCTAAACGCGTTAAACACGGGTCATTGCCACCCAAGAGCACGAGTTCGCCCACCCTCGTTGGCTCCTCCGACTCGTGATTTTTCGAGGTCGTCCGTTCGCGTCTCGTTACGCCCCCCCCCCTATTCTCTCATTTTCTTCAATTTTTATGTACGTACTCGAAGTATTTTAGTTTTTTTTTTTTTTTTTTTTTTTTTCTTTTTCTTTTCCTTAACGCGAAAAAGATGATCGATCGAAGAGCACCGCTGACCGATGCAGCGCGGATCCTTACGGTCTCGTCGTCTCGGCCGCGCATTCCCATACGCCGCCGGCTACCTACCTACCTACCTACCTATCTCTCTACCTACCTACCTACCTATCTACCTACACTCGGAACGAATGGAAGAAAAAGGAAAGCATCGAGTTAACCGGTATACGCATCGCGACCAATCGAATCGTCGCCTACCGGAGGCTCGCCGCTTACCGCGTCATCGTGGCTGCGACTAAATCCGAACCCATTTGTCCGCGAGACGCGTTCCGTCCCACGGTTCCTCCGACGCTTATATTCCTCGTCGATTATCGTTCCGGATTCCTCTCCTGTTTTTTTTTCTTAACCATGCGGTCGGAATGTTTTTCCTCGTTTACTCGATCGATCGATCGATCGATCGTAACAATCGGTACGAATAATCCCAGATAAATAAAAAATTCATGTTGAGACACGTTCGTTTTGATGTTTAATTCGCGAACGATGGAAAACTTCTCGGGATTGGTCGAGCACGCGCCAACTCTTCCTTTCTCTTCGATCGAAAAGTAATCGCGTCTCGGTGTCGTTACCGCGCGCGGGATGTTTCGATACGCGTAGGGTAGGATTAATCCGACGTATAGGTAGGTACATATCTCGGTAATATACATTCGCGTATATCTGGTTGCATGCGCTCCTCCCCCTCCCTCCCTCCCTCCTTCCGCCCCTCTATTTTGCGCATTCGCGAATCCCCCCCCACGGTCTAGGTATTACGAATACATACTTGTACGTTATCGTTGACACGGAGAGCGCTCCGCTGCCGTCGCCGTCGCCGTCGCCTCTCACACGTATCTACCTACCAAAGATTCGTGTCGCGATCGCGCTTTGCACGTTCGTGGCCACGATCGCGACTCAGTCGCGGATCAGGATCGAGCGCGTTAACACAACGCGCTCGTCTCGTTATCTACTAATCGTAGCGTATACGCTACGCGTACCTACCTACCTATCTATCTATCTTATATACGGTAAGACTACGTTTTCGTAAGAGTCCGTAAGAGTGATCGCGCGCCAAACCACGATTAAAGGCATCGTATTTTGCCGCCGCCGTCGCCACCGCCACCGCCACCGCCACCATCTCTTCGTCGTCACCGTTTCGGGTCTCCCTTCGGATTTTTATTCAGGCTCGATCCATCGTAAGATTTTTAGGTAATATGAACGTTATCTTTTTCCGAGGGGGGGAAAAAAAAATAATAAATTAAAAGAAAAAAAAAACAGCAACAGATGGCTCTTAAAATATCGAGGTCGCGCTTCTCTTCCTTTAGCCTGGCCTCGTTTTTCGATCCTCGTCGTCGCTCGAGGACGTAACGCGCTAGCTGCATTTTTTAATACCGAAATTCGAACGGTTTCTCGTTCGTTCGGTTTCGTTCGTCGAGTTTGATAGTCGGTGATTTAGTTTTTGCTGACGAAAAAGAGTAAGCGGATACGTAAGTAGAGAATCGAATCTCCGCTTGGAGAAGTTGGAACGAGCATGCATGGTGGTACGAAGCTACGAAGCTACGGAGCTACGGAACTACGTAGCGCGCGCACACGCGGCTATTTTCGAATGATAGCGGCCGTCGCGTTGGGTCAACCTCGTACGTACCTACGTACCTACCTACCTACCTACCTACCTACCTACCTACCTCCGAAGATTCCTCCGATCGAAATAGAACGCGATCATCGTCCTTCTTTCTCTATTTCCCTTTGTCGTCGAATCTTGCGCAATATAACTCAAATAAACCGGAAACTAAATGTCCGCTCTCGGTGATGATTGAAACGCAACGTCGAATCGTCCGTTTCCGCGATAACGAGACACGAACAACTGGAATACCAGCGTCGAACGATTAATTCGTGCGGCATCGTCGCGACACATCTCGGTACCTACTTTGGCGGTTCGATCGGCGGTTCGATCGGCGGTTCGATCGGCGGTTCGATCGATCGTCCGATCTCGGCACATTCCCGAGGAATATTACGCAGTCGAGGGTAAGCGACGCGTACGAACCCGCCAGACCGACCGGGAACGATGCGTCGCGCGTGTGCCGAAATAAAAAGGGCGGATAGACACGCGCGATCCACCACGTGGGAATCAACTTCGAGACGCCTCAATTTTTGACTCTCGATCCTCGCTCATTCAGACTTAATTTGTATGATTAAAGGGATGACGCGGGCGTATCGTCGGAGCTGAGACGATCGCGCAGGTTGCCCGAGAGCGTGGACGCGCCACGGTCGAGACCCGTCACCAAATAGTAAGCAGCCAAATCATCAGTCTCGCTCCTCCAATCGATATTTCCAACAAACGACACTAAACGACCAATCGTATATCATTGTTCATTTTGTCCCCAACGAAGAACGAATGCACCACTCTCTTTCTCTCTCTCTCTCTCTCTCTCTCTTTCTCTCTCTCTCTTCCTCTCTCGTTCCCTCACTCGCGCTCGCGCGTCATCTCGTTTCTCGTTCTAAAATCGCATCGTTGTAAACGAGGATATTCGAGGACGAGACCGAAGAGGAGGAGGAGGAGGAGCGAGAGCGAGCGGAGGTCGGCAGTACCTACGATATTATAGATTTTGAAAAAATATGTGAGAAACGGACGGAGGAGGAAAGAGAGAGAAAGAGAAAGAGAGAGAGAGAGAGAGACAGAGAGACAGAGAGGGATAAAAATAAATATTTATATAATTGAAAAAATGATGAAAGATAGGACGTAAACGATTGAGCAAAAAAAGGATAGATACGAGCGAAGCATAGCATCCTGCAGGAGAGTAGAGGAAGGGGCAAAAGAATTCTTACCGTTCACAGTGTCGTCGGACCAAAGAGAATATTCTGATAGAATATTCGCGAAAGAAAGCTCGCGGAAAACAAAAAGAAAAATGACGATTACGGGAAGAAGAAAAGAGGCACCGATCCTCGTCTTACTCGCTTGGGTCACCGTAGCGTGGCTGACCCTTCAGCAAGTTCAAGCTGCCGGCTCGGACCCTGCGAGCTCGGCTGGACTTCCGCCACCCTGTCCGAGGTAAGTCTAATAATTTAATCCTCCTCCAGCCCTTAACGTTTATTTATCTATTCTCTCGTTATCTCAGTTGAAAGATTAAATTAAGAGAGAAGCTGGAAGAACCGTATGAAGCTAAAGCGATGATCATCGACACGACGAAACGACTAATATTTATCACATTTTATTCTTATATTTATTCTATTATCCTAAATGTCTTTGCTCTCTTTCTCTCTCTCTCTCTCTCTCTCTCTCTCTCTCTCTCTCTCTCTCTCTCTCTGTGGGTGTATTAGTTTCTATCTCTATCTCTCTTTCTCACTATTGCTACGCTATCCCTCCTAAATATTGGCACGAAAAAAGCGAGCCCTCGTGTCGAATCGCGTGCTACGAAAAATAATAAAATAAAACGGCACGTTCGTAATCCGCGAGATAAATACCAAAGACGCGTATCATCACGTGGCGGGCGTGGCCCCGGGAATAGGTCCAAGGACGAGCCCTCGTGCCGCGACTCATTCTTCTTCTTCTTCTTCTTCTTCTTCTTCTTCTTCTTCTTCTTCTTCTTCATCTTATTCTTCATCTTCTCATTTTTCCATCTCCTCCTACTCCTATTATTCGACGTCGACAGACTCGTGACGTCTCGGACTTTTGACAAAAACAAATCATCCGGGCAAATCTGGCTCTCGACACATATTTATGACTCAAAAATAAAATTGGAAGCGCGGCGCGCGCGGTCACCCGCCCGTCTCCGTACGTCGTTCTTGGCTCTAAAATCATTTCGGTCATGTCATCGTGACGGAGAAATCCGTCGAGGTCGATATCCCAAGTTTCTCATTCGATTTATCAATGAGAACGATGCGAAAGAACGAACGACCGAACAACTCGATCGACTCGTCGGTCGTGTCGCGCATTTAATATTTCTTTTCGCGACGGGGACTCGCGCGATCGCGAGACAGAATCGTAGATCGTAATAGCCGTTGTTTGCGAAGATAATTTGATAACGCTGTTGATACCACGGATCTGTTAAATCTGTCGAGATGGGAGAGAGCGGGGAGAACGTAGGGGGAGACGTAGAGAGAGAGAGAAAGAAACTCGATAGAGTCTCGCGAAAATTCGAGAGTAAAAATAGTGAAATAGATTTCGAGGAACGTGGACGTCGTTTTAAATTAGCGAGTTCGACGAGTGCCCCACGTCGGCCGTGCGCGCGCGCAAACTCTCGCCACACGATCGTTTACCGAGACGTTGCTTACGCGACCTTAACATTGGTCGACGCGTGCAACTACTCGTTACATCACGTTCTCGCATTACCCCGAGCTTTCGATCACTTGGACGTACTTATCGAGTTTTTTTTTCTCGTGCTTTTCTCTATTCTCTCATTCGAAAGACGAATGTCGCCCCGCTAAAAATATATCTTTCCTCGCGTTTTAACTTCCTCCTCCGCGGGGTAACCTTAATTCATTTCTTCATTACGCTCGATCGACTATTCTTAATTATTCATGAATTTTTACGCCAAACTCGATCGCTACCTACCTACCTACCTACCTACCGACTCGCGCTCTTGCCTCCTCCTTCCCGACACACATGAAATACGTCTTGATATCTCGAAAACACGTCGTTTAACCGCTCGTGCCGAGTTAACACGGCTTCATTAACGCGTATTTTGACGCCAAAACGAACGACGTACATCCTCCATCCTCGTTTTCTAAACAGAGGAGGATAGGGGAACGAAAAACGCTTTTAGATTCCACAACGACGACGACAGTTGGTCGACTCACTCGCGTCTGTAATAACACTTTATCGGCTCGAGCGATTTCAATTCTCGCGCCTCGCGCGTAAAACGGCCGTTTGTCGTCGCGCTCGTCAAGGTCGTCGAGCCGCCTCCCTCCTCGCGCGCCACGTCTTTTCATCGTGCGAATTAACGAAATTCTCTCGATATAAGAACTTTTGTTTTTAGAGCCGAGCCCAGCCAGTCCTTCGAATTTCTCGAGTCTTCCAGTCGTTGAAATCTCGCGAGAATGGAGGCGACCGGTACGAGGTCGAATTTTTATTCGCCTCGGTCGCGAGCCCACCGATTGGATTTATTTGCCGACGGTTCTTTATTATTCCTCGACGAATCAAAGAAAACAGTAATAAATCGTGGTCCCGTCGATGTGCCGGAGAACGCTCGAGATCGACTCTGAATGTTTCCGATATTCGTTGCGGAATGTTTTTTTCCACTTTGTTACGCGGCTCGGATATTCTTCGAGGTGTCTCGGAAAGGCATGTCAAAATACAAAACGGAAAAACGGAAAGAAAAATAGGTGGCATCGACGAGCACCTCGATCGTGGTTGGAACGCGGCTGACGCGCGTGCCGCTTGCTTACATTCGTCGTACTCGACGCGTATTATACAAACCAGCTTTACGTAACTCGTAATATCCGCGATAGTATTCTTCTCCTCTTCTTCCTCGTTTATACTATACTCCTCCCCTATATACTATATTACTTACTACTACTACTACTACTACTACTACGTTATGACGTTATAGGTACGTATTCGCGTAAACGTATAAACAACCGGAAGTAAAAATTGTCGCGTTCGTACCAAGACAGCGTGGCTAAACGAACGTACGAATAATCAAACAAACGTATCGCCGTATAAATCGGAACGACCGTAGCGATATAAGGAAATAGGGAGGATTTAATCGATAACGAGAAAGACGAACGATAAAAATTTTCAGCGACGTGTACTGCCATGGCGAGTTACTTCACACGATACAGATGGCATCGATATACGCGGACTCGAAGACTTTCGTCGATATGAAAATGAAAAAGCCACCGAACGAGACCCTCGAGGCGTTTCGTAAATTGATGGACGCTACGGAAAACGCGCCGACCACCGATCAACTCAAACAATTCGTCAACGAGACCTTCGATCCGGCCGGCTCCGAATTCGAGGATTGGATCCCGATGGACTGGCGCAAGGAGCCCAAGTTTTTGCGAAACATCAAAGATCCGCATTTACGAAAATTTGCCTCCGATCTCAACGACATATGGAAGATGCTCGGTAGAAAGATGAAGGACGACGTCAGAATAAATAAAGACTTGTATTCGATAATATACGTGCCAAATCCCGTGATCGTGCCCGGTGGAAGATTTCGTGAATTCTATTACTGGGACTCTTACTGGATAATCAAGGGTCTTCTCCTCTCGGAGATGTATACGACGGTGCGCGGTATGCTCGACAATTTTGTCAGCATCGTAGATCAAATTGGTTTCATACCGAACGGCGGTAGGGTCTATTACGAGATGAGGTCTCAACCTCCGATGCTCATACCGATGGTTAACGAGTATCTTCGCGCGACCAACGATTGGCAGTGGCTCGATCGACACTTGCCCCTTCTCGAGAAGGAGTTTCAATTTTGGATCAACAATCGTACCATCGATATCGAAAAGGACGGCGTCAATTATACTCTTGCCCGATACTTTGAGAGATCGAGTGGCCCTAGGCCCGAGTCTTACAGGTACTATTTTATTTTATTACATCTTTCTCCTTCTCTCTCTCGCTCTTTCTCTCTTTCTCTCTTTCTCTCTTTCTTCTCTTTTTCTTCATTTCTTCATTACGTTGATTTTATAATACAGACAGGACGTGGAGACCGGGCAAAGGTTTCGCACCAACGAGGCGAAAGAGAACTACTTCACCGAGCTCAAGACCGCCGCCGAATCTGGCTGGGACTTTTCCAGCAGATGGTTCATTCTCGACGGAACGAACAAGGGTACGCGGACACGAGTCGAACGAGCGCTCTCGAGCCACACTCGGAAAACTTGTTGCTTCCTCTCGTTTATTTCCTTTTCTTAACACGTCGCTCTATTATAAACTCGTATCGTTTCGTTTCGTTGGCTACCCTCAGGAAACATCACGAACCTCAAGACTCGATACATCGTGCCCGTCGAGCTCAACGCGATAATCTACAGAAACGCGGTCCTTTTGGCCGAGTATAACGAGAGAGTGGGAAACACGAGCAACGCCGCGAAATATCGAAAACGCGCCGAAGAATGGAAAAGCGCGGTCGAAGCTATACTTTGGCACGAGGAGGTGGGCGCGTGGCTCGACTACGATCTTCTCAACGACATCAAGAGGGATTATTTCTATCCGACCAACGTCGTACCCCTCTGGGCCAATTGTTACGACGTGACGAGACGCGAGGAGTACGTCTCCAAGGTCCTCAAGTATCTCGAAAAGAGTCAGATAATGCTCAATCTCGGTGGTATACCGACGACCCTCGAACACTCGGGCGAACAATGGGACTATCCGAACGCGTGGCCCCCTTTGCAATATTTCGTTATCATGTCTCTCGATAGTACCGGGGATTCTTGGGCCCAAAGATTCGCTTACGAGATTAGCGAGCGGTGGGTTCGCAGTAATTTCAAGGCATTCAACGCGACTCACAGTATGTTCGAAAAGGTATGTTTCCATATACATATTACGTAGGTACCGCGCGCCACCTTCCTCGCTCTTTTTCTTTATTCTCTATCTCACTCTCTCTCTCTCTATTAATACCCGATCGATACTTGTCGATAGTACGACGCGACCGTCTCTGGTGGCGGCGGGGGAGGAGGCGAGTACGAGGTTCAATTGGGTTTCGGCTGGTCGAACGGTCTCGTTATGGATCTCATCAACAAGTACGCCGACAAACTCACCGCCGAGGATCGTTTCTTGCCGGAGGAAGTCGTCGAGAGTTCCTCGCAGCAAAACTCGACCGGTAGCGTTTCGACCGCCGGTCAATTAATGACCGGCGTACTCGCGATAATTATATCACTAGCGGCAGGATTCATTGGGTGAGGTGAGTCGCTCGTTTCCATCCAATCCTTTCAAAGACCCTTCCTCGAGCATCGATACTTATCCTCCTATTTCTTCTTCTTTACTGTTTCAGATATACGACACTGTCACTGTACCAACGTCCGTGGGATATCCTTCTTTTTTTTCGTTTTTTTTTTCTTCGTCTTTCACGGAAACAGAGTCAACTTTTGTTTCGTCGTTGTCCTTGAGCGGCCGAGCCGGGCCGGGTCGAGCAGGGGTGTCGAGACGACTACGATCGTTTCGTTTCCGTTTTTTTTTTTTTTTTTTTTCCTAGTGATTCGTTCCTTCCTATTACGAGTCTCGAGTCTCGAGCACGATGCGCGTTCGCGTCTTTCTTTCCTCGTTGATGCGTAGGAAATATTTCACTCGACGTGGATGCGAGCGCTGGATTACCAGCGAGCGCTGGATTTTTCGTACACTTGGAACGTGTCTCGTTTCGAGAGAGGATCTCGCAACGAGAGATCTTCCGTTGTTCTTTAATCCCCCCTCGCCCCCTTCTCTCCATCGTCGCTGGTCGACCGGAGAGAGAGCGTCCAAGCCAGCGGCTGAATTTCCAAGTTCATCTCGAGGACATCGCATTGGACCAGTTGGATCTATTCGTATATAGATATGTATTTCGGATAGCTTCCTAGTTGCAAATAACACATTTCCATGTCGAGCGTTACCATTTGATAGGAAAAATGACGGAAATCCGTCGATCGGACAATCGCTCGATTTATCGTTAGGATAAATAACGTTGGCCGTGTACATAGGTCGATATGTCGCATACTCCTTCCGGTCTCTCTCCCCTCCCCTATTTGGGGACGGAGATTGGAGCGACGAGCTTTGTAAATATTGTAGAAAAATGTGTAAGACCGAGACGGAGAAAGCGAGCGTGCAAGGCTTGGTTAGCGAAGTCCGAGGGAGTAAATAATTACCGTGATATTTTTCATTTACGGACGTGAATAATATTCATCTAGTCAGAAAAAAAACGAAGGATGGTATTGATGGGTCGCGTGATACGAGATAAGAAGATATACGGGAGAGGACAGGAGGAAGAGGTAATTTTTGTTCGTACGATCGGCGCGACGCTGCCATCCAGCCTGCGACCGTTCGGACAATACTATTGTATCCTTGCTTTCACTTTTATTTGCGCATTACTACTACTCGAGAGTCTCGCTAGGCGTTGATGAAACAAAAAACACTAATAAATGAGAGGCGCGCGTGCGTATCCTCACTCCCCAGTTTAACGTTTGAAACTCTTTGTCGTACCGTACGAATGTGTGCTCGTTCAAAACTCCCACCCGTCGAATAATACGTAATACCTATTCTAGAACTCTTATCTCCATTTCTTTTACACTTGGTGTGTGATTAACGCATGTGTGTCGTACTTTCGTAAAATGCATGCGTGCGACCATCGAAAGGACTGGGTTTGCGTTTTTTTTTTTCTAAAATTCTTCGACTCTTGTGTCAAATTATCATCTCTCCGAGCAGCTGACCCCCCGAGCAGATTACACCGGGAGGAGGATGAGGAGGATGAGGAGGATGAGGAGAAGGAGGAGGAGAAGGAAGAGAACGGCGGCGACGACGACGACGACGACGACAGTGACGGCGTTTGTCACGATTTCTCATCGGTCCGATCGATAAAGAGCGATCGAAATTGACGCGATCGCTCGTAAATTAATTATAGCATGCCGAACCTTAAACCACCTCGCGAAATCTCCTATTTGCGATTAAAACAAAAACGAAACAATAAAATTTTAATTGGTTTAAATGAATAAATCCCACTAAACCCAAACTCAAACTTCCTTAGATTTTAGTCGATGCATGTCGCATGTTTCCCTTTTCTTCTATTTCGTATTATAATTTGTAAATTGATGGGAATGCGAGGGCAGCGATCTCGTGGCCAGAATGAAACTACGGAAAAAGGGTTTGGTATTTGGGGTAAAATTGGAGAGAGTGGGAGTGCCCCGCTCGGAAGAGTCCTCCGCGCGTACAAGATAACGCGATAGACACGGTACGCGTGGCGCGTAGTTAGTTACCCGTCGAGTCTTTGCTCGTACGGACTGGAGCTCGTACCTACGGTCTATCGCGAGACCGTACGTGGCCCCACGGCCCCATTTTTTTCTTTTCTTTCTTTTTCTATTTCTTCATCAAAATACAGCTCGTTATCCGAAGTAGTAAGGCGCGTAGAGAGGCGTATTCGCGATACGCCGAGCGTCCGATACAAGGACATCGCGAGATCAATCGCGACCTTTCCAGTTTCCGTATAGACTAGCCATCGGACTGGAAATAAACTCGAAAGATAAACCTCGGTGGTCCCCGTCTCGTGCTCAAGGCTTCCGCGCTTTTTTCCCGTTTCCTTCTTTCCGCTCGTTTAACGAGTCGCGAATGCGGGAACAAAGTGTCGCTCGGCTATTACCATAGATTGTAAACGATCCTCGGCCACTCTCTCGATCTCGACCCGGCCAAATATTTCACGCGAGTCGAGAATTCTTCGTCGAAAGACGAGGTGGTCTTCTCACCACCGAGACGGATCGTTCGTTCTTTCCTCCAGAAAAGAAGTGGGAGAACCACCCAATACGTAATAATGTTTTTCTTTTCTTTTCAATTTTCAGAATGGTCATGTACAAGAGACGTCACTATTACGCACCGGGCCCTTCGACGATGCCCAACTCTCGAAAACCAGGCACAACGACTGGAAGCTTATACCGGAAGCGCATTGCCTACACCGAGCTCAAGGACATGAACAACGATTGACCAGGCTATTATTAACTAACGACTTGTGGAACGATACTTCTGAAATCGATGATCCAAGGTCGGAAAGAGGTTCCTCTTGGTCTCACCTGCTCCTATTATCGGTGAAAAGAGAGACGCAGAGAGAGAGAGAGAGAGAGAGCGCGCGCGCGCAAGTCCGCGACGATCAAGCTGGCACCACCACCATCGGTGGTGTTTCAACGACTGTGCGATAACGAACCTATACCCTCGTAGTATCTCTCTACTCGATTTTTCATTCAATTATCATCGTTATTACTTTTCTTCGCCAAATTCATTCGCCACCCGTTTCTCTCATTCGTCATATGTTTTTCCTATTTATTATCGTCATAACTTTGGCTCGTATCACCCCTATCCATACGTTTATTTGATACACGAATCATCGATATGTACATTGACGCTGTAATGGCTTCGTTATCGATCCAACCCTCTCCGATTCTGTGGTGTCAAACGATCGAACGGGATGGACCGTGGTCATTGTAGCAGGATGTTAACGGTGTTGTTTCCTAATCGGACCGGTCTTGTTTCGTTCGGTAAAACTCTATTACTATTATTATCATCATCATCATCGTCGTCATCACCATTATCGTCATTGATCATCATTATCATCCTCATCGCCATCATCGATATCATTATTGTTATAACTATTTAGTATAAATTTTACAAATATTCATGAGGGTCCGTCGGATATAGTTTTTAAATGGCAATCGAGGAAATCGGCAGGAACGTAAAGCGCGCACTAGCCATAATCGGACATTCTTTCTTTAAGAATCGGAGAGAAATATATGGGAAAAGCATTGTCTCTCTATCGCATCTATTATCCATACGATCGAATAACGATGTTTTGTGTTTAGAGCCGCTGAACCCGACTAATTTTTAAATACCCACTATGACGACAAATTAAAATATTGAATTACGAAAAATGTATTTTTGGCAAATATTTTTTCAGATGTGGGCTAATGGCAATAAACCCACACATGTCTGCTCGTCTATTATATGCTCGAGTTGGGAATACTTTACCCACACAAATATATGTATATATATACGTGGGTGTTTGTGCGTGTGTGTGTGTGTGTATCTATACACACACATATATATATATATAGTTTAGTGAATACATTTGTGAATAATTAAACGCAATTACCGTTAAAATAGCAGGTCCGAGAAAGTAGAAAAAAAAGAGAAAATAGTGTCGGAAATCGTCTCTGCTTTTTGTCCAAAGCAAACGGTAATTGATCCGATCGGAGACGCCGAACATACTAATGATGAATCAGGTTTTTTGATATTAATCAAAAGATCCATTGACATTGTGATACTCGAAAATAAGTAAACATTGGGGTGAGATTGTGACAAACTCTTGATTAGGTATATCCTCCGTATGTAGTTTATATACACGCGTTATGATCATTGACCAACAAAATCCTTCTCTTCTTCTCAACGAGTTTATTTACCCGGGAATTATTAATAAAAAGGCTCCTAAATTAGTGCGTTCGTTGTCAATCTATCGATTATCAAGTGAATTACCGTTCCGCTCTCTCTCTCTCTCTCTCTCTTATCCGCAAACGCAAACGCTCCGCAAACGAGCTTGCACGATTGGCGTTTAATTTGCGTGCGCCAACTCGAGGACGGCCAATATCTCTTGCCCATTGAGAGACCTATGCAACCGAGTATTATTCTTTTTTAGTCGATCAATTTTAATAACCAATCTCGAATTTTTTGTCGCGCTGGTGATCGTTGAAGACGCTCGGTTAAAACTCGAGCGAACGAATGTATCGTAAACGCGATTGCGTATCAAAGATGCGCAACGCGCAAATACTGAAAATAAAAAGATGTAGACAAAATATTGCAGTCGTAACTTTCTATTGGGATCAAAGGTTTTAATGCTCGATTAAACAAGACGAGTGTCGATGGGTTATTTGTATTTGTACACAATACTTAATAACAACGAGGAAAATACTGAATCAAACTGACGCCGCCTCGGTTTTTGCATCGCACGCGCAACAAATAATAGCACAATGTGCCGCGGTGCGTTTCACAGAGTTTATACACGCGTCGTCTTCTCTTATGTTTTATTTTTTCTTTCATTAACTTCTTTCTTCGAGTTGTGACAAAACAACGCAGTCTTCGTTCGCACGCGATAGCCCATTTAATACTTAATGATTATTGAAAACTCGACCGTGTGCCAATATCTCGTTTGCCCGAAGGAATTTGGGAACTCGCGCGAGTACGACGGTACATCATAATTCTTTATAATAATAATAATAATAATAATAATAATAATAATATATTAGGGTCGTTACCCTGGAGGACAGAATTTATCATCATGATTTACTTCGAAACTCTCTCGATAGACGTTAAACGATCAAATTAATGTCCAATCAAAGATTTCAGCGATCAAAGTATGTATACGCGTCTCTTGACAAACATTTGTAAATACGCCCGCGTCGAGTCGATTCGAAGCAAACAAAAACAAAAATGTACGAAAAGTTGCAAAGCATGAAAACGTTATTGTTATTCCAGTGAGGAGAAAAGTAAATTTTTCTTTTCTTTAATCGTTATCAAGGCATCTCTTCGCGCGTTTAAGGCAACATGTTTCTTTGTAACGATGAGTAGCGGCCAATTTTTAACCATTAAATACCCTTCGACGGGCCTATTCGACCAAAAGCTTTCGTACAACTTTCAGCATTTTCGTCTTGGAACATGATGGTGCACGTATTATCGAATCAGTGCGGATAATCACGGGACAATAAAACACGACTTATCGAATGACTAAAATGATGTTGCACGAATCACAGAAATCTAACGAAAAACAAAGGGGGCGAGGGCGGGGGGTAGTTCCTAACCGTAGGTATAGCGCAAATCGGCATTTTCGTTAGCCGTAAGAATTCAGAGTAGGAAATATATTTACAAAAGTAATAATGGCGAGACGCTTATGTTTAACCTGCTTCGGACGATGAAAATCATAACAAATCGTCAACGGGAGAATAAAAACGGAGAGGGTCGTTACAGGTGTTTCGAACTAAAAATCGATATATATATATATAATAGATAATACTAACGAAAATTGTTTACGTCGCAACGGGGAGAGGGCTCGTCTCGCGCTTCCGGTGTTCGAACACACTATATCCTTAAAGGTGAGTAATACACCCACGTCTACTGAGCAAATTAATTTATGAATAATAATTATGTGTATAATTACCGAGTGTTTGGAGAAAAGAAAAAAAAACCGATTGAAAAGGAAGACAAATATCGACCAAGTGATCCACGATGACGAGGGCGCATTATACGCGTATTCTCGACCCAAAATCAATAACCCGCGCGTTCCATCAAAGTGTTTAACCAAGATAAAGATACGATATCTCCAATAAAATACTATAAACAACTACTTATTTCGGATAAATCTACAATAAATATCTATCACAAACGGCTGGTCTAGTGTATAGTATATATGTATATATATATATATATATATATATTTAATATAGATGTAATATACGGGTCTCTCGCGTGATTCGCAATGCAACATCGTCGCGATTAAATCGTTCTTAGGGCACGCGTTGCGACCTCGATATACATTTATGGCAATAAAAACTTTGTTTATTCTTCCTTCGCCTATATAAATTATGTACACGCTCTGTTTCCTTCAAAATCGGCATTCGTCTCGTCTCTCGCCAAGATGCCAATTTTTACTAGAATACCGTGCAGTTTATCGCTCTCCCCGCCACTATCCAACGGGCTCAGTTTTCTCTCTCTTTTTTGTTTTTATCGCGACGCGTGCTTCGAGTCGAGCTTCTAAACGATCGGACGATGAGAATTAACGCTTCTCCCTCTTTAGCATGCTTTTAATACTGGGCGACCGGAGTAGTCTCGAGTTAATAATTAGTTCACGGTACGCGCGATCCCTATATCTTATTCTTCGGGTGGATTCTTCGTGTATCGAAGAATAACGATCGCGCGACAGCGTTGGTCAGTCAATCGCGAAGAATCGATGAATACTGGGGGGGGGGGGGGGGGGGGGCGCTTTTTTTTAATCTTTCTCAGCCGCAGCAGAACATTTCTTCGTCGCACTTTATCCACGTTAAGGCAGGTAGTCGCTCATGTGTACCGAAACGTGCCGTTCGTGATTGGTATAACGTAAAAGTGGATCTTGGCCGTTTGTGATGGCAGTTTCGTCCTCGTTACTCGTCGTACAGGTTACTATCTCCTCTGTAAATAAGCGTATGCATATATGTTTTTAATGAAATTTGTGTATCTTCCTCCGGTGTATATAAACGAAAAACGAAAAAAAAAAAACTCACCTGGCAAGCATAGTTGTAACTGATCGCTACTCGGATTAGTACTATCCCCCGTACCACTATCTTTGCTGTGCTGCGAACTCGTGTCCAGGTACAAGTGCGTTTGAGCATCGCTCGTATTCGTGATTGCAGCGGTCAACGGGGGTTGAATGTTCGTCTTATGGGCGGCGTTCAAACGTCTCCGCGTCTGGTATATTATTACGACCCAAACGATGGACGTCCCAACGGCGCAACATACCACCGTTATTATGATAAGACCCAACACGTCGTCCTCGTTAACCATCGACGAGGGTGCTAAGGTACGAACGGTCGGTGGAATTAGTATCGCGGCTTGGTAATAACTCGGTAACGAAAAACAATAACGATCATGATTATGATAATAATAATAATAGACACGACGATAAAGATGCGTTTTACCAGGATTTATCGTGAGACGAGAAGCACCTACGACACTCCCCAGCGAATTGTTCATCTCGCACTCGTAACTTCCCGTATCGCTCGCCATAGTATTAACGATAATGAGTAACTGATCCTCCGCCGTAAAGAAATGACGCTCGGTCGCTTGCAAGGGACTTCCATTTTTCCGCCACGACAGCTTCGGTCGGGGTGAACCGCTCGCCATGCACTCGAGAACTATCGATCCCCCAGCCATGATTTCTTTGTTCTCCATTGGTTTAACGAACGACGGGGTTTCTGTAAGGCAGAGGAAACCAAAAGTCAACGGACGCCTCATCGAGCTACTATAATCATTTAGATTATAAATCCAGTCCAAGTAACGAGGATATTGTTATTCGGCTCTTTTACCGAGAATAGTCAGAGTGGCGTTCGCGACGATAAGACCGGCAAGATTTTGCGCCGTACACGAGTAAACTCCGCCGTCGGCAGTCTTGACGTCGACGATGAAGAGCACCGGGTCCGTAGGCAACATGTGCATTCGTCTCTCTCGCGCAGCTGGAAAATCATTACCACCGTCCTTCTGCCAAGCTATCTGTGGCGAGGGTTGACCCTCCGCCGAACACTCGAGACGCGCCGTACTTCCGGCTGTTACGCGAATATCGTGGGGTATCTTCGAGAAGGATGGATATACTGCGAAAAAAAACGATTAATCGTTATTTCCGAGGTCCACCGAGATCGGTTCTCTCCTTCGCCTCGAGAATAATTACCCAATACACTGATTTTGGCCTTGGCCGAATAAGTCGTGCCATACGTGTTCGCGACCATGCACTGATATCTTCCAGCGGCGACGTGCGTCACGTTTACGAGATGAAGTATCGAGGAAGCCTCGGTTATACCGCGCTCGAACGAGCCAGAATCGGTTTGTAATTCGACGTCACGCAATTCGACGTTCTCGTGTTTCCACATAAATTGAAGAGGGGTATCGGCCGTGCTCGTGGCACGACACGCGAGACTCACGTTGTCACCCCGTATGCTCATCTGACTCGTCGGTTCTTCGATAATACGAGGTTTTGGAAACTCGTCGCAAGTAAAATTGGCACGATGAAGCTGCGTCAGTGGCATTCCGTTCAACCAACGAGGATAACTGCAGCGTGCCTTTGCCTCCGCGTATCGATGATGACTTCTTAGCCAAACGCTCAGCCATTGAAGGCCACAGTCGCACACGAGAGCTCCTGACGATATATAATCACGTTTATCAAGTATTGACATTATGCGCGATCTCATACGCGACCATTCTCTATTTTATATAATCATTAAAACTCCGTCCACTATTGTTATTATTATTATTATTATTATTATGATAAATAATGTACGAACCGGTATTCATCTTGAGCTTGACGAGGCTCGGCATCGAAGCAAAAGCGTTCTCCTGAATACTCGTTATATCGTTACCTACGAGATCGAGGTCGGTAAGTTTCGTTAGACCCGTGAAGGCGTTTTTGTTGACCGATTTAATCTCATTCAGAGCCAAACCGAGCCTCAACAGTTGTCCCAGTGGGACAAAAGCACCGGTTATGTCCTCGACCATGTACGATATCTTGTTGCTGTTGAGCTCTCTGCAATAACCCGGGTGTTATTCGGCCGAAAATAGTATTGGCGAGCGTGCTTTTCCATTCGATAAGTTTCATCGACAGAAGCGCGCGTCACTCTACTTACAATACTTGCAGATTCGGGGTATTGTTGAAAGCACCGTCCGATATGTAAGTTATCTTGTTGTGATTGATTCGCAATTTTTCCAATTTACCAAGGAATTCGAACGTTCCCCTTTCGATCGACGTCAACTTATTGACCGACAAGTCCCTGGAACACAAGACAACGAGGCATTGCCGGTATGAATTATCGTGCGACGATAAATAGCTCGTACTTGTCGATTTTCACTGATGAAACCGAGTACGTACAGTTCCGTTATTTCTTTGCATATGTCCCAAGCTTGAGCCTCGATAGTCGTTATACGATTGTACGACAGTGTCAATTTTTTAAGACGCTCCAGACCGAACAGACCACCTTTTTTCACAACCGACAGCATATTAAAATCCAGTTGCAGAACTATGAGATTCTTGAGTGGCCAAAAAGCTCCATCCTCCAAAGTATCGATTTTATTTCTCTTGAGTCGCAGCTCCTCGAGATTCGTCAAATTTTTCAGGCTCAAGCCTTGAATCATTCGCAGCTCGTTTCTATTCACCTCCCTGCGACGAAAACCTCGTTAATGCCCTCCGTCCTTTCCTCCCTCCCTCTCGCCCGTTTCGTCCAATAACCGCACAAGTTACTCACAATAATCGAAGTTGCGTGAGATTGGTAAAAACTTCTTTGACCAGTTGACTCAGACCATTCTTATTCAAACGCAATTCCTCCAGAGAGGTCAGATTGTCCAAGCAACCGTTCTCCATCTTCATCATTTCGTTCATGTTGAAATTTCTGTGGATCGGGCAAATTAATTAAAAACACGATCGTCGCGACGAATAAGTTTTTTTGTTTTTGTTTTTCATATCGAGCCAGCGCTGCTCTTCGTACACTTACAAGTGCTTCAAGCGATTAGGAGCGAGGAAAGCGCCGCGTTCCAAGATTCTTATCTTATTTCCGCTCAAATCAAGATTTTCAAGTTCTGGCAGACCGAGCAATACCGTACCGTTGACATTACTGATGGAATTGTGCGACCTGTAAAACTCGATGAAATGAGACGTGTACGCAATTATTTAAAAGGGGGACAAGGAGCCAACCAAGGAAAGGAAGGGGGTCTTCTTGAGATTATTATATTTGACTGAGGTTATTGTACTTACAGAGTCAATTGTGTTAAATTCGAGAGGCGGCTGAGATCCGGTATTTCGGTGAGCTGATTTTTGTTAGCCCTGAGACCCCTGAGTTGTCCCAGATCCGGAAGGGCGATCGTAAAATTGTCCCCGAGCTTGTTCGAACTCAAGTCCCTGAAATATATTTAAGAGATAATCGTACGTCTGTCTCTCTCTCTCTCTCTCTCTCCCTCCCTCGATTTCAATTATCCGTGGATACTACTTGATCAAATAAAAACGTTGTCTTCACGTACAGTTCCTTCAATCTGCTTAAATGGAGCAAGGAATCGAATTCCAAATTGGCAATATTGTTGTCCTTCAGTTCCCTGAAAGAATCGTTTGTTTTTTCTTTATTAAAACAATGAAAATAAGTTTGCCACCTGGAAAAGTCGGTTCGATCTGTTGCGTATGCATGAAAATAATCTTCTTATACGTGTATTTCAAAGAGCCCCTCGAACGCTCTCTCTCTCTCTCTCTTTCTCTCTCCATCTCTACCTCTCTCCCGTCCTCCCTTTCAACACCCGTCTATGCACTTTTTTTTTCAAAGTTGCGCGTTTTAACGCTTATATGGACCGACGCTCTCAACATGGCCATTAGACCGTTGCCTTTTGAGCGAAGAGAAAAGCCCGTACAAGGATTCTTGCACTTGCCCCTTTTCATAGCATGGATAGCCTTGTTGCCTCGCGTACCCGCGAAGCAAACACCGCGCCAGGGGCATCGCGATTCGTCCTATTATTTACTCTTTTATGCCCAACCTCCAATACCCTACGTGACAATGCCCTATTATTTACAAGCGTACGATAAAAAGGATTAATTTTACTCCATTCGAGGAATGTACTAACGTCCTTTTTCTTACAAATAACCGATGAAAAAACTAAAATAAATTTTGTCATCTTTGTATTGATGCGAACCGTGGTCAACCGAGCGATTTGGAACTTAATTAAAAGAATTCAGATGGGTGTTATTGATAAATTGTTACGCCTATAGACCATGCGTGTGCATGCTGCTATCGGGAGTATCGTGTACCAGCCTCGAACGTTATATCTTCTCAAATGTCGTTTGGTGTTGGGTACTGAAACGAGACGGTGCCGAAGGGAGGACGAGGCGCGAGAGAAAAAAAGAGAGAGAGAGAGAGAGAGAGAGAGAATGTTAGCAGACTCGTTACGGATGGACTATCAAGTCGGACGATATGTTAATCCAATCGTTAAACACAAAACTGATATGCGGCTCTTAAATGCCAATTTAAAAAGTTTATAGGTATGTGTAATATCGAAAATCTCTAACTCACAAAGTTTCGGTCCATGGTGGTAAGCTACTGGGTGCTCCGATCAGCTGCAAACCGCTGCAATCCACGACGTTACCTAAGCAGGCGCATTTCGCTGGACAGGGAACGTTATTTTTTCCACCGTTTCTCAGATCAAAATCAGCCCTCGCAATGTTCACAAATACGAAAATGAAGAAAAAAGAGAGCCAGAAACAATCGCTTATCCGCATCCGGTCGAATGTACGTGTTACCTGGATGGGTGCCGTTCGTGGACCCGACATTATAACCGCGACAACTTCTCTATTCCTTCCCGGCTTTGACGATATCGGGGAAAAGAATAAGAAAACTGATTCCCTTCGTGCTTCCCTCCTCGTCTCTATTCATTACCATCAACGGCACTCGTTGATAACCAACGTGCGATATCACCCAAACTATTTTTCTTTATTTCCATCGCGAAAACGATTTGACCGTTACGTTCCGATTATTACCATAACAATGTAAACGTACTTAATACGTCCCGGACCGCGAGCGCGAGCGCCCGCGCGTCTTTTATCGATTCAAAACAAACACGTTTCACAAAAACACTTGATCATCCCACACACCATGATGACGCCTACATAGCCACTCTTTAATCCTCCTTCCTTTCTCGCTTCCACTGCTGCTCGCTCGGTTTCTTCTTCACACGCGCGCACATCCACCAACACCTTTTTCGATATTCGTTACAGATATATCTCTAGACGTCGTTACGGTCTTATTCACCACCACCACCACCACCACCACCACCACCGCCACTCTTAAGCGCGTTTCACCATAAACTCGTATCTATGTATTACCATCGCGGATCAATTAACGGCACATCAATAATTCGTACTCTAAATAATATTATTTATTCGTTCTCCTAGTTTGTAAAGAATTGTTTTTTTCCAGCAACGAAAACTATCGGTCCACGTACAGCAACCTTGTTTCTTCGATTCCCAATGATTCTCGAGCTAATCGAGTGTCAACTTTACACGCCATCGCAGGACTTATCAGAAATGAGATGGGTACGGGGTGGGGTAGGCTGAGGGGGCGGACAGGGGGGTGAGGTTTATTCGAACCAAGTATAATGATTTTTATTCTATTCGAAGCGTGCTCGAGAAAAACGTGATCGAAGGCATTTTGTTAATCCGAATGTTTGAAATAAATTACCGCGAATTATTGTGACGGCGAGAAAACTGTCCAAGTGTCGGCTGGTAAGAATATCGCGATGGTGTTCGTTTATTCGGAGGTTATTTTTTTTCTTTTTCATTTCTTTGTTTTCATCGCATTTGGAGGTGGTCGAACAAGTTACCGATAAGACTTGGTCCGCACATAGTACTTGGTAAGAAGAATTTTCGCACGCGAGGCACCCACGGTGTGTTACGGTACAAACGGCGAATTTGTCATCCAAGGGTCACAGCGATTACTCAATTCGCATCAGTTGTGTTCAACGGCGAAGCTGCATATGTATTTGCTTCTCTACCTGAGATGCTGTTGGGGTCACTGTTTCACGCGACCGACACACTTTATCGTGCCAACTCTCGGCGAGGCTACGTATCAAAGACGTATAAGGTGATAAACGGTCCGACGTTGGATCATGTTGGATATTACTTCTCCCAATACACCACAAACATCTGCACGGATGCCTGATTACATTTACTACACCAAGATCAATCGAGAAATTTACGCGATTTATGGGCTCTCGCAACGCCAAAGCAGTTCGCCCAGAGTTGGACGATATTTAATAAGATGAGAATCAGGCGCTTTCATTCCGGAGTCGTCGGTTAGTTTCTTGTCTTTTCCGAGAGATGTCACTGCATGCACAATTTCGACGAATTATTTGTCGGTCGGATCCAAGTGTACGAGCAGCACTAGCAGGAGAAGCGATACAAGTCCTTGCTCTGTTGGGCACCGCGTCGCCACTTGTACTGTTCGACGCAATTCTTTTGAGGTCAGGTTAGAGCCGTATATTTGTCCTGTTTTTGTTGTTTTTGTTGTTACGAATGGAGCTTTTAAAGCTCAAGAACGTCTTTGGGTCAATCATTCGCCGTAATATGCTGTGCACAATGTGGATCAGTTTGGGATAACCAATTATTCCGATCGGAGAAATCTAAACACGATGGATTGCAAAAAGGCAAATTTTAGGTTATCCCGTATGAGACTCGTCAAACTATTGTAAGACTATCGTTTGTACGTATTGTTATATTTACACATCGTCGTTTTCTCTGTCTTTCGATTATACTACCAGAATAATGGGGAATTTCGCCACAGTTTTGGTATAACACGAATCTATCGTCGCGCCTAATATACGAACAAGTGGTTTTGTACATTACGCCGGTATACAAACCGAGGATTTAAAAAACTTTCATCGACTCTCGAAAACTCGATATTGCAGTAACTTCCTCGTCGGTGCATTCTCGAGGTCATAAAATTTCATCCAACGATATGTCGGAGCTCCGTTTGAATTGGTTTCTACGTAGATATATGCGCAGCAGTTAAACTTTGCCCATAGTCGTTTCAATTATATTCATTAACAGTGATACAGCTCTGCCGACTTGTAAACATACCATATTAATTGTTAGATTCTTGGTGCCATCGTATTATATATAGCGCAGTTTCGGTCTGAGAAGCTTTGGGCAAACGCACGATTATCGATTACGACAGATTTTCGTATCATATGAATCGCTTTTTGCGATTCTAGGGTTCGCATCTCCCGGGAAGTGGCTTCTCTCTTGTTCATCGGACAGTTCGTATCTCCGCACCTATGGCCGTTCCTTTTAACGGTCTTAATTTATTCATCATTTCTCGCATGTACATAATCAAGAAAATTAAATGAAAAACCGTGTATGCCAATGTCAATTAATTATAAGCCAAAATTATATTTTCATATAAAGCGCCTAACGTGGATATATCAATAATGAAGAGACCCGTAGTTTCGAATACACCAAGGTTGTTTCGCCGTGTATTTTCGTTATGTATCAACCCTTTAAAGTTTATCAAACGATAAACTTGAAAACCCTCCGAAAGAGGCGAAGGATCGAACCATATCGGGGAATAGCAATCGTAAAAATGAGTTTTGTTACTAAATATTTATATTTTGTATTAAATTCCTATTCGTGTGTTTATATATTTCGTCAACAAATCACTATTTTCACAGCTCCATTCTTCCCATTTGAACCGAAAACTTAGGATAGCAATTATTAATAATAGCCAAGCTTTCGTACGCGCTGAAATGGTACTCGCTTAAATTCTATACCGCTTATGCAATATATATATATATATTTTTTTGTTTGTTTCTTTTTTACTCCCTCGCAGGATGGTACTTTTACTATGAATCATCCTTATATCGAGTTATCGCAGATCGTATAATTATATTTATATATATATATATTTGAGTGTGTGTGTGTGTGTGATGTTCGTGTGTAATAATCCCGAGGCAGATCGGAGGGGCGTTATAAAACGATCGCATCAGGTTCAACGAATTTAGCATAAGAGTGAAAAAGACCGACATAGAGGCTATATAATACTATAATTCCGTTGCGTCGTTATTCATATATGAATGCGATATCGTCTAACCGTATTGTTTCATCATAAGAATACGGTATGTAGGGTTATCTCATTACAAGTTCGAATATATGTCATTGCCTGTTTTTTTCTCGATCGAGCCTCGATCTTGATGCTATTTCAAAGTCCGACCCATGAATTGTCAATGATACAACAAATTAACCAAATATTGCAACTTTTTCGAATCGCATCTCGTTGTATAAACGAAAAATAGGCAATCAATCACGATCTCATGAATATCATAATGATTGTTATAATAAATGTTTCGTCGATCGCAACAAGATATATGTAGGAACCTAAAATGGAAGTTTTTTAAATGACTTTACATTAAAACGAGACAAACGGTTCGTCGGAACTACCGGGACGAGCATCGTTGCACGATGATCCACCTACATTCTGTCAAGACGCATTTCGCCTTCAACAACCGATGCCTCTATATTTTCATCGATGTAAGCTCAACGTATTTCCAGTATACGGTTGTGGAAAATACCTATATTGCAATGATGATAAAGTTGTAGTATTTTCAACAAGAACTCGCAATTTTCCTATGCACATTATGAAAATAAAACCGGATATAGGTATATATATGCGGCAGAAAAAGAAAAATTAAATTTCAAGTCGTTGAATCCAAGCTTTCCATTACGAGTTTTTAGAGCAAGTTACTGCTCTCCTAGCAATAGCTACAATATGCAAAACCAAGCGATAGAAGGGAGGGTGGTGGTTTCTTTTTTCAGAAGTATACTTTGTACAAATGTCCCTTCCCTGGATGAATAATCGGTACGCGGGTGTCTTCATTACGCCAGACCTAATTCATAAATGCGCGTACCTTTCTGTTCATGGTAGTTGAGGTGATTACTGCGCCTCGAAAAGCAATCGACGTATCCAAGGCGACTGTACATGAATTTAAACCGCCGACTCGTTCGCTATTACAAATACGGCATATTGTAAGAGTAGGACAAACTTGTCAACTCGATTCCCCAGCCCCCATGTCAGTATAGATTCGATCGAAACGCCGCGATAGCTTCTTTCATCATTTTTCAAATATTCCACGCGTTTCATTTGACTGCAGACTTTGTAAAAAGAAAAAAAGGAAAAATAAACGATGCTTCGCGAACGAATGAAACGAGAAAGCTTCGCCTCAAGCTTCATCGGCACATATTTGAATATCGCGGTTCGAATTTTCATAATCGGTATGATAAGAAAATTCGACGATACGTTTTCCTGGTGACTGACCATCGGAACGTCGGCGGTGAGCTCGGGTTTGGATCTCCGAATGTTTTTCTTAGCATCGACGAGCGTTCGACTACCCCCGACGGTATCGTCTCATCGAATTTTGACAAGGCCATTAAGTGGTCGGATGATAAGAATTGATGAGCGCCGCATCCACCGGTTCCATGCAAGAGGGACATGTCAGAGATCTCAGAAGCCAATCGTCGATGCACACCGCATGGTAAGTATGCATACACGGCAAATAGCGCACAGCCTCTCCGACCGCCAGTTCCATCATGCAAATAACGCATTCACCCTTCTTTGTGCCGTCGTATTCGCGAGTCGGCAAATGCTGTATGAGTCCAATGCGTTTTGCGATTCTCATCTGTTGCTCCTCTTCGCTAAGCGTACCGGAACCACCGACATTTCGCGGCGACAATAGAACGCCGACTCTCAGATTATCACCGACATTCAGCTCTGTAGATTGCAGATATCTGGCTCTATTGGTAGACGAGGGATAATAAGCGCCGACAGACTCCTAGAAAAAAAATTAATACAAACAAATTCATTCGTTTCATCGATTGTTCGATCTATTCAAAGGTGCGTCCCTTTCGAAACTTTAATATTCTTTATAACCAGATTCTCCGTCATTCTTGAAAAATTTTGCAAACCCTCACCCTGTTATACACTCCTCATGCCGTTGAATCACTCTCCACGGGGATATATAACACGATTAGAAGTAATCTCTCACAGATACATGTTGTTAATTTTTTTTCACCTGTGTCTCCTATACGTGCGTTGCGTGGGTCTTTCCCACCAAGTTATCAGCCGTTAGCACTACGAGCGTGCTCATCGATCGCCCTCATTGTTTATCAACGATACATTAAATAAATATTAAATAGATTGGCGTTACCCGATTAGTTGCTTTTTTTTTACAAAAAACATTCGTATGTGCACACATCGATTCGAACGTTAGCCCCCCTCCCATGAAAAATTGTATCCCATTGTTAGAATTTTCTTCTAGAGACGAATCCCAACAACAACTTTTATCACGGACAATGGTGGAAAAATGGAAGGCCGAACGATAATGATGATGTTGATAATAATAATAATAACAATATTTAAATAATAAAATAAAAACAGGAATAATAGAGTAATTACATTGTACGATAGTGGGGGTCCGATTGCCTCCTGCGACGATGCCCCCGTCACTGCCGAATCGGGACTGTTACTCAGCAATGTAGCATTGTCCTGTTGACCGCTACCGTTGCTTTTTAAACAATTTCCCATTTTTACAGATGCTCCGGGATCACACACGATTCGTCGCCTCTTGAATCTTCAAGTCTCCACAAAAACGAAATACTTACACTTATTGTCTTGACAGCGTCGATGACAAGCACGATGACGACCGTGATGACGGGGGCGTCGATGTACTATCAAAATTCGAGTCGCAATATTTCAAAGTTTTCATAACCGTGCGGGAATCTTTCTTTCTCGTGTCATTCGTTTTGTTTAAAAGGATATGTTGAAAGATATACGATCGAGGTTGGCCCGAAATTCCTCTTTTACAGAAACGTTCGGAATTAAAAAGACACTATGGATTGTCGAAAATGCACGTATTATAAAGCAGTCTCTGGTGGTGACGACCACGACGACGATGAGTTTAACGTGATCAAATGTTGTTGTGAACAGGAAACATCTCCTGTCACATACTGCCACAGAGCATAGGACACAGCTGAGTGCCTCTACGCAGTGTAAATCCCACACGTACGCGCTCGATCAACTACTACCATCACTACCATCACCGACACATATGTAGACGGGTCAAAATTGATCACGCACACCGCGACGACGACGGCGACGACGACGACAACGAGAAACTCAGGAGCTCTCCTGTATGATTTTCTTCCTGCTCCCCTTCATTGGTGCCGCAGCATGCCAGCTACGGAACCAACTTTTCTGCCGAGATTTTCTTGAAAAAAGGCAACTGGCGCTATCGCACTATCGCTTAATCGTTGACAGCCATTGTAATCGCGTATAAACGAACAAAGAAATTTCGTTGGCTAGGTCGTGATTCGATTCTCGAATCCAGTCGAAGCAGCGGCTTCGGGAGAAGGCAGGAGAGTAAAGTACCTCTATGAATATGTCTCATTTTCGGTAATTCGGCGGTCTAACCTTTTAAATCATTGGTCGATGGTTCGATGTTTTGTTCGCACCAATGGATTTTTCGACAACCATTTTAATTCGCCCGAGTGTTGCAATTTCGTCTTAGCGCTTATTATCTTGAACTTGAACATATTCTTCCAGCTATTGTTGTTTCGATACCGCTTGCGACCTTTGTTCGACATCATGTTATACCGATACCAAGTTCCAATTTTTATTGAGACTCGGGAGCAAAAATGTGCGTTTCTGACGGGATAACACAATGTTGAAACGAGTTGCAGGCCGTGTAGCCGTGTTAAGAAGGCTCTGGGAAATGGGAGTGCGGAGTGACTCGCATTGCCCTCATCTTTCTATAGTAACTATAGGTCTACCGTACCGATGGCTAATGTTTTTTCGTACCTACGTACAGCTAACGTCCTACTGTATCGATAATGAGTACCTATATCGAGCGTAGTTTCCGCGGGCACCGTTCGATGGCGCAGAGTCGATTTAACATATTTTGCTGAAAACAGCCGTCGTTGTAAATACGTATCTTGGTTTTTTAAACGATCGAAAAGTTGGAATATGTACATATCGGTTTTTAAACGATCATTTTATTCACTAGTGGCCATTTTTCCATTGGGCAATATAACCAACCGCTTCACGGTACGAGCGAACCGAAAAAAGCTATGAGCGACACGATAAGTCGTTACGAATTTCTAAAAAGAGACTCTTATCGATTCATCGACTACAATAATGTCCCAAGAATATTCCGGAAAAGATTGATCTTCGGACGAGAGAGGCCTCCCCCGAACGTCGTACGATCAAAGTCGGATATATTGGGTCGAAGGGATCCTCGATTCCTCTCAACGGCCACGATCCAGTCGCGGCATCGGACATGAACAACAACACCACGAAAAGAGTTATTCGAGCCCGAATAAACGTTGACCAAACACACCCTCGGCATATACGTACATTCGATACGCGAGTATATTATTTATTCTCGATTGTATATATAACGTATACCAAATATGCAGATATACGTGCATGGTCGTCTTTAAGAATAATATTATGTCCCCCGCCCCCTCTCACCCATTTGTGCCGATCTACAAAATCTCGTTTGGCTTCACCCATATTATGCGCATATGATATCAATAAAGCCGAAGAAGTCGTTCGTTGGCTCGATGCACGTTCGCTTCTTCGTTTCTTCTGCTATATGCATACACACACACACACACACACACATATATATATATATATATATATCCTTATCTAATCTGACGATGACCTTTCGAACCGTACAACGAGAAGCGATCGCGTGTCGTCTTGGGCTTGTTGGTTCAAATAATCGAGGGATATATGTACTTTACCATGAAAACGCAAGGGACCTTTGACCGCCGATGAAATTTCCGATGATCTCGCCACGAGCTCATTCTCTCGACGCTCTCGGACAGGGCAGGAAGCACTTACTTAACTCGTATAAAACGGTGTGTAGCATTGCAACGGCAAACAGGCCATCAATAGAGTGTTGGATGCGCCAGCCGGAACTCGTCTCAATAACGCCTCGACGCATCCGAGCGAACCATTCGCGCGATTCGATCGCATTAAATATCTTGGAGGATCCGTATCGTCGACCGTTACATTTTCATTGCTACTTCCTGGATGAAAATTCGTTTCTACGGGATAGTCGTGGTACAAATGGTCATCATCCCCTTCGGGGCTGGTTAAGCTACGATAGTAAAGACTACGATCGTCTCTACGCCAGAGAAAGGAATCGGAGGACGGAACGAGAGTGGTCGACTCGAGGCTCGTCCACCGCCTCGACGCATTCGGAAAGTTATTCACGCACGGGGGATGAAGAAGAGCTTACGAATGATCGTCGAGTGACCCGATTTACCGTTGTTAAAACGGTTTCGTCCTTTCTTCATACACCCCCGAGGAAGAACACGAGTCATCGGGCAACATGATCCGATCTCTTTTTATTCCGTTGCTTTCCATCCTCGTTATCGGACGGGACATCAAAGGAGGTAAGTTCATGGTTCACGCGTGTGTCGATTTCTAATTCCATAAATGGCAATATCCTAGAGTTATTTGTTCAAATTATATAATGATCGAGCTTCTTATTTCGCAATCTTCTTTTATCGCTCTGCGTCTTTCTCTCTCTCTCTCTCTCTCTCGTTCTCTTTCACTCTCATCTTCGGTTAGTACATTTTATTTTTCCAACACGTCGGACAGAGAGAGAGAGAGAGAGAGCGAGTGAGTGAGGAGGGGAGAATCGCACACATCACATATAAATGACGTATGCAAGTTCCGGGAATCAATGGCACAATATAGATGCTTGGTTTTTTTGTTATCACACACGGTGATCAATTATATCTATAGATAATTCGAGAACAAATATTCAGGGGAAAACGAGAGAGAGAGAGAGAGAGAGAGAGTAAGATAGTGAAAAAATAAGAAAAATTCACATTGCAGAAATCATCAAAGACCCGTCATTATGCAGTCGCACGAGATGCGTAGGTGAGTGTGTGTATATATAGTATAATTAATATAGAAATAGAATATAATTTAATTTGGAAAAGGTATTAAGAGGCGATAATATTTTCGATAGTACCGAACGAGCAAAAGTTCAAATACGTCGAGGGAGTATTTTATCGATATCATCACAGCGTCGATGTGACAACGAATTTGGGGGATCCGAGCAAGGAGGATCGGAATGGGAACGCATCGGAAATGAACGAGTCGACTCTGTTCATCGATTCGACGGTCACGCTACAGTTTACGACGGCGTGCGAGGGTTCGATTCGTATAAGCAATTCGAGCATAAGACACGATCGCCGAAATTACAACGCCGAATTTCCGGATCGCGCGGATGCAGAGTTCAAGTCGCATTTAGAACGTTATCCTCTGAGATTCGCGTTCGACGATGGCAATATCCGAGAAGTATGCCCCGAGCCCGGAGAAGTCGTTTGGGTACTGAATATAAAGCGCGGGATTCTGTCGATGCTGCAAAATACGATGAAGCGATTCGACGTTGACAGACGGATAAACGAGCTCGACGTAAACGGCATATGCGAGACGCGTTATCGTCTTCACGAGGCCAAGAAAACGAGTTTGATTATTAAAAAGAGAAAGGATCTGGCGACTTGTAGCCACAGTGGGAAACATTTGTCGGTCATACAATCGAATTATTATCGAAGTCCGTTGTCGCAATCGCGCCCCCTCGGCCAGCCGTTGCTCAGATCGTACAGCGAGTGCGAAATTACGATCGATCACAACGTATACGAGATGGTCGTTTGCAGCGAGTCCCACAATCTTGAAACCCTCGGTAATAACGGGGCAAGAACGAGAACGGTCGCGTCCCTCTCTCTAATCGAGGAATCTAAGCACGAGGACGAAGGGGAGGATCGCTCCGGGATTGATTACGATTATAACGAGGATGAGGCCGAGGCGCCGCGAGCCTACGAAGTCGAAAACAATCGCGGCAACGTATCGACCAACATGAAAAATCTCATTAATGGAAGACGCACCAGTCTTTTGTACGATCATGCGGCTTCGCCGAGGGCGGTTCACGGAGAATTGAGAACATCGAGGGATCTTCTCAAGAGAATGTGCCTCCTCGGCACCACCGACCACCTCGAGCAAACCTTCTCCGAGATGTACACCAAGTTTATACATTCTTCGAGACTCCTCGATTATCCATCCATGTCGCAGCTGTTGGCTCGGGCCGATGGTATCTGTAAAGGCGGAAGGTCTCTTTCATATTTCTTCTTCTTTTTCTTCTTATTTTTCTTCTTCTTATTCTCGTTAACGCTAACCCGATGATAATCCAAACTTATTTATTTCAGAAAACACACGATCGACGCTTTGCCCTTCATCGGGAGCAACGCGGCCGTCAAAGTGATGCGAGATTTGATAATGAAGAAGTTGGTCGATAGTGAAACAACCAACGCCTGGATTACCGCGTTCGCCCTGATTCCCCGACCGGACGGGGCCACCTTGTCCGCGCTCGTACCCCTTCTCGACTTTGAGACCCGAATACCCGACGCCCAATTTCTTCTCAGTTATTCGGCCGTCGTGCATGCTTACTGCGCGAATCAGGAGGCCGGTCGATGCGCTCTCGGACCTCTCGGATTCGTCAAGCCGATCGATGATTTTCTCCGAAAAATGGAGGAGACGATCGAGCGAGGCTGCTTACCCCGATCTCACGAGTTTTCCGCGATCAAAGAGGTCGGTATATTCATATACATACATACATACATACATATATACATACATACATACATATATACATACATACATACATACATACATACATGTATGGAAGTAGCGAGGTTTCACGCTTTTCAATCGTGCTTTTTCGCGCATCGACAGACTCTCGAAGCTATAAAAGCTATTGGAAATATGGGACTGGAGACGAGTACGCTCTCGAAACGATTGAAAAAGTGCATAGACGATACGGGTGGGTTTCTTCCGATGGAAGTACGCGTCTCGGCGATCGACGCTCACAGAAGATTCCCATCGTGTCCAGAAACGAGGGACGAGATTTTTTTGAATTATTATCGGAATATAAGCCTCGATTCGGAAATTCGCATAGCCTCTTACCTTCAGGTGATGCGATGTCCCGATTATAACGTTATCAAAATCATCAAACATACGCTGAAGCACGAGCAAGTTAATCAGGGTTAGTCGGTATATAATACGTCGGCGTAAAATATAATAGCGCAACGATACCTATGACGATAGATTATTGATTTATTATCGTTTGCGCAGTGGGCTCGTTCGTCTGGAGTCATTTGACCAACTTGTTGGGCTCGTCCTCGCCAACGAGGGTCGAGATTCAGAGCCTCCTGACGGATCGGGACCTCGGCAGTAAGTTCAACAGCGACGCGAGAAAGTATTCCCGGAATTATGAAAAGTCTTTCTTTTCCGAGGAATGGAATTTCGGTGCTAATTATCAGAGCAACGTGATATTCTCGTCGAAATCTTACGTGCCACGCTCGACGAGCTTCAACGTGACCGTTGATCTGTTCGGTGAGTCCGTCAACGTTTTCGAAATATCAATGAGAATGGAGGGTATGGAGTATTACGTGGAGAATATATTCGGACCCGAGGGGCCCCTTAGCAACGAAAAGCTCGGGAATCATTTCAATCGTTTTCTACGAACTTTCCGTTCGACCCGTCGGAGCAACGACAAAGAGGATCATCGAGGAAGGGTCGACTCGTTGCCCAATGTCATAGACAATAATTTCGACGATCCAAGGATCGGTATGAGCTACAAAATATTTGGCAACGAGCTTGGATTTAAAATGCTCAATGGTGATCGGGAAATCCGAGCGGGCCTCGCCTCTCTGAATCCTTGGACCCGCGTCAAGCAAATACTCTCGGGAAGGGAATTCCATTACGAGAATACGGTCATGTTTTTGGACTCGAGTTACGTCGTTCCGACGACTTCGGGTTTGCCGGTTCGTCTCGATCTCGCCGGCTCGGCGGCTTACAACTTTAAGTTTTCCGGATTGTTGAACAACGAGAGACTGGCGAGCGATACCGAGATCGAGGTCGTTGGCAATCTCACACCAAGGTAAAATCGAACCCTTCCTCTTCCAACCCATTCTATTTTCTTTTCGTCTGTCCTCGACTCTTTTCTCTATCGAGCTGTTGTTTATTCGACCCGTCGATCCTTTTTTTTCTCCAGTTTTAGCATCGACGTGACCGGAAGAATGATCGTCGACGCGTTTTACAAGAGCACGGGGCTCAAGCTACGAAGCAGCGTTTATTCCTCCGGGGCGGTTCAACTCAATCTCAAGGTCAAGGGAGCGCGTCTCGTAAGGATGAGTCTCGATCTGCCGAATCGAAGTATCGAAGTTATTTCGATTCGCACCGACGTACTTCTCGTTGGTACGAACGGGGCCGAGACGAGGGAACGACTCGTTGGAAAGCGTTGGAAGCGTACGATCGGCGACAAATCCAACCAAGTTAATCGCCCGGTCGTACGGGACGAGAGCGTTATCAGCAACACGACGTGCAGTTGGCCGGCGATGGAAAGACTCGTAGGTCTTAAACTCTGCGCCGATTATCAATTTCCAAATGTCACCGACACCGAGATATCGAACGCTTCGTATTTCATTCTCAACGGTCCTACCTTATTCAAGGTTTCCGTTATCAAGGCCGATCCTTCGGCAAAGAATTATCTTCTCGAATACAAGTGGGACGTGACACCGGTAATATTATATTCAACGCCTCTCTCCCACCGACTTCTCTCTCGACCCTCCTTCTCTTCCTTCGTTCAAACTATAACGCGATCGTTTATGATTGCAGGAAGAAAGCTTGGTGAGACTGGGCTTCGATACGCCGGGCTCGCAAATAAGTCGGGAATTGAGCGCGACGATATCGTTCGATGCCAAGAATCATAACGTGACCCTGCTGCTACGTTCCGCGGGCAATTCTCTAGTCGCCAAAGGTCGGTTTATCATCGATCACGGAATATTCGATTTATAACCAGTCGGCAATCGACGATTTTTCAACGATTTTCACGCGCGTCTTATTTTTCATCGACAGGAACGTACAAGAGAACCGACGACGAGGCCATGATAGACGTCGGCTTGGACATCAATGGAACGAAGCATCTCGATGCCAGTCTGGGATATACGCGAAAGCGGGGTAATTACGGTTACACGTATACGCCAAAGGTCTATCTCGGTATCAACGGCGAACGAATCACGGAATTATCCGGTAAGTAATCGAGATTGTTCGCTTTTTAAATCGATAATTAATTAATATCGAACGCGAACGCGACCAACACCGATCCAAGTTTTTCTATACGTTTGCTCTCTTTGGCACGATCAGGAACGATAAGAAACGCCCGAAAGAACGACGTTTCACAATGCGACATAGACTTGAATTTTTCAACGAAAAGAGTCAAGAGCCGAGTCCTCGGCTACATAATGAGAAGAAACATCAGTATTACCGGCAACGTCAAGCTGGATTATCAGCTGAACAAATCACCGAAAAAAGAGACGCTCCAGGTCGAGATCGCGCTGATCAATCGTTCATCGAAGACCCTCGCGCATAAAGAGGCTAATCTGAAGCTTCACTCGACGGCATATCCTCAACTTAACGTGGTCATCTCGACCTGGTATCAACAGGCTCTCGGTCACATCGAATTGCACGCCGAGGTAAACACGAGGCCTCATCTTCAGGACAATCGTCACAAGCTGACCGGCCAACTGGTCATTACGCACTCGAGGGTATACTTTCAGTCTCAGGAAGCGAAGATCAACGCTTTCATGGCAATCACCAAACCCATACAAAATTTGGACATCAAGGTCGGGGTGCAACATTTTGCGGCCGGTCCGGCGTCCAGAACGAATTTCCTAATACGTTACGCACCAGGTGAGCATCGAACGACTCTCGAGTCGTTGATGACTTTATTTATAATTCCTCCTTATTACAGGCAAAGAAATCAGTCTGGCGGTAAACATCGTGACACCGCGGGGCAACATGTTCGCGATCGAGACCCGCGCCAATCTGACGATACCGAATTTCAATTCGATGCTGATCGACGCTCGAATCAACGAGAGAGCGAGGCGGGAGTACGATCTTGATTTTTCGGGGACTTGGTTCAGCGGGCACAACCTGACGATACGGGGTACTTACGCGGACAGGTCGACCGCCGTGATCGTCAGTCACGCGCTCAAGATAGTCCTGAGATCGCCGAGTCTGCCAAGGGACATACTGCTAAATTGCAAAATTCATCGGGACGCGGTCGATCTCAAGATCGCCCTCCATCTCGAGCATCTCGATCTCGATAAGTACGCCCTGATCGTCGAACACTCGAGCATCTCGCCGACTCGACTCGTTACTTATGCCGAGGGACGCTACAAAAGTAACGTATACACGATGACGACCAACGTCGATACCGAGCGAGAGATTCGCACCGAGTTGCATCTCGATCGGTGGCGGGACGTTCACCTTATAGCGACGAGCATCAACGAGCCCGATATTAAGAAAATTGGCTTTGAGATCAAGTGGGACGCTAACAGAGATCCGACATTAAAATTCACGAGTCTGTTGGAGCTCGAAAAATTCGTCGATCCATCGTCTTTTTCAAAAAATATGAGCGCGACTATGATAATCACTTATCCGAAAAGATTGCTCACGGGCTCTTGTCTCCTGGCTCGTCGAGCCCGAAACAATTATCTCATGGACGCCAGACTCGACTGGGACGTCGAGAGAACGATTCGTCTTACCATCGACGCGGATTACGGTAGCAGCGCCTCCTTGGCCAATTCGATGAAATTCGAATCTCGGCTGATCACGCCTTTTGAAAATTGGAAAAAAACATCCCTAAACGCGAGGTACGTACCTATCGTCCTTCCTCTTTTTCTTTTCGACTTTATCGGCTCCGGGACATATCGGGCAAAATTTTATCTTTGATCATTCAATTGGGCTTCAATTGCCCGCGTAGATATCGACGGACGAGCGGCCAACTCGATGCGAGCTGCAGCGCTTACTGGCAGGACGATCAACGATTATCCCTGGATTTTTACGGGAATGCGCGTTCGACGAGAGAGCTTCTCGAATGCAACGGCGATTTTGGCATAACGAGTACCGTCCACTCGATCGGTTGGTTGACCGCCAATTTCACTCACAAACAAATGATCGAACGTCGAAGCATCGACTCCCGACTGTTGGTCAAATACGATCCGGACAAAGTGATGGACCTCAAGAGTTTGTGGATAATCGAAGGAGGGAACGAGACCGAAGGCGAAGGCTCGGAGGAGAGCGGCAATGCCGCTTTCAACATCACGGGTAATATCAAGCTGATTTCACCGGTCGCGAATTATCGAAAGGGCGAAATCAAGTGCCAGTTGCGTTTTATGCCAAATTGGCGTTTTTACGGGGCTTCCAATCTCGAGCTCGATAAAAGAATATACACGGCCGTGTTGGTGGGGGATGTCGCTCGGCTCAAGGAGTCCATGGTCGAGTTCAACGTGACGACGCCATTGGAACGTTATGCATTTTTACGTGGAAAATTTGGTCTCTCGGAGCGCGAGCGTCACATCGTTGCACGCATCTCGAGTCCCTCGGGTCCTCTCGGATTCGAGGCACTCTGTCAATTGTTCACCGGCTCGTCGTACGATTTTCACGTTAGGCTTCAATTCGCCACCCCCATCGATCTTCTTCAACGTTCGCTGTTGGTCGCGAAGCTCAACAAGAAAGAGGCAGATTTTCGTCTCGCTTACAACAACATTACCGCCGGCTTTCAGGGTGTTTGGCATTACAACAATTTGACCGACTTTCACTATAGCTATGTGCTTTTCGCCCCGATTCGCGGACTCGACGAGAGTGGCATCGTTGCCAAACTCGTTGCAGTTCGCAACGGACCCGACGGTCAATTGGACCTCGACACGGAATTTTCTGTAAGAATCGTCGAAACTAAGATCGGTATCAAGGCTCACGGTCGGTCAAAACCACCCCCACCGACAATGCCGCTCGACCGGACGATCCTCGAGATCGAGCGAGTAGCGCGAAAAAATTCCACGAAAAATGAAAAACCGGAGGCGGAGAAGAAGGATGGTTATGACCATGATGACGACGACGACGACGACGAGGACGACGACGCCGAGTACGACGACGACGACGACGAAGACAACTTTTATTGGAAAGGAGATATGGAGGTACGTAATTATCGTATAATTCTAGGATTTTTCTTTTTGCCAGTTTTGTGCCAGTTACCTGGTAGGTACGCGGTATAATTACATCGAATCGAATTTTATCAGATAAACGCTGCGATAATAGCTCCGATAATCGGCACCGTCGATATCGACAAGGAAGGTCCGACTCACAGGATTCTCGGCCATCTTAAACTCCCGCAAGGAAGAATAAGTCTCGACGATCGCTTCACCTTGGAGGATGTTTTTAATATGAGAAACGAACTGAGCATCGATACCCCGTTCCTCTGGGCTTCCGAGATCAATTCCCTCTATATTTTCAGTATCGATACGGAACGTTCGGTCTATCTTATGGAAATGAACCTGAACGTTTTGAATCGTACCGATTGGATCGAGAGCGGTCTCCTGGCAAATTACACATACAGGGGCGATGCTGCGACGTACGACTCGCGAACGCATACCGTAAAGTTGACCCTCAAGACACCGTTGAAATTTTTGAAATACATCGATACAACCACGGTTTACGAAATAGACGAGGATATATATAAATCCCACATTTCCATAAGGACGGAGGAGAGTCGCGCCGATTTCGCCGGTTCTCTCGAGCTCGAAGAGGGTTTCGTCGACGCGGCGATATCGGCGGACGTCGACAGCCCCGTCTTGTACGTTCCCAGTACGAAAATCACCGGGAAGAAAGATTTCACCGACAAGGAAAAACGGATCGAATTATCGATTCGTCTCGTCGAGCCGGAGGATCGATCCGCCGAGTTTCAAGCTTCTTGGCTAATCGAGAACGAACGTTACGCCAAAGCATCATTTAGCCTCGACACGTGGATAACGCCCTTGAAAAATATCGAGGCCGAAGTTGCATGCGTCAACGCGATAAGAGACAACGGTACGGCGCAATTCCATCTCAACTTAAAACACTATCCGGAGCAGGAGTACAAGCTCGCGGGAGAATACAAGAATGGTACGTTGGACGTTGACGCCTATACTCCTCTCGATTCCCATCGGCATCTCAAATTTCATGGCAAAGTGCAAGACTCGGGACGAGAGAACGGCGTTGGTACGTACAAGATTGACGGGAACGTGATTAACGTAAAGAGCCGCGCGGTATACGATATACTCGGTTCTTTGAGTCTCGACGAGACCGAGCGCTCGTTCCACGGCTTACTGATCGACGTGACGCCCGTACCGATCGATACCGAGCTTCGATCCGGTCTAGTTCTCCGAGTCGATCGGCAAACTTACGGTTTGAAGCTCGAGATGGAGAGTCTCGGAGCGAATGCGAGCATCGGCTTGAATTACGTTAATCCACTCGCGTGGGACACGCGTCTCGGCGACGAGAAGGACGAGGACGAGAAGAGTACGCGGCGAGCGGCCGATGCCAACGGTTTGGCATCAAAAATCCGAGTTATTACGAAAGAAGGAAGATACGAGCTCGATGCCTTTTCGTACGTTCGGGTCAACGGTAATACGACGATATACGTGAATGTAACGAGCCCCTGGAAGGAAATCCAATGTTTTACTCTCAACGCTAATATGCTTCTCTCGGCAAACGATGTCAGTCGAGTCGAATTGAATCATCGCTTGAACGAGGATACGATCGAGGCTCTCGTATCGTGGAGATTGTTATATCTTATCGACATGTACGGTAGAATATTCGCTGGTTACAACGAGAGGAGCGTCGATACTCGTATATTCTTTAAGAATCCACGAAAAGCTTTCAAGAACGTGGACGTTGGTTTCGACGTTGACGTCGATCGTGAACGTTGGAGATTCGGGACGAATGCGAGCATCGGCCTCAGGAACGAGGAAAATGTGGATGCGGTGGTGAGCGTTAGATTGCCACCCCCCGACAACGACGATCATCGTTTGTTGTTTAGTTATCACGCGAATCACGGTGCGCAGGATGCTCGCTACGTCCTCGGTTATAACGCTCTACGCGCCAGGACCAATTATGCCTCCGATGGATCGGTAAGATTCGCTTCTTCTCTCTCCCCCCTCGCTCTACCCTCCTCGTCTGTCGCAAACGATTAAATCGGTAACTCTACCCCCCCATGTTGTAGATTCGCATGGCAGCTCGCGACTTGGACGCTCATCTTCGTCTGACGTGGGGCAACTCATCCGCTCGAACCATCAGCAACATGCTCAACGTAACCTTTGACCAGAAAATGCTCGACTTGAAATACTCGCTGTATACACCAAAGTACGATAACGAGGAAACGGCGATTCTCGAATTGAATTACGACGCGACGCCGCAACTTCGAAGCCTCCTCAATGCCGATCTTTATTATCCGGCACGACGAAAAATAGCGACGGCCGGAATATCGTACGCGAGCTTGAGCAACGTAAACGGTACGATCAACGCCACGACTCACATGCCACAATTCTCTTACGCGGGTTGCAACTTTATCGTACTCACGACACTGTAAGTTATTTGGCTCCTTTATATCGTACATACATAACGCGATTCTTCGTACATATATAGTATACAATATACATATTATATATATATCGTCTGTAAAACGTCTTTTTACTGTTTTTTAATGGCACAGAAAAGAAAACAAGAGATTGTTGGAGGTGTTCTGGCCGAATCAGAGCGCCCTCCTCAGTTCCGATTACAATTACAACAGTCAACGATTGGATTCTACGTTAGAGGGACTAGTTCGATTGGAAATTCCGCTGAGCACGAGGCACGTCGGCCACATGACTTACGGATATAAGAAGAGGCCTCAGGTGACCAACGGTTATGCCGAATTGACGTATAACGGGGACGAGATATTGAACGCCCGTTACAACTCGAAGGGAGAGGCGCGCGCCGGTTTCGAGAAGGATAGAATCGAGATTACGGCGGAAAATATTTACGCCCCGATCGGCATTACGTACGTTAATCAGTACGAGTACAGCGCCGGTAATGCCGGTACGAATTATCCGACTGTCGAATTCAAGCGAATCAACGTGTACAGATTGGACAACGCGACGGCCTTCAATGTTGTCGGTGAATCGAGAATAACGACGAGCCACGAGGGTCAAGAGATCCATCTCAAGGGTGTTCATTTTAACAGAACGATACAGCTGAAAACGGACTATCGTATATTGCCCGGCGAGTTCGATCAGAACACTTGGATAAGCTTGGCCGAGGACGCTTGGGCCTCCTATCACGTCAATATATTGAACAAAACGACCGAACAAATCGATAATCAGTTCGTCATCCTGAATGTTGCCTATCCGAGGCGAAACTTTACCCTCGACGGCTCCTATCGGATAACTCGGCACGATTTGGATTCCGAGGCCAAGTTATCCTGGGACGAGGAGACGTACAGGCCAAGAACGATCGGCGCTGCTTTCGCATGGAAAAACTCGTCCAAAGATCGTCAAGAGGCCGTGCTAAGCTTTCGACATCCAAGTTTCGTCAAGGACGTGACCCTCGCGGCTCTCTTGTCGAGAAACGAACGTCCCAAAGAATTACTGAACGCGACCCTCGTTCTCGATTATTCGACCGATCCCGATAAATTATTATTCGTCACGGGTATCGCGAGGGACGAGAGCGAGACGGCCGACGATATCGAGTACACTTACAGCATACTCGGCAAACATCCCAAAACTATGTTGGACCTTAGGGTCGATGGTACTTTTCGTAAAAAATCAAGTCGCTCCCTCGAAACGAATCATCGGGCTCTGTACCGGAGGAGCTATCTGCCGAAGGAGGCTGGACAGCTTCGCGGCCGTATCCTCGCTGACGATTACGCGATCGAGTTTCATCGCGAGAGCAACGATCTCGTTAAACACCTCGATTTTCGTTATTATCCGACGGATCCGGCTCACGTGATCAACGGCACGATCGTTCGTACACCCGATCTCAACGCGACCGGAGCTTTTTACATCGATATCCCGGAAAAGCTCACCTGGATGATGCTTAATTATACGCCCGGTTAGTCTCCAACGTTTCCTCCCTCCATTTTATCCATTTTCTTGTTTTTATTTATTTTCTGGCTGCTCGTCCCTTTGTTTCAGACGCGGTCGAAAGTCTTCGAATGTACGGCAACATACCCGACGTTCGTAACGCCATTTTCGACGTTTGGCGAACTTACGATCGGGATCTCGTCGTATCCGACGTTTCGTTCTACCTCAAGCTGAATCACTCGAGGCTCGTAACTTCGAGGCTCAAATGGAGACCCGAGCTCCGTGACGATATTTACGTCAGTATAGTCTCCCAACCTCTGTTTTTTCTTCCTGTCTCTCCTTTTTTCGGCCGGATTTAACCGCGTAGTTACCGGACGTTTTCTTTACAGAATCTCGTGAGGCTATGGCTCGCGAATATGTACGACGATATGGGAAAGGACGTCGAGTACTGGAAACGCTATGTAAAGAGCGAAACGATCGCGGCGTTAAGCGACGTTTGGGAAGACGCTCGCGAGGACATTCAAGTATTCCTCGAGGACTGGGAGTACGTATTACGGGGATTATCAATTTTCTTATTAATTTTTTCGTGACTTGTACGTGCGTGTGTGTGTGCGTGCGTGCGTGTGTGTGTCACTCGAGAGTCACGAAAATCGCGAAAATTGGCACAATTGTCCGACGAGAGTGGGAAATTTATTTTTCAGCGACTTGAAAATGCTCGAGCACGATCTCGACGATCTCAAGATTTATCTCAACGATTCTTACAATGCCAATGACTTTTACATAAAGGATATCGTGGCGATCGGAATGTACGCGATCGACGAGCTCTCGCTTCGCAGTCACATACAAACTTTGCCGAATATAATAAACGAGATTTGGGAAATAATGGGAGAATCCGGAGAGGCTATACGCAACTCGTTGCTATGGATTATCGATACGATGAAAACGGCGTACGAGAAATGTTCCGAGATCGTTGGGGCGATCGTCAGGGGCGAATCGATCAATCAGATTGCGAATATCGTTGAAAAATTGATCGAGAGGTACGATATGTTCGTCAAGGATCTTCACGTATCGTTCATCAAGTACATTCGTAACTTGTGGAATAAATTCTCCGAGGCAATGTCGCGGCAATGGAACGCCGTATTGAAGACGATCGAACCCGCGTTCATGAGGGTACTTCACTATTTGGAGGCCGTGGTGTGGAAAGTGAGCAAGGAGGTCGTCGATTTTCTTTACGATCGTCGTAACGAGATCATAGGCTCGCCGTATTTCGATCGTTTTACCAATTTGACGCAAGACGTAGATAGGATTTATCGCGACATCAAGGCCAACGACATTGTCACCAACGTTGAAAAATATTCGGTCATCATCGTTCAATTTATACGCGAGCGTTACTTCACTATCGTGCCGTACGGCAAAGAGCTCAAGGATCTCATCGACGAGATAGTCTCGGAGCTCAAGGAGCTAACGAGGCTCCCGACCGTTAATTATGCCCTCGAGAGGATCGGCCAGGTTTACGAGAGGGCTAGATACTTTTACGAATATTTTGGGCTACGGGCCAAAATAGAGAATATCGTTAGAATCGCTCACGCAAAATTCCTCGACATGAGTCAGACCGCCCTTCAGGCGGAGAGCCGTTACCGAGAGGCTAAGACCAAATTTATTTTCGATCCGGACGAGGGACTTTTGTGCCTCGAGCAGAAATTACCAATGTCCTGGCACGCTTTCAATCAGACGCCCGAGTTTCAAGAAATACCGGAATATCGAGCGGTCGTCGACATGAAGACCTACTTCGTAACCTCGAACACGACCTTTTGGAGCCTCTATTATCAGTACAAACCGTACACGGAACCCTCCAACTGGCTACCACCGTTCAAAGGTATCGATAACATAATCTATGCATGAATCGTCGCCGTTACGACGATCGCCCCCGTTACGTACCTACTACATGTTTTTCATACATATTTTTTTCTCTGTCTCTCTCTCTCTCTCTCTGTTTCGCTCACGGCAGCCCAGGCAATGATCGTCGGATCACGGCATTTCATTACCTTCGACGGTCGTCACTTTGATTTTGCCGGCTCTTGTACTTATCTGCTCGCCCGTGACTTTGTGCAACATCATTTTGCCGTATTGATATCGTACGAACGCCGAAGAACATCGGCGGAATCGGTCACGGCGGAGACGCTCGCTCATCGTATTATCGTCATAATTGGACGCAACACGATCGAATTGGATATATTCGAAGACGTGAGTACGAGGCACGAGCATCTCGATCGCCGCCGAGACTTCCGTCTCGACCTCTCTATACACTGAAAAATATTGATGTTTTTTGTTTTTTTTTTGTTTTTTCATTGCCGCCAGACCGTCAGGCTAATCGACTCCGGGGCGATACTTCAACTTCCGGTTGAGCTTGAAAACGGCACGGCCTTCGTTTATCAGGAGGACAGCATCGTTACGGTAGAAACGAGGCACGAGCAGCTCAAGCTTCGCTGCAATTTGAAATACGACCTTTGCGTTCTCGAACTGTCCGGTTATTATTTCGGCAAGACCGCCGGTCTCTTGGGAACGATGAACAACGAGCCCATGGATGATACTTTGAGTTCCGACGGCGTCGTCGCCTCATCGGCCGATATCGGCCGTTTTGCCCAAAGCTGGTCTCTCGAGGACGATTGCCCGGCAACGAGCGACCTCGACGCCAAGGATATTACGAAGAAATACGTCGATGCCGGGAACCGAACGTCCTTACGACGAACCAACGACTATTGCGACTGGCTTTTCGTAAATAAGAGCTCCGAATTCAGCGGTTGCTTCAACGTCGTTGATCCGGAGGATTATGCCGAAACCTGTTTCAAAAGTCGGAACGAGCAAGAGGTGTGCACGATAGCCATGTCTTACATGCAAATGTGCAGCTTCTACGACACTTGGCTGAGAATACCGGACGGTTGTACGAGTTGTCCGATGGTCGATGGTACCCTCGTACCGGAGGGAGAATTTCGCAAGTTGGAGGGTCAACGAGTTCCACGTACGACCGACGTTGTATTCATAGTCGAGGCCAAAGAGTGCAATCGAGAGATTCGTCTAAATCGGAGCATCGACGCGCTCATCGGCCAAATGAACAAGGAACTCAACGATCGGTCGCTCACCGCCAATCGTTGGTCCCTCGTCGTATTCGGCGGTGAGGGTGTCTACGATCGTCCGAGAAGCCTCATTCGCGACAGTCGAATATTCACCGAGGATGCCTCGCGTTTCCCCGAATATTTCGCCAACATACCGGTTGGCCTCGGTGGTAACGAGGATGTCTTTGCCGCTATAGGCTTCGCCTCCCAGCTAGTTTTTCGGGCCGGCGTCTCCAAGACCTTCGTTCTAATGGCATGCTCGCACTGCGAGCCGCAAAAACAAACGGTATTTTTATATTTTTATCTAGCTGGTATACTATATCCGCACCGGATCTATACCGCCATTCAATATTTTCCGTTTCAACAGCTCGATTATTCGGTTCTTCATCAAGTACTCGTCGAGCACGACGTCACTCTTCACGTCCTCATGGACGGGGATTTTCACTTCAAGAAACAACGCGTCAATAAAATGTTTTACGGTCTCGATGCTCACAAATCGTACACCCGGAAAGACGCGAAAGCGTTGAACGGTGACGTCGATCTCAGAAGACAGGTGAAATTATCGAAAAGCGCTCTTGGCTATTGCGCCCCGTTATCACTCGAGACCAATGGAACGATATTCAGCGGTAACAAATTACGCTTCGACAAGCTCGCCTCCATCAAAAAGTTCGCCACTGTATTCGCGAAAAGAGTCGCGCTATCGGCCCAGCCGAGTCCCTGTCAGCATTGTGAATGCACCTCCGACAACGATGGCATTACCCACATGGAGTGCATGCCCTGCGTCTATCCGATGCCAGTTTCGGTGGATTACGTGAGTGTATGTCACGATACATTCGCATATTGCATTTATTTCTTATGTACGACACTTATCTCATCGCCACACCGATTAACACGACTCTCCCGACACCCTTGTACACTAATCGAACACGAATCGTCTTTCTTTGAGAATGTGCTTTCAAAAGTGCTGTCCCCTTTATAAGTGAAAACCGCGCGAGGACTATACACAATTTCTCTCACGCGGCGGCTTCCATTTTCGTCAATTCCTTTTTTTCCTTTTTTAAACCGCGTTCGTGTCGTCTCTCGTAAAAGGATCTCAACATGAAAGAAAGTAAACGCTTTTTATACATATATTTATATACACGCATTCGCTCGCAAGCGCACAAACACACGCGCGTACACTCAAAGAGTTATACGATAGTCATTGACATCATAGTTTTTGTTGATAATAACGTCGCGACTCGTGCTTATTTCTTTTCACAGGAAACCTTTAACGAGGACGACACGCTGGCGATACTACAGCCGGTGGAGGTTGATTATGGTCAGATTATGGACATCGAGGATGATTGACACGACTCGGCGCGCTCTCTCTCTCTCTCTCTCATTATAAGACACGTTACTCGATCGTAGAGTAGTGTTCGGTCTGTTTGTTTTTTTGTTTTTTCTTTTTTTTACGACCGCGCGAAATTGTACCCTTTATATTTATTTTCAGGCAACGTTTTCTATACTCAAGATTTGAATCTCCCATTGATAATACTACGAATTATACGTCATACCTACCTCGCGGATTAGCACCGATAGAGGTGGTGAACCGGTGTGAAAACGAATAGCACGTGGTATATACCATACTACATTGCCCAAGATTCAGATGTAGATTGCCAATAACAAGCATTTACATAAGCTCGAGTAAAATTCTGTATGTGTATGCGTGTGTGCGTGTGTGTTTGGGTGTAGGTGTGGGTGCGCGCGAGTGAGAGATAGAGAGAAAACGAATGTGTGTACAATCGTTACATCGACGAACGATTATAATATTACATACAAAACTTTTGTATTATTTTCCTATTTCTCTCTCTCTCTTCGTATGTATATCTTATTATTCTTATTATTATATATACATATATAATAATAATAATAATTATTATTATAATAATGATATTATTATTATTATATAAATCTACAGTGGATCGGCAATTATGAAATGTTTCACTGTTAGTTCGGGCCGACATTTTCACTTTTCGATATGGTTACAATGATAATAAAAAACGATCAACGACATATATAACGCGGAATGGGAACAACGAGGAGATTAAACGTTGAGAATGATGCGGAGACCGAGATCTCTTCCTCCGAGAAAAATGGAAAAACACGTAAAATATATATATACTATATTCGTATCGGAGCACGCGGTATAGAGTCACCGTATCACCGTATTTTTTGGCCGCTGCAATAACAATTTCAACTGTGCACTGGAATAATTGGTCACCTCGTGTCATGGGCCTGCAAATGATTGGGTGCATCGGCAAATGTAAATTTCAACTTGTATGCCTCGGCAACGAGAATACCGATTTCAGAATCGGTCCAATTTTGCGTTGGCAGGTTTTGTAGCATTAGCATGAGTCCCTTGAAAGAAAAGAATTTTTTTTTTATACAGCGCGCCAGATCGCCAATTGGGCAAAACTCAAACATCATGATCGGCGAGCGGAATACTAACTTGAAAATCTGGTTGCAGGAGTAAATGACGTCTCCATCGAAGCAAAAATGCGGCGCAAACGTAAAGTTGAAACGAAGCGAAACGATCGGACTCGGCGAGATAAGTGTCCCAGAGACGAATCGTGCAATGGAGCGGTATTTCTCTCGTCAACAAATTGTTCATCCAACGAAATGAGAATTGTAGATAATCTACGCCATGCTGATGCAAGTGTTGATGTAGAGGAGCTGGAATTATAAGCTCGCATCAATCATCATTCCCTCTTTCCCACAACAACACGACCATTATTTTTACCATCGATCCTCTGTATAAGCTCCTTCAATTGATTCACTTTGTGCTGAATGCCTAATTGAGCAAAGATGTAATTATCCTGAATTCCATCAAGGAACTTGGACAAGCACCAAAAGCTATCGGCTTCGATGATATCCTGATGTTGTTGAGGCAACGAGGCGACATCGTAATTCTCGAGATCCTGCCAAGCCGAAGCTGGCACGGCCTCTTGCAAAAATACCAGGAAGAACGGTGTAACAAGATCGTTCATACCCTTCGCGTGTTTGGTTTCAAAAATGATTGTTTCCGTTAATAACGAAGAAAAACGAAGCGCGTAGTACGAGCCAATAATGTTTATCGTTTTGGTGATAATCCCGTACCTGGACGTAACCGGAAGCTGGATGCCGAATCGCCCATATGTAAAGTATTCTCTCAAAAATAAGCTGTACCGTATGTTGTTGAAAGAGCGATATCAGCGGTGACATCCGAGGAATATCAATGTGTATTTGTCGATACGTATCCTGAAATCCTTCGTCCCTTTCGCTATCGTAATATTGTTTAACCAAGTTCCAATAATCCAATCGTTTGCGTTCGAGCACTTGTTGACGACGCTCGAGATTCGCCGGGAGATATTCCTGGAACAAAAAAATCCGGATGAACCTCCGTGTATCGAATAGCATCGTCATAACGAGTACCAGTGATCATCGCTCACCGACAATAGCCTCCAAGTAACGGATCTTAATTTTGCAGGTACGCCCGACCAGGACAATTGCCTTAATTCGTCCAAGTTTAGTAATGGAGAATCCAGTAAGAATTGAAACTTGTCTAATTTACTTTCGCCATCTACGACCAACACGAACAACAAGATCAGCCAAATGATGATTCCTCCAATCACAACTATATTCACCTTGTTCTTTGGATGGAACGAAAAACTTGGAAGACGCGTTGCTCTGCTTAAGGGGCTGTGGTCTACCAGGAAAATGTGTCGTTCGGTGACCAGGAGAATTGCCAAATTTTCCCTCCGTCTCTTCGATTCGCTGCTGCTGATGATTACTTTGCCCGAACGGCGGTGTCGTACTCTGTCGAGCATTGCGAAGATGAAGAGGTTGGACGGCTAGTCTTTGGAGGGCTTCCGCACGTTTCTCATCGGGAATAATATCTTGACGAGTATCGGCGCAACTACCGCCGCCAGTCCCGCTTCTATGACTGTTTATCACGCTCAGAGCGGCCGAGTGACTGACGCGTTTTGAGATTTTGACGTCGGACACGGTCCAAAATTCATCGTCACCGGAGTCCCAAGCATCGTTCACGCTCTCTTGGAAGTCTTTGAACGAAGCCGCGCAGCCACCGCTACCGGTAGCGTTACCCAAGTTTCCACTCAAACCTATCGCTAAAGTGTTTCCAGTTGCGCCTTTTGCCTGACGCGGGTCCTGCTTAGGACTTGGCCTGGACATACATATACGTTCTTCTTAGCCCGTACGATACATTCAATTGTTTGCATTGTTAAATACGTGCCTTCCAGGTACCGCGCGTACATTCTTCTTCCAAAACGATTGATGATTTTGGTGCTGCTGCTGCTGCTGACTCTGATTTTCCATTTTCCTGCGTAACGTTAACTGCCAACCGTCAATTGCTTCCGACAAACGCAATATCGGAGATGGATGTCCTTCATGCCCTCGTGAACAGCTATTAAACACCAGGAGATGACCCAATTTCTAATAACTTGATTTTAATGACATATCGGACAAATGTTTACATCTTAACGCATTGACTCCCAACTACGAGATAACTCGTAGTTTGCATTATTATCTAGGACGCCAACTACGAGCTATCTCGTAGTTTTAATTGTATGGCAAGTACCATGGCGGTAAACGTCTTAATTGCAGTTTCAACTTTTCGTTCTCCCATCTCCGCACGGCCATTTCTACACCTCTAATCTCTTGGCCATGAAAATTTGGATTCTTCAAGTAAGTAAATAGGGCTTTGCTGGTTTGCATTTCAAAGTCTGCTTTGCCGAGGATTAGCGGAAAGATAATTTCCTTTTCACGAATATATGTGTATGCGTGTGTGTGTGTGTGTGCATATAACAATTATATATATATATCCGAGACGGGCATTGTTAAAATGAGACGTGTAATTTGGCAGGGTCGTCTTAATATCCATAATAGTCAATCATGGGCGATCAAAACGTACATAATAATACACCTCGACGAGTATCAACCCAGGTTATGTTGTGACTGATGGCAAAACTCGCGTCAGTCTGGAAGATACAATAAGTATGTGTGAAAGTTAACATCGCCCCAGGTAATAATGCATAACGCTAACGACGTCTTTTGCACGAAAAGGTTTCATAACGTAGCGTAAACAAACACAAATCATTCGGAACGACTGTGGTGTGCGTGTCATACGTGGAATGTCATCACTACCGAGCCCGTAATACGTATATAGATAGTTGAATCTCTGCCTCGATATACCGTTGCACTTTTAAATGTTTTCTAATCGTGCATAAAGTGTATGTAAAGGTATGCGTATGTAGGATAAAACGCTAATTTACCAGAGTACATTCGTACGAAATGGTCGACGAACAAAATTCCACGGTTCGAAGAAAAATACACCACTGTCTTCTTGGTTCGAGCCGTCTTTTTTGACGTATGACAATTTTGTACTACTGCCACAACGAGTCTGCAAAGGAACGGGTGCTGCCATCCGTACCTGTGAGTATACCTCCGACAAATCACACACAGAGGTCGTCGGTGTTTCCGTATGACGCACGTATATTTCTTTGGATCATTTTGAAATATTTATTCTCGAACGACTTTTCCATAATAACAATCTGACATTTGAAAACTTTCTACGATCCGCCACATGTATATTAACCAATGTACGCTTGACGAGTTGAGACTGCGAGGCGGACTGCTTCGTAGTATCGTCGAGTCATCACGACAAATGATAATTGCAACGCATTATACGCGACCAATTATCCGTAACATCGGAATAGAGAACACGATATTCATATTTACGAGGAGGCCAACGGCTTGTCCACGTTTATATATGAAATGCTTTCTCATACACACCAACATCCACAATCGATTGCCGACCAAAAAAAACATGCCAGTATTGCGCTCCAAACGGTCCGAAAAGATGTACTTAGGACGGAATTCAACAACGTACGAAGAATAAAAAAGATTAAACTCGAATAGAATGCATCCCGAGTAACGTGCAATTTTCAATCAAGATGTATCGAACGATCGAGCAAAAGAATCGAGGAGTCGAGAAACCGTAGAATCGAGAGGTCGCACCGAGTCAGCTGATGAGTACGCACATATATAGACACGCATACATACGTTTTAAGCGTACATCCCTACAAACTCTTTCACATACTTTATTAGATATCCTTGACGGGATTACAGCAGCCTGCAAACAACTCCTCGTCCGCGTACAAAAGTCTTCACGGACGTGTTGATGCACCGGCGGATCATAAGGAATACATTTTGTTTTTGTTCCGAATCACCTGTGGCCAAACTCTGCCGTATTATTGCAAGGTTAGGAAATAAGTAGATACATCCCGCGGTGTGCGATGCATGTAATATATTTCCGAATGAGACATACGACGACGATCGGACCGATCGGACGATCAGCGAATGAAATTCGTAATGACTGTATTATAGGTTAGGTATTCAATCGCATCGATATTAGGCCACTTTATGTTTTTTAAGATGGGTGAGACGTGTGGCTTATCGAACAGTGAAACTCGCGATCTGTGTGGAGCAGGCGATGCTCCCGAGAATTGCAAAGATTGGATAATGCAGCAAACTATGTATCGTATAAAGGATCCAAGAAAATCATTGCCCTTTTATACGGGTGTACTGGGAATGAGATTACTCCAGAAACTTGACTTTCCAGAAAACGAGTTTTCCCTCTATTTTCTTGGTTATGAAAAACAAGAGGATATACCCACGGACAAGAGAGAGTCCATCGAGTGGACTTTTACCAGAAAAGCCACCATAGAACTAACTCAGTATGATCATTTCCTGACGCTCGATGAAAGTTGATTACGGCGATGGGTCAAATCATTGTTTGGTTGCAGCAATTGGGGAACCGAAACCGATCCAGACGCAAAGTATCATAATGGCAATGGAGAACCCAGAGGATTTGGTAAGCGAACGACCATCTTGAATATGTCATGTCGGATGTCCAAAAGTCTAAGATCGTAGTATTCGCAAAAATACGATTAGCCGTTTCTGTTTTGTCAATTTACTTAGGTCACATTGGTATCTCGGTACCAGACGTAACCAAGGCTTGTGAATATTTCGAACGTTTGGGGGTCGAATTCGTAAAGAGACCCAACGATGGTAAAATGAAGGGCATAGCATTCATCAAAGATCCCGATGGTTATTGGATTGAAATACTTGGTGCAGGCAACATTGCGGACATTGTATTGGGACAACAATGATTACACCGTGTTCGACGTATCAACTTTTTAATAAATCAACGACATTTATTCAATAATTTGTTATCGTCATATAAAATACATGAATATCTTCAGTATTCCATATACTACCAAGTAAAATTCACTCGTCAATTTATAAGAAAAATTGCATCGACATTTTTCATAGGTTCGCAATTTCGTAAATCCATCGTTTTTTACCATCGTGCCTCGTACGCTGCACCCACTCCATTCACAGGGTTCCGCGGCATCGACTTAACATCCGATCGAATCGCGCGATTTTCGGACATAGGTGTCATTTGGGATATTGGCAAGTTGGCAGTTTCATCGTTTGTTACGATGTGTACCAATAATGTGGTGGTGAAATAAACTCGAAAATTTGTATCTCCCTCTATAGTTTTGCGCGAATGAATTTCTATTGTTTTGTTTTCTCATTGAGCATTTTTCGAATGGGAATCGGTGATATTTCTCGATGATCGCAGGTGGATCCTGCCCTTATTTTAATTTTAACAGAGATCAGTAGCCGGATTATGTACTTGGCGCCATTGGCGTACTTGCGGGCCATTGCGCCAAGTACAAAATCGCCCCTCGGATGTCGCAGACCCAAATCTCGAGGTTTGAACTTTTGTCGAGCGTTACCGGTCTCCCCCTTGATCACTGGTTTTGAGAGTTGTTTGCTTTAGATCTTGGAAGGATTTAAAAAGACACATTTTTGTTTATATTCGAGTTTTTTTAGTCGGCGTTTCTTTTCTTAGTGCCGAGAAAAAACACAATTATTAACGCTGACTTCAAAGAGGTGTTTTACTGCGGCTGGACAATATTTGAATATAAACAATACGAAGGAGGAAAGTTATGTTCACCGGTCATTGTCTATTCATCTTTTTGTATTACCTGGTATTACAGTTTTGTATGTCGGATGCATCGATCCGTACCGTCTTGTTCGATAATGAATCATGCCTGTATTTGATAATGTTATTGCGATTGTATAATAGGGAATTTAACTAAAGTGTTAAATAACATTGGCATCCGTAGAATTGGTCACGTGATGGAGTTGATCGGCCCTTGCGACGGCAACCTAACCAACGAACGCGCAAATGTCAGCCGTCCGATTACGAGAAGACAGGTGTACAAGAGGGGTGTATAACAGTGTATAATGTGACCGGTGATTGTCAGATCGTTTGATAATCATTCGAAAGAATATATTAGTAATAAAAGTTACCGTGCTCACGAGGTGAGGAACAAACAAGGAAGATTGTCGAAGGGACATGGAGGGCCAGCAGGTAAGCAACAAAATAATTCCACAAGTGATTGAGATATGTCAAGAGTCTCGTTGTTAACACTCGTGACTCACTTTTTACCCATTGTCCACGCAAACGAAGTTTATATCCCGATGTCTGTCATTCAATATATAAGAATGCGCGTTGCTCAGCGGGTATTATAGAAGTATGTCCTATGAAAACAACATAAAGATTCACTGGCGATAAATTTATGATTAATTTGGATGTCGAATAGTGTTTTTTCGAGTTTCCAACTAGTTGATACTGTGTACGTCGGTATCAGTAGTGATGTATCATTATGGTTAACTCTGATCGCACTATACGAAGCGAAACCTGATGAAAAGGCAACAGCATTTTTACAGAATTTTTTCATAAAAAATGTCCGTCTGGCAGATTAATTGAAAGTATTACACACTATCCTCGTCGATATACGTTCAATATTATTAAAGACAATGATGATAAATTATGATGATTGATCGTAGTGTCGTGAATGGGACAGAGAAAAAGATAACGAATCGAGCGATACGTACAGATATCCTGGACATAAAATATCGAAACTTTTTTTTGTTTGTCAAAGACGATAATTGGGATAACGATGAGCGCAGCAACTTGTATTTAAGTTTGCCATAGTTATAATCGATCGTACGAGAACCAAGCATATTTTTTTCCTTTTCACATATTTCTCTATAAGGACGTTCAAATGGTATAATTTGTATGAAAAATTCACAGGTGAGGGCCCTTTACGATTTTTCGGGCGAACCCGGTACCGCCGAATTGTCGATCGTAGCTGGACAAGTTCTTACAGTGATCAGAGATAACGTGGGCGATGGATGGTGCGAGGGGTACAATCAGACGGGTCAATCTGGACTTTTTCCAGCCGCCTACGTTCAGATCGTCGAAGTTACGACGGTAGCCCCAGGTAAAGAGACTTAATCCACAAACACACGAGTCCGTTGCAATTTTATCATACGACGTTGAGAAATTTCCTTGCGGATTAAGCTTCGTCGAGCGCCATGAGAATGGTTCATCCGCAAGGCGCAGATTTCGTCCTTATCGGCACAAGATCGGGAATGCCGATAACTTTATGACGTTTTCTCAATCGCATCCCAAAATTTCATATCTCGTTAGGTTGTTCTCGTCCAGTACGACGAGTTTGCCATACGGACGAGTATGCATCGATTGTTTTTTCTTTTCTTTTTTCTGAGCAGCCATTGTCGGTGGTGGTGGTGGTGGTGGTGATGGTGGCGGTGTTGGGGGTGGTGGTGGTGGTAGCGGCGGCGGCGGCGGCGGCGGCGGCGGCGGCGGCGGTGGTCTGACGACGTCTCAGCAGAGCTCCGGTGATTACTGGGACGATGATTGGGACGACGATTCCGAGGTTGGACAGACTCAGGCATACGTCCCGACGAACAATCAGCCCCAACAAACATCCTTGCAATCAAATCAGCCTAGCATCGACTACGCAGATTCCATTTCCGTGCAGAGCATACATTCGGTCATACCGGACAGAAATATACCCAATGTGCCAAAGAAAAATCCAAAATTCTCGAATCTGATAAAATCGGGCGAGGATAGCTTCTTATTGGGTACACGAACGACGCCGGTGCCAGAAAATGAAAAAGTATTTATCGAAGAAACGGAGGGTGATCGCTGCACATGGGTACCGACCGGTGAAAGTTACAATTGCGTTATAACTTCGCCGAAAAAAGAATCCAAGCTCAAGGGCCTCAAGTGTTTTATCGTTTATCAGCTGACGCCTACGGTAATTGGCTCGTCCTATTTCTCTCTCTCTCTCTCTCTCTTTCCATAAGTTTTTTAGTTTAACAATATTCGAGTTGTTTTGGCATGTTTCAGTTCAACAATATTCAAGTATCGCGGCGATACAAACACTTTGACTGGTTGCACGAGAGATTAGAAGAAAAGTTTTGTTTCATAACGATACCGCCGCTGCCCGATAAGCAGATATCCGGTAGGTACGAGGAACAATTCATAGAACATCGGAGAACTCAGTTGCAGGAATTCGTCGATTACGTTTGTCGACATCCTGTTTTGTCGAGAAGTCGTGTTTGGGAACACTTTATCACGTGCACCGACGGTAAACGGTGGAAGGCAGGAAAGCGTCAGGCTGAGAAAGACGAGCTGTTGGGTGTGAATTATTTCAATGCCGTACAGTGCCCGGAAAACCCATCGTCTCTCGATGCTATCAAAGTTGACATACAGATTGATGCTTTTGCTCGTTTCATAACGGCTTTAGATCCTGTTGTTAAAAATTTCATGGCATTGGCAATGGATCAGGCAAAGAAAAATCAGGTTTTATACAAGAGAGAATTTCAAAAAATTGGCCAATCGTTCGCGTCTTTGGGCAACGCACTCGAGATCGATGACGCTGCACGGGGTAGCAGATTGACGCGAGCTCTCAAAGTTACCGGCGAGGCATACAACGACGTAGGAAAATTGTACGAGGAACAGCCCAAGTACGATTGGGAACCTCTTGCCGACAAATTTCATATTTACCGAGGGATCATCAGTAATTTTCCCGATGTCATCAGTATACACAAGGTTTTCTTTGTTTCTTTATATTTTTGTTTGTTTTACTTTAACTCGTCGCCACTCCGAGCGAGTGGTACTCGGGTCAACTTACATATTGTGCCAATTGTGTGTGTGTTTCTTTTCTACATCTTCGCAGAGCGCAGTGCAGAAACGAAAAGATTGCGAAAGACTAGTCAGCGAGCACAAAATGGAACCGCAACAATTGCGAGAATTGTCGCACCGAACGGACGTGATCGCGCGGGCTCTCTTGGCCGAGGAAGATCACTTTCAGAAGGAACGAGAAATACACATTAATCGGACGATGAAGAATCATTTGACCGAGCAGATTGCATTTTATCAGAAGATCGTCGCGCGACTGCAGGAAGCTTTGGGCGCCTACGACGATTAGTCCTTTCCGTCGGTCGAACCTTTTTTCATCGTTATTATCGTCGGTTCTACGGCCCTTATTGGCACGAAGGTTACGTCGACGGGAGCGTGTATCTTTTTTTTTTTTCTTCTTTTTTGTTATTACTATTTTGTTTCAGAGCTATAATGTCCGCTAAAATTGTTTCACACGACAACGAGCCTACTCCAAGAATCAAACGTCGAGAGTAGCAAGTATCGTCGATAGATTCTACAAAGTCCGAGTAACGGTTGGGAGGATGTGGGGATGGGATGGGATGGGATGGGATGGGATGGAATGGGATGGAATGGGGTGAGGTGAGGTCGGGAGGTCGAGGGGCTGCATTTAATTCGATTAATAAATTCAAAGGTACGGGCGATACAAGGTGGCTCGCTGATGTATGCGTAGCGTACTATTTGTGGGGAGAACGAGCAACAGAAAGAAAAGCAATTGTATTGGACCGTTCGAGACGATAATAAATTCCAATGGTAATAATCGCGACGGCGCACTTATCGGCCGTGAAGTTTCGCGGTAATTATATCATTATTAACCTTGCACACTAAAGCTTGAATCATGTTCAAATGATGCGCATCGTATTTTCCAATGAATCGTGTATAAACATGTAAGTTTAGTAATTTTGTATATATATATATATAAATAAAGATGTCGTGTTTTAATTGGACACCCGATGTTCGTGAGACCGTCTCTTTAATTGCCTATCCTATGAATTTCGTCGTCGGACGCGTGTACGAGACAAGCATCAACGATGTTGAACAGTTTTTTTTTAGCACAAATACGTACGAAATTTAGTTTATAACGTTGTTGATTGGAAAAATCGAGTAATGAAAGAACGAGTCCGTGGTAAGCCGCGATAAGTGGTGTCGCGGCGTATGTACCGCACGAGCTGCGTTCTGTTCCACCTAGCCACAATGGCAACAAAGTTGTTCCACGAGCAACACGAGTAGGTGTAGTATTGATTGTTTATGCACGTTTTTATTTCATCTCACTCTGTGAACCAATAAAAATGTTGAACATGGTATATCATTCGTATAGGTAGATAAACTCGATACGTTCCGTCATTAATTAATCCATTGGCTATTCCTATTAACGGTTTTATAGTTTGTTACTTTTATAGTTGACCGCTGATCGTGTAGGAGCCTGAATTTCATTAAACGAATTGAATAATGGCCCAAACTTTGGGCGGCCATCGTTTGTTGATAGTTTAAGTCGTTTGGCCAAGCGAAATGCGAGGCACGGGCGTTGCTGCACATCCCCTCTAATACGCGCGAAGAGAAACAAAATTATTTCATTGGCATCGTTCTATTTTCATATTTCCATATAAAGGTAATATTAATAGATATTGGCACAAACGCAATTCGTCAAGTAAGTTTTTCCTTCGCGATTCAACAACTTTCCACATCTAATATATACGACACGTTTGCTATTAATCAATCTCTCCCATATTTTCACACCTTTTCAATACTCTCCGTTCAGGGACATGGCGCGTCGTCGACGAGTTGGTCAACGACGTAGACAAACTGGTTTCCCAATTACCATACAAGTACGAAAAGTGAAAGCTTTTTAGTCTCGTTTTGTTTGTGTTTGCATAATATGCATTGAGGAGAGAGCGCGTTGCCGATGAGTCCGTGTATAGCGGGCCACGATTCCTCGAGCCTATCTCAAACTTGAACTTTTAATTTGCATCATATATATTTGATATTGGGAAAGCTTTTAACGAGTATCGCCCCCCCCCCCCGCCATATATCCGCCGACCTCGCGAACTTTTTATCGAAAAATAATCGCCAAAGTAACAAATGATATACGCGAATGTTCGTTAAGTACGAACGTTAAGTAAGAAAAGTATTCTCGTCGCATTTACTTTTCCAGGCACCGAATATCCACCACGGAAGATGCCACGTGGCAAATAGCTTAATCCCGTTTTTTTCTTATTTCATCTTTTCTTCGGGCATCGAGAATTTCAATGTGGGTAACGTATATATATATATATACACATATAGATATGTGTGTGTGTGTGTGTGTGTGTATGTTCGTTAACTCTGCGCGTGCATCTTTTCGTCCTGGATAAGCCACGCGTTACAAGTTTCTCGTTTGTTATATATAGGTTAAATCGCATAAAACCAAAGCAATGAATATCTTAATAATTATGCATACCAGTCTGTATCATCACCATAAATATATTTATACGAATGTTTGGTGACGGTAACGAATTATTTCGGACGGACGCGTCTAACGAGACTTTAGAATAACGAGACGAAAAACGAACAGGGGGTGGGGGTCACGCAACGCAAGTACATATTCGATAATTATTATATTTTAATGCGAATGAAGAATACGGGTCGAGCCGAGTGGAATCGAAAATCGAGTGAAAATTCCGGAACGAAGGATCGTCGACGAGTATTCCAATAGATGGGAAAGCTTCACCGTTACTCGAGGTTTCGGATTAATCGATCACGCCGGATCGTGAGCGAAACGGACAGATTTTTAACACTGCCTATATTTTGTATTGCTACGATTGCTCGGGGAAGCAACGCTGTTCTTTCATTTTAAATATCTCGTTTTTTCAACTTGCATCCTTATCATCCGGTTCGTTAACGAATATTATACGGAGATACAGTTATCGATTCAGGTGTCGGAAGAAAAATTATTGCATACAAACGGGTGACCATAATAAATCTTTATCATTGAATCGTAGTGTTCGTCACTGCGCGCGCGCGCGCGTGTGTGTGTGTGTGTGTGTTGAGAGTTTGTGTTTGTGTCGCTGTGGTAACGCTCGCTCGAAAAATATGTAAGCCGTAAGTGAGCATATATTTATGTCCCGATACCTAGTTCGATCGGTCGATCGGTCGATCGATCGATATCGCCGCTTATAACCGGTACGCAATAAGCCCACGGCGGTTCAACAAGCGATAATAAGCAAATGTCAATTATATTTTTGTATCCTTTTGCTTCGTTCATTCTCATTGTTGTTGATTCGTTGAAGATAGAAATACGAGTGACGAGGCTGCTCTCGTTCGTTCACGGGATACGCGACAACGCGTATCCACGCGTAGCAACTTTTTACAAATCGTCATGCACACGCGGGATAAAATCACCATCGGCCGAGCTCCAGGACGAGCTTATAATGTACAATAGGAATGTACCTAGCCACTCGTATTTACCTGTCGACACACACTCACACACACATATATATATATATACAACGGTTTATAAGACATCGCTTCATTATGGAACTATGGTGCATTGTACATAAAGTTCTTTCGATAAAAATATTAGAAGAATGATGCGCCGCGTGTGTATATGTATATAGGGCCCAGCCCGGTATCCAAGATTTGTTTTCTTTCGTATACGAGACTCGCCGGTTCACGATAATGGTACGACGCAAGGAGTAGCATTAGCGCATTGTCGAACGTTACGCGTTATAAAACCTGCACTTTTCTTACGTTTCATTCTCCATGACGCCATATACATATACCATACACGCATGCATGCAAGCACGCACATACCCACACGTACGTCTATACATGTGGGTATGTGGGGTGTGTGTGTCTGTATACGAACGCGCGTCGGTGTATATATAAGGCGCATCATGCCATTGGGCCATCGAGCAATAGTGCGCCGCGAGCCCTTTCTCGAAATATATATTCTCTTGAAAAAGGTCAAATACTCGTAATCAACGTCGAAAGTACAGATTCTTCTTTCGTGTTTCCTTTTCTTTTTGTCAACACCGCGTGTCCCCACCATTCTGAGATTCAAAACAACGAGTCGATAATCCCTCACGTCGTTTCTGCAACTACTTTTATACGCGTATGCATATACGTGTATATATACATATTATCCTTCTTTTTCTTGTCTCTTCGTCGAGTGAATTATTAAGATATGTCGTTGTATCGCGTTCGACGTTCCGAGTTAAGCGAATTTACGTCGTGGCACGTCGCGTGCCACGACGGCGTATGTACGTACGTTACATACACACGTAACGAATAATACATGGTCGAACGAACCATCGTTGGAGCGAGTTGAGAATAATCGTGTACGTATCTGTCTGTTTGTCCGTCTGGCCTGTATGCGCGCGCGCGCGCGTGCGTGCGTCGTGTGTGTGTGGGTCTCGGTGTACCCGAGATTACGTAATAGCAATTCGTGGCCAAAGAAACTTTGCTCTCATCATTGGGCGATCCAACAAAATTGCAAACTACATTAGTTACAGATCTTACAGGCGAAGCCGAGACTCGAGCGCGCGTTTGGCCGAGAAGCTGGAGTTACGAGGACAATGATAATCACGAGGTCGGTGTCCCGCTGCTCTTGTCTTCGCATCGCGTTTCCTCGTTCGTGGTCTATATCGAGTTTCTTGTTTTTCGTTTGAAAGCGGCGCCAACTAGCTCACCGCTAACGATCGTTACGAAGAAAGCCGGTAAACGGTACAAGACGCGAAAAGCCGCGCGAGAGTACATACTCAACGTCTCGATGTAGCGCGTCTCTCGCGATTTTCCGTAACTTTTCCTTCTTTAATAAGGATATATAATTGTGTGTGTGTATATATATATACATATATATGTATATACATCGTTATATAAACATATACATATATACAGATACGTAAGCGTATACGTGTATGTATATATATACATATATATACATATACGAGGAATATGAGATTCAGCTTTTTTTATGCTTTCTCTGCCTTCTCAGATGCGATACGTTCGTACGAAAGAGGGTAGAGAGTGCGGTGCGTGTGCTACCCCACAGCTTGAAGCGTTTGTTGCGCAGATATAATTGTGTATTCGGAGATAGGGGGGAGAGGGTGGGGGATGTTGCAGCCACCGAGTTTGGCGTTGACCTTGGTGACTCGGGAATTTGCTTCAATTGTAGTTGGTCGGGGTTCCGGGAACTTTGTGATGTTGCTGTTGCTGTTGCTGTTGCTGACGATGATTGGGATTGGCCTGCGACGACTGATCGGGCCGTGACAACATTGTGTTGCCGGTGGAGGGGCCTGTCGATCCTTGGCCCTGTTGTTGCTGCTGCTGTTGCGGTTGCTGTTGCTGCTGCTGCTGCTGCTGCTGCTGCTGTTGCTGCTGCTGTTGGTGATGATGATGACCGCTGTTCAGAGCCATTCGCTTCATCTGATGTATGACCGTAGCCGCGTGATATGCTTGCTGCAACCATGAGACAACAGGGAGACTTTCCTACGGAGCCTGGCGAGCAAACATTACACTCGATCAGCCCTTTTGCTAATCAAACGACAATACTAACCTTCCACCTTGACTTGGCAAAGTTCTTTTTAAGTTGTTCCGATACAGTACCATGGATATTTTTATTGCTCGCCGCGTTGCCGGAAATCCTGAAAGAACGAATCGAAAAATAAATATCGGCGGTGGTGAGAGGGCCACCGAACGTACAAAACATCTCGGGAAACGAGCTCTTTTCTTCCCTCTCCGTCGCGGAGAAAATCGCCTTCCCGATTGTTTTTTGACGATACGGAGGGGATGTGATTTTTGTTTTTTATTTTTTATTTTTTATTTCGACCAAGAACCGAATTTTCCTTTATTTCCCATTCGTTTTGCCCATATTGTTACAAGGACTGAGACACACGAAACAATAGCACACGTGTTATTTAATGCGGATGCGGACGATATACGAACGATGCACTCTCTCTTCTTTTTTTTTTTTTTTTTTATATCGTTTTGTTTATTCTTTGATTTTGTTTTATTGCTCAAACCTGTTTGGAGAGCAGAGGCCGAAAATATGCGCGACCGATGATTTATCAAATTCAATTACTTACTCTGGAGCTAAATTTTGAGTCATTTTACGGGTAATACGAGAGCTCGCGATATCTTCCTCGCCACCTGGGGCATCTCGATATTACACCGAGTGTCAACAAGCTTTTTTTCCAAATCTCTGTCAGGTCGCTAATTACCATTTTTGTGGTAACTCTCTGTTTTTTCTTTTCTCCGCTCTTGGTTTTTTTTTTCTCTGAGGCGAAAAAGCCACACATTAGCACAGATTGGCACGAATTGGCAATTTCGCATTAATCATATCAATAATAGTAGTAGTAATAATAATAATAATAATAATAATAATAATAATAATAACAACAAAAACAACAACAATAATAACAATAGCAATAGTAATAATAATAATAATAATAATAATAATAATAGTAAGAAGAAGAAGAAGAAGAAGAAGAAGAAGAAGAAAAAGAAAAAGAGTCGATCGCTTTAGGTACGGTCGGGGCCGTTGAATTTATTTTAAAAACTCACCATGGATGGGCCAGTGCTTGCTTGCAGGTATATCGTTCCTCGACATTGACGCACATGAGTTTGTGAATAAAGTCCTTCGCCGAGTCGCTTATGTCGTCCCAATATGGCGAATCGAATTCAAATTCACCTACAACAGTCTGGTTAGCTCTTTGCTATAGAGTAGACGATTTGTTTGTGCGACCGTATGAAATAATGAAATAATGCGCGTATTGGATAGGATAAATATGAACCGCTTGGCAAACAATAAAATTTCGCCACGCTCATGCGATAGGTCTTTGTTATTGCAAAATTGGAAAAAGCTTCATTCGTAAGGTTGATTAATATTGGCAATTGACAAGAAGATAGAAACGATTCTCGTTTCGCGCGCTCGCGCACACTCGAAATATAGTTTACTTACTATGCCAGAGCGTGTCATAGCTGCGCGATTCATATCATAAACTACAATCTAGCGCACCTTGAAATTCAAACGACATTATCCTATTATTGTATATTTCGTACGTTGGTAATTGGTGTGATTGGATCAATTATGAGATGGAAAGAAAAGAAAAGAAAAGAAAAGAAAAGAAAAGAAAAGAAAAGAAAAGAGAAGAAAAGGAAAAATTAGATCGATGAATGAATGGCGCACGAGATACTCTTTCTTTATCTTTCTCTCTCTCTCTCTCTCTCTCTTTCCCCCTCTCGCACTCTTTGTTTTTATCGGGAAGCAATAGACCTCGATGAGAGGGGGAGGGCGGGATGCTGTTGGGTTATTCACATTACCTTGTAATATTTGTGCAAAGAGAGTCGCATCGTTGTCATCGTAAAAAGGTGGATAACCGCACAAGAGTATGTAAGATATGACGCCTATGCTCCACACGTCGACGGCTTTGCCGTAGGGCTTCTGCGCCAGCACTTCGGGGGCTGTAAACGACCAATCTCGTATGAGTAATCGATCGACGGATCGAGGACGGATCGAGGACGGATCGAGGACGGATCGAGGACGGATCGAGCGACAGAAACGTACCAACGTATCCGGGGGTACCACAGGCGGTCGCCATTATTCCCGAATCCTCCGTTTTCGATAGGCCAAAGTCGCTAATCATAATCTTGCTGTCCTCGTCGGGACTGTAATAGAGGAGATTCTCCGGTTTGAGATCCCGATGAACGACCCCCTGCTCGTGCATGTAATCGACCGCCTCCAGCACCTGCCTTATCAATCCCGAGGCGTCCTTCTCCGTGTACGAGCCCTTCTCCACTATACGGTCGAACAACTCTCCACCGGTTACGCTGTTTCATCATCGTTGTCGTCGTCATCGTCGTCGTCGTCGTCATCGTCGTTGTTGTCGTCATCGTAGTTTTATAATAGAAAAAAGCAAGCACAGGCAACATGGAATACGCGAAGGATGCGAAAAGTTTCGCGTTCGTGGCTTTTTTTCTTTTCGCTAATCAACGAATACGTCTACTTTCCCCGTTTCCCCGTGCTTTAAGATATCGAACACTTACAGCTCCATTACGAGGTACACCTTCTGCTTATCCTCGAACGTTTCCAACAGTTGAACGATGTTCGGATGCGTCAACCTGAAACAATCGTTAACGACGAGTCAACGAGGTTGCTCCTGTGTATCGTTTCGTCTTAAATCAACGTCGTCGTCGTCGTCGTCGTCGTCGTCGTCGTCGTCGCCCATCATTATTAGCATGCTCGCCACATTGATACATTCATGCGCGTACATGCACGAAAAACAACCAAAAAAATACGCATACGCCATTCGATCGTGTAATAACGAATAATTCATTCGGCATCCATTCGCTTATACTTATTCGAGGCTCGATCGTCGCTTTCCCCGCGGAACCTACCCTCCCCCCCCCCCCCGCCCGTCCAATTAATTTCAACGTTTACGCGACGACGGACGCTGGCTAGCGTCCAAACAAAAGCGTACCTACGTACGTTCGAGTTTGTAACCCAACGAGTATCAGTTACATGCATCAAGCGTATACAAGTTCGTACGATGATGGTGACGTGTCGATGACGAGGATGATAATGATGACCGACGTTTGTGTCTGTGTCTGTGTGTGTGTGTGTGCGCGTGCGCGAGTATGTGTAAGCGCGCGCGGGCACCTTTCGCGAATTAGCCAACGACGCGCTCTCCTCCCTCTCCGGGTCCTTCCTATAATCGCGTATATTACACGTTAATTAGACGATCGAAATTATCGACAATGCTGCGACGTCGTCCCCAAAACGTAAGCTTGTTCGCAATGTGCCTTCCATCGGGAACAAGCTTACGCGTACCTACATCGCTCGTTGCGTCGTTTCATGTCATGCACCACATTGCATCCTCGACGATCGAATAACGAGCCAAACCACGATTAAACTTGGCTATCCGTAACGAAACTCGAATCCCCCCCCCCCCCCCCCGCATTGCCTTTCGAAAGAAAAAGAAATTCGATACGAGAGTTAATAAAAAGATGAAAGTTATCGAGAGAGTGAGAGTGAGTGAGAGTGAGAAACAGCAAAAGAGACAGAGAAAGAGAGAGAGAGAGAGAGAGAGAGAGAGAGGAGAAAAGAAATTTCATCGGCCGTAGAAATTCGTCGTGTTACCGTCTACTTTTAACCGTCGCCCCTCTGCAAAAACATCCCGCCGAACTTTATTTAGAGACCCTTCGTCGAAGGTGGGAGGGGGGGGGGGGGCTGTCTATAAATGCAACGGTACTCAATAATAATAACAATACCAATGACGATAACAATAAGAATAATAAGAACAACAACAACAACAACAACAACGATAATATTATAACAATAAGTAATGATAATAATGAGGATGATGGTAATCGCGTGTGGTGTATAATGTAAAAATTGAAAAATGATAAATGAACGTGAAACGCGTTTCGGCCCATTCGATGGAAAAATATGAGCACGCGTGTGCGTGTACGTGTGTGTGGGTGTATATATATATATATATATATTTATAGTTGATAGTGGTATAGAGAGTTTGGTGGCCGAGTTGTAAGAGGGCCCACACTTACCATCCTCTTTCGCCACTATTATCAGACTTGAACGGCCCTCCACCACTCTGTGGTGTCACTGTTTCACTGAACCTACGAATTAATAACAAACACCATACACAATCATGTCAAAGAGTGGAAATCGGAATGGTGGCTGTTGACTCGGTCGCGCGCGCGCTCGTGATGTTTTATCTTTGCTCTCACATTGATATTCGTTCGATCGACGTTTTAACAAGAAGAAGAAGAAGAAGAAGAAGAAGAAGAAGAACATGAGGAGGAGGAGGAGGAGGAGGAGGAGGAGGAGGAGGAGGAGGAGGAGGAGGAGGAGGGGGAGGGGGAGGAGGAGAAAGAAGAAGAAGAAGAAGAAGAAGAAGAAGAAGAAGAAGAAGAAAAAGAAGAAGAAGCAGAAGAAGGGAGGGACGGACGGAGGGAGAGAGTTGATTATTCTCTTCTTGTTTTAACTAAACGACGATTTTCTAGCGGGGCAGGGACCAAAGGAAATAGTGTGCGACAGATTTTTGTGTTAAAAATGAGGGTGTTGGCAATGGAAAAAGAAAAGAAAAGAAAAGAAAACTCGAAGTAAAGAAATTTGTTGGGAAACGAAAAGAGAAAAAAACGGAAGGAAACAAATCGATAATTCTCGAACGCGTATGATTCGGCGCTTGTTTACGGGCGTTTTGCAGCCTTTTGGGTTTGTTTTGTCTTCTACGTTATCGATACACACAATCTCACGTTTAAAATAGAACGCATATATATACACGTAAACGATCCGCAAGCTGTCTGATACGAGCGAATATTGAACGAAATTAAATACCACTTGAGATGTATATATATACCAAGTATTGTCTCTCTACTACACGCATTCGACGGAATGTTATATCGTTAAAGTTGCGATGGACGATGGAGGCAGAGAGACAGAGAGAGAGAGAGAGAGAGAGAGAGAGAGAGAGAAAGAGAGAGAAAGAGAGAGAAAGTGAGAAGAAAGAGAGAAATAGACAAGAGGGAGATAAATGATTCGGTCGGTAATACGTAAGTACGCACGTACCAATAATTCGAGAGCTATACTCGAGAAGATAATATTGCGGACTTTGGCTCGATACAAGGTGGATCGCGAACCATCGACTATCGAAGATATAAACGAGCGTATCGTTAATTCGATCAATGCGAATATCCTCGAGATATTAAAATGCCAAAACATTATTCGACAAAGGGCTTTTCTCCGAAAAAACGTTCGGAACCATCGATGCTTTTACACCCTTTTATCGCACATGTTTTACATATTTGTGTATATAAATATATTACGAGGCATCCTCTATTCATATATCATATAGTATAATACATATAGAGACACGAAAAAAGTGGTTCGATCGAACCAAGATGTGAGAGATACGAAAGTGGTAGTACGCAATACGCGAAATATTCTTTGAATGAAACAAGCCCGTATTCAAACTAGTAAGAGAGAGAGAGAGAGAGAGAGAGTGAGTGAGTGAGAGAGTGTGAGAGAGAGTGTGTGTGTGTGTGTGTGTGTGTGTGTGTGAGAGAGAGAGAGAGAGAGAGAGAGAGAGAGAGAGAGAGAGAGAGAGAAAGAGGAAAGAACGAAAGAAATAAAAGAAAAGAAAAGAGCGTGCATAAAAAAGGAAGTTACGGAAGAAAAGAGGCTCATCTCCAACAAGCGAACTCGGAACTGGGTGCTAGAGTCAGTTTGGTCATCAAATCGTTACGGATATGCATATATAATCGAGTATATATGTATATTATTATTATTATTATTATTATTGGATTAAACAATATATCTGCATCAACGAGCCACAGTTTGAAGAAAAACAATAATCGGTTAGCCATACAATGGACGATCGAGTAAATAAAGTTAATAATGCACGCGTAAACCAAACCCAAATTTCCTACCTGCGCAGCACTTTAATCTCGTTCTCGAGCGAGTCTTCCTTGCCCTTGAGAGCCTTTTTGTTGATTATTTTAACGGCAAACATTTGTCCCGGTCTCTCCTTGCTCTCGGCCAGTCTCACTTCCGAGAATGCACCACTGAAAAATATATACATTTAATATACAACTGTAACGGTTTGTGTATCGGTATCGACGATACCGAGGAGGAGAAGAAGCCGATCGTGATCTCATTGTCGGAGTCGCGATTCGCGGCATAGGCCAGCCAACGTTTAAAGTTTCAACGTCTCACGCGGGCTCGACCGACGACGACGACGCCGCGCGCGTTTACTCGCTCTCTCGGTCGTCGTAGACTTCTTTTTCGCGCATCTACTCGGTGCGATATTCCCGTTACGGGGTTACGACCCGGGAGAGATAATCCTTGTCTTCCCCGACCGTCGATACGATTATTACTCCGACGATTGATCGTCGAGTCTCGATTAATAAACTCGATCGCGTATATTCTCTTGGATTGTCCATTGTTATTAATCTCGAAATATCTCGAAATATCTCGAAATCTCGCGAAATCTCTCGAAATCTCCCGTAATGAACCGTCTGTCATTTTGATATTATAAAAATGGTGGCCCTATAGGGGGATATTCTCGAGTAGTCGAAGATACCCGTAAAGGGGAACATCGCCGCGTTCCATCCTCGGAGAGATGCTCGAAAATATTTCAATTTCGTTGGAATGGTCGTACGAGAGCGGGACCGAGGGAGGGACCGAGGGAGAGATCGAGGGAGGGAGGGAGGGACGGAGGAGACCAAGGGGGAGTACATATGCTCGCGACACGGGCCACGTGTTATGCGCGACGAGTAAACGGCAGTTTCCTTTTACTCAAAAGGAACGTGTATATTTCGTTGGTATATTTACGAGAGGCCATTGAAAATTTGCTAAAGATCGTCGGTTTAATTGTCGCGGCGGCGATCGTTCTTCGAGTCGAGAAATTATGCGACAACGGGAATGGATTATGCGCCGGATGAGATATCTCGCGCAGCCAAAAGACCCAGCGACACGTTCGCGATCTTTATTCGTCGTTGAGACCAGCCGCCGCTTATTATATAAACAATATATACCTACTATGGCTAGTACCTAGGTATAGAAGGATCAAGTAGGTAGTCATAGATTATTAGCCGTTTCGACGATATTATTATTTTGTCATGTCCGTGCCGATGTTTTAATAGACGATTACGAGGGCTCGTAACGTAACCAACCGATCCAACCGAAAAAATCGCAAATAAGAAAATAGCCGTTGAATCGACATAATGTGTATAGGTAAGGAGGTAGGTAGGAGGTATACCCGTGTGCGGCACAGAACAGGACGAGAAAGGACAGACCGTGCACGCGTCAAATTGTTGACCGAGATCGAGGATGGTCGCGGTGCCACCTTTTCCCCAAATACTCACGTTCCGAGCAGTTCCTTGAGCGTGTATTTCTCCTCGATCGAACATTTCTCGTCCTTGCCATCCTTCTTGAGCTTCTTGCCGAATAACGGCATCTTTGAAACGACGACGGCGACAGCGACGGCGATTATACCTTTCGAAACTTTCTCTCCGTAACGACGGCACCTTATTTCGTTAACGATAATTGAGCGTTACCTCGTTAAGAGGATAAGTCGCGGTGACGTAAACGATCCTAATCTTGCAACAATAATCCAACGGAATAATATCGAAATAAATAAAAGGAAAGACGCGAGAAGCGGTGGCGGCGGTCGACGATCTCGTAGCGTAGAGCGTAGAGCGTAGAGCGTAGAGCGTAGAGCGTGGCGGCCAACGGTACACGGGCAAATTTACGGAAAATCCGCTGACGATGTCTCGGCGCTAACACGACAGTGACAGCGTTTTATTTTTGAGTCCAGAGGTGGCGGGGGTCACACACAGGGGCGTACGAGAGAAAAAAAAAAGAGAGGTGGTAGCGGTGAAGGTGACAGCAGCTTCTTCCTGGCACTTTGCAAAATCTGTCTTTACCGCGTGTGTGTGTGTGTGTGTGTGTGCGTGTGTGTGCGTGCTTGCGTGCGCGCACGCGCGTGTGTATGCGCACGTGTATCGTGTGTCGCGTGTCGTGCCTTCCGTCCGAGACGATACTCTCTCGCTCGCGCTCCTCCGCTCTGACCAGGCTGCTCTCTTAACTGCCCGATATGCCTCGATATCCTTCCCTAGTCTATGCCCGTTCCGCACCAGCAGCGGCAGCAGCAGCGGCTCACCGACTCGTTTTTTTATTTTTCTCTCTCTCCCTCCTGGTCGTGGCTAATGCTCTCGTGCGACTGTCGCTCCGTCAGAGCACTCGTATATACATGTACACGTACACACATAACACACGTAAACCTTTTTTCGCAGTCGTGTACTCTCCGCTGATGCACAAACTGCCTCGCACTTAAATATTCACGCAGATTTCTCTACACGTGTTCTTCTTTTTATTTATCTTAAAGCTATCGTGAAATAGCGCTACGCGTATCTCCTTATACCCCGAACAACACTTTACACCGTAGGGCCTACGGCTTATCACTGGTGACAAACCGAACAACGCGTGACAGCCCAAGAGGCGCGACACGATCGCGTTTCGAAGATTATCACAGACGTACGTACGTACGTGGACTGGTGTACGTACACAAATGCGCGACACAATCGTGTGAACGAAAACAGCAAAAAAAACTAAAAGAAAAGATAATTTTTGCGCTCCAAACACGATCTTTTTCCCTATTTTCGCGATCTCTCTTTAATAATATATATATATATATACGTATAGTTCTTTTTCCAGGCGCTTTACGGACTTTAATGGCACTAACGGGCAACCCACCCACTCGTTCGCGGACTCTATTCTATACTGTTCTATACTGCTGCGACCTGCGACCAGTGTGGTAGCTACCACACGATCGGGCTCAGGGTCGCGGCCTCGCGCCCTCCCCGGCACGGAGCGATAGCGGTTCGTTCTCGGCACAGCTGCTGCCGCTGCTGCTGCTACTGCTGCTGGTGTTACTGCTACTGCGCTGCTGCTGCTGCTGCTGCTGCTGCTGCTGCTCCTGCTGTTTCTCTTTTCTACACTTATATACGTATTTTTTCCTTTTATTTTTTTCACTATTCCCACGTTTATCGTAATTCGAGTACCGTTCGCGAAAACGACAAAGAACCGTGCACTCTTCTAACTTGTCCAATCGTACGGGTCGTATTATCGGTATTTTTGTGTCTGTTTTCTAGCGACACGTTCCGCGAATACGTCTCTCTCGGACGGTTTTCACCGCGACGACGACTACGCCGTTGCGCAGACCGCTCCCACTATTCGCACGATACTTTTTCGCCTTTTTCAGATATCTATCTACGTACTTGGTTCGTTGGTTCGTTTGTTTATTTTTTTTATCCTTTTTGTCGCCGTTTCATCGCGAACCTCGTTCGTCCTTCTTTTATATTTGCGTTACTCGATGCCGACGGATCGCCCGTCGGTAAACAACCATCGTACGATAACGATCACAGCTTTTCCAGTTTTCAAGTAGCGAACGTAGGTGGCGCCACTATTCCGCCATCCGTAATCAGTCTCCGTGTACGCATCTTCTTGATGTTAGCGCGAACGCAGGAATATTGCCCTTATTTCAATCGGCGCGAATTTACGAACCAACTCGGATCGCTGCTGTAGAAAGTTTTTTTGTTTTCATCGGATTGGCGGATAAGCGAATCGCTAAAGGACCCAAATTCGAATCCAATTGACACAGTCTTATCGAATTCTTTCGCACAGATTTATTCGGAAGCATAGGTGGTGGCAGGGATGGGGACAACGGGGGGTGTGATAAGCTTGTTTATTATATATGCTGCTGCAGCAGTACCGGCAATGGTAATATACAGATTAGAATTAGACTTTGTACAACTGATATTGCTTAGATACGCGAGAAGATCGCGAGCCTCGGTCAAATTTACGCCTGCCTCAATGACATAGCTACGTATATTCGTTATCATCGAGCCGTAATCAACTAAAAGTACCAACTCCGTGCGTATTAATCGACATTTTTGTTGGCTTTTTTCCAGCTCGAGTCGGTGTATATGACAATACGATGGTAATACGGGGATCGATACGGCGCGTCGACCCAAGAAATCGTGGAATATACTTGCCTGGAAACCGCGAAAGGTCGAAAACCGGCAAAACCGGTTGATCGATTCAAGTTTCATCTCTCTTTCGCTCCCCGACGCGTATTATTATACATAGTATCGCATGGATGGTCGCAGGGTCGCAGTTTATTATACGTAGTACCTATATATGTATAGCATATATATTATACCTATATAGTAAGTACAGGCGCTCGCGCACCTCGGCTGCCAAGCTTCGCAAGTGACGAGTTTTAAGTAGTATAGGTTAGGTAAGTACCTATGTATCTGAGGAACCCGAGTGTCTGCTCGTAACTTGCCGATGTAGTCGGTATAAGGTATAATAAGTGGTATAAGTATATCTGTACTGTACGCCGGCGAGTAGCCATCGCCGAAACCACGGTACGCACAAGAGCCGCCGACAACTCGATTCGATCTCCCGACTCGCAAATGAATAAACAATTCGCCAAACTCGTACTTTTCCTTGAAAACTTGACCTAAAACATAGATTGGTACATTTTATTTCCGTTCATTTTCGAGAGCGCGCGGGGCTCCCTCTCGGTCGCTGGTATAAACTTGATGAGCGATTTAGAAATCCATTCGGTGAAAGCCCTTTCACCAGAAAAGTCTCTCTGACGCAATGATCCAAGTAGCCGACAGAACGGGCATGGGATGACGAAAGAATTTAACTATAGTCGAGTACCTACCGAGTTACATTTTGGCTCCAGTCGGCTGCGCTTCCTCTCATCTTACGTACTATACTACTTGTATTATATATACTTACACCTAGGTATACACCTACCTATTTTCGTTAATTAATGGGATCTTTCTCATTACGTCCATATCGAAATTTTACGCGCCCTTACGCATTATCCACCTATTACCAGTATCATGATCGATCCATCATCACACGCGCGACGGGCACACGCACACCGACTCGAGGTGTGGTGGGATATGCCCGCGTGTCCCATGTCGAGCAGCCAACGATCTCCCAAGTCAACATTATTATCATCATCACCATTCGCGCAATCATATATTTCATCATTTTCAAGCTATATGTATAATACATTTCCCGGTTAATTAATATTACATAGACGCATTCATTTTGGGCGTATCTGCCAGTAAATGACGGGCTTGCATAATCGGCGCACGAGAACAGCTTGCGAAACTCTCAAGAGTCCAAGAGTCTCCTCGGCGAGTCTGATTTCCCAACGCGAGCAAAATAAGCCGAGTGACTGTCTGCTTCCCTGCCTACCTACCTATCGGACGATGATAAAATACCGAAAAGAGTACGTTCCAGGTATGAGGTAGGAAAAGAGAAGGGGGGGGGGAGGATTTAACGATACGTACATTATATATCACAAGCTCCGTACGAGATACTCGTTTAAAAAAATTATTTTTATATTTATATGTGTATATAGATGGATACATATTGGTGAAACGTATATCGGAGTAAAAATAGTTGGAACCGCATATACGCAAATAGTATACAGTCGTACATATGGCGTGTAACGTAGGTCCTGGCGTAAAAATCTCGTAGAAATCGCGCGGCCACCACCCACCGGACGCAGCACACTCGATATAATAGTAGGTAGTAGTTATAAGTTTTAAACCTACGATATAACGTTACGAGGTCGTTACGATATAAACTTGGTCAATATCGCCATTAATCACATCTTTCCATCTTCCACCTCGCTCTTTCTCTCTCTCTCTCTCTCTCTTTTAAATTTGTCGTTTGAGCGATCGACTCGGAACGAACCGTCGTAACCCGTGATTCTCGTGACTATCTTTGGCTGTGGGAATAATAGAGAGATCCTCCGCAGCGTCTCGATTCGATTAATCGATGCGATCAATGATGGAACTTATCATACAAAATTGGAGAATCATCAAGCTGAGTATTTCGGTAAGGTAATTCTACGAGTCGAACGGAAATTCATATTTCCGAAAATAATATATAATTTTGATGTCGCGTCCAATCGTATTTTATAATACTCGTCTACATTCGGCGAGGAATAATAATATATTTAACAATACTGATGTACAACATGTCGCGTACGTAATATCTAGGTACCTCCCGGTTCTCGATAAGTACACGTTTCATCATACATTATCTTATTTACACGCCTTGGGAAAGCCATCCCGAGTCAATCAGAGCGGTACGATTCGATCCAACAGCCCTTTTGTATTCGCACCGTAGGTACATATCGAACCGCGTTATTCATTATTATCGGCTATCGCACGGCTTGAAATTTTTACAAGATACGTCCGCTCGGTCCTCCTCCTCGTCTCCTTATTTCTTTTTCCTTATCTAGGCTAAATTATTCGACCTTCATTCTTCTCTTCTCGCCCCTTTTTCTTTATTATCATCTAATTGTAAGAACGCGCCTCTTCTATAATCCTATCGTATTTTATTGCGATTAATTACATCTATTTTCCTTCGAGAATTTACAATAGGAACACAGTGTCGAGGTGACGTCACAGTAGTTGAATCAAACTTTTGTACGGCCACTCTTTCAAAAACCTTTTCTTTCTTCTTTTCTATCTCTTTCGATCGACGTTTATGGCACCACCTCGTAAGTGCAATATTTTCAATCCGCGAAAAACATTGTTTTTTTCTGTCGTCGCAGCCAGCAGCCAGCACGTACCTACGCGTAGTTCCTCTTTTCATGAAATCGTGCCACAATTCTACTCACGAGGCGACGAAAAGCAAAACCCCCCACACAATCATAATATCAAACATAATCGAATGGCGTTGGTCGTATAGCTCTTATAGTTGTTTTCGTATGCCTCGATAATCAATGTAAAGTATATTTATTATAAAATGACTGTGCGACAAATATCCAAGGAGGCGTGTTTGGATAATGAAAGTAAAGGAATGAGACGCGAATTTAGCCCCAACGATGAGGATCGTTCGTATCCACCATAAACTCGGATCACTTGCATTTGCTCTTACCGTCCAAAAGTTTTTTCCAAAGATCAAACTGTTCGCTATACTTGACCATATGTATACTTATACCGCGTTGAACGTTACAAGGATTGTAAGGTATTCGTTTGTTGAGAAATTCGTTAGCGTGAGATCTCTTGATGCCGAGTTTGTGAGCAACGATGCCCGTTGTAAAGACATCCTCGAGTTTGAGATAAGTTTGATCGAGCGCGCCAACGTACAGTTTCTTAACGACGTCTCGGGACAGTAGATAAGCCGGTCCAGTTGTAAAGTCTGGAAATACAGCCGGTTTGTACTGCGCCGTCGATACGTAATATTTGCTCTTTTTGCTTCTAATCGGTTTCCACTTTTTGGCTAATCTACCGAATATAACGTTTTTCTCTCTTTCGCGTTTTCGCGCGAATGACAACAGCCGTGGCACGTTTATGAACATGTCATCGTCCGTTTTGAGCATAAACTTGGCCTCGCTGCAATACGAGCCAAACCACTCGAGGCTCGAGATCGTCTTTAACGTTAGATTCGAGTACGAATCGATGAAACGTCCGCGTACGACATCCCCGTACAATCTTTCCTCCTGTTGCAACAATTTGTCAATTTTCGCGTCTCTCGTTGAGCCCACCATAAAGAGAACGGCAACATTTCGTCTCTGACCGTAATGTCCCCAAGTTTGTCTTATCGCCGTTCTTGCTTCAACGTGGCTCGGCGCTGACATTATTACGACGACGAGATCCATTTCTCGTCCGTTATCGGGACATTTATCGGATGCGCTAACATCGTGACCGAAACCATAAATAGCACGAGCCGTGTCTCCGTACAAAGAAACTCTCGAGGTTGTACTTGCATTGTTGTTGATGGATTGTGACGTAGAGTCGCTGATTTTACCGTTGTTCTCATTCTCGTCAATATTGTTGTTGTTGTTGCTATTGCCGTTGGCGATACTACCGCGACTCGTTTGTGAATTCGTTGCGACGATCAACGAGGACGAGGATGAAGACGACGAAGCGTGCAAAGTAGAGGCTGATACTGGAACGACGACGATGCTCGTTGGATTATTATTTATACCATGGAGAAAATTTGTACCCGATGACGGTACGGAGCTCTCGAGACTCGAGTTTCTACCGGACGATAGAATCAATGGAGAGACGCCTTCGGTCGCGCCGCTACCGTTCAACGATGCCACGCTCGGTACTTGTAGCATGTGAGAACGATCTGAAATTTAAAGAATATCGTAGTTACCGCTTGGCATTTTCTTCCAACTTTATCTGGATGGACTCTTGTATGATTGACGAAGGAATATTTGTATGCTAAAAAAAAGGCTTCCGCGAGGAATCATTGCATCGAGTTAAAGCATTAATCGAATGATCGACAAAAGGGCAAACGATAATTTTTCATAACCTGGCAAACATAACCTTGAACCTTGGTATTTCTCCAAGTAACTTTCGAAAAGACGGTTCAATGGGACAGAGGGGAAAGCACGAGCAAACAACATTACGTGGTTACGTATCAAGCGTGTGTTTCTTTTCACTGACGGACAAAAGCCACGAAACAAAGGACAAAAGACAAAAATGATATTTTATCAGTTGGATGAATATTTGAAAAGTGAGAACGAGCGAGGCGGAAGTTGTGCCTGCCAGAAGAGAGAAAACAAGGATGCCAAGACTCGATGAAATTAACAAATAGTTTTGCGCGGCCCATGAACTCTTTGAAATATAATTTTAGCGAGGATGTAGAGAATTACTCACTGGCGATGTGCGCCGCTGTGAACGGACGAATTTCGTTGAGAGTAGTTCGATAATAGGCATAGAACGTCAGTACAACCAGTCCTAGTATAAGAGTCTGAAGGGCTCTATTGCGAAGATTGAAAAATTGGTTCATTTCGAGCCTTCTCTCACGGCCGGGAACGAACCACCGACCTTTTTCCTCCCTCTCAAGATTTTCAAAACCGTATGAAAGTTGTTTCACAAAGTCAGCCAAGCCCCTCGTCTCGGCGACGCGTATCCTTCATCGTTGACGAGACTACGGCGATCTCTAGAATTCGGCAAGTTCCGAGACAATGACGTAAAAACCACTGGAATCCAGGTCAGCGATGAGAACGAAGCGGATGAATAATCTCGTGAAACCGAGTTTCTTCGATAACTCGTTTTTTTTCAATACCATTTTAGTTACGATCCAGTAGAAGAGTTTATAATATTTTATTTCGTAAATATAGATTGTTGGTAGTCGCGACACGGGGGCTCGACATTTATTAGGAAAGTCTTTTTGTCATAGTTTACATGCAGTCACGGTTATTCAATTTGTCACCGACACACGCGTTTCCGCGAGTTACAGAATTCGCTCTGAAAACGACATCGCACAAACCTTATGTACAGATTCGAATGACTTTTTTTTTTCTAATAATTGTTATTACAACAATGGTGTGACCGCACTCTCGAATGCACGCAGGCACGCGCCCACCCGCCTACCCATCTGCCTCTCGCCTACGATAGACCTTTCCGTCAACGAGTTCCGCTCGCTTCTGCTCGACGCTCGAAAGCGATCGAGTGATCGAGCCTGCTCTTCCCACAATACAATTTTCTTTCATCCGCGACTCGATCATGATGGCTGTAGTGGTGGTGGTGGTGGTGGTGAGTGGCGACGGTGGTGGTGATGACGGTTCTGTTGGTAAGCAGAGTAGAGCGCAGCTACAGCCTTTAAAATTGCAACTAACAGTAGTCGTTCCACCCCATGCACCGTTGTGCAGCTCGGTTCTCGTCGACATCCCGAGATGGCGCGCGTGCATCAACGCTCGTGATTTTATCCGAACGTGCCCTTTTCTTTTTTTTACGTACTCATTGGTAGGTATTCCGGTCGGCGCGATCCTTTATCGCACCGACCTTATCGCTATTGCGTTTCCTTTTCAAGTTTCTGCCTCCATGGCACGCACGTAACCAAACATACTCCCATATCATCGACGCGATCTTCCAATTCTCGTTCGGTATTATATACGAGCGTTCCTCAAGTTTTTCGACGAGATCAATTTACAAGTACAATTAATCGATGAGACACACGAGCGTGGATTTAGCCGCGATTTGTCGCACCGCTGTGCCATACCGTACGTCTCTTATCGTCTATCTCATCTCCGGTAGCCTTATTGGAAGAGGGTATGTACGTATAATTCGCATAATATATACGCTAGCTACATGATATATTAGACGAATTAGAGAAAATGTATCCACCAAATGTATACGAGAGAGTAAATAAAATAACGTAAGCGTAAGAACGCGAGTAGCACGCTTACGACGAGTGACATGGTGCGTGTAGGCATATGTATAGTACGACGTATCGTTGTATCGTCGAGTGCCGTGAGGAGGATGCGATAGATCTTTCTCGTCTTTGCCGGATGTCCGATGACCGAAAGATTCGGTCGTACGTCATATTCGTATTATTCATTATACGGAGACGAGAACCAAATAATACGGTTGACCCATATATATCATTAGTTTCGGAGCGATAAGAGAGGAGCGGGTAATAGCCGTGTGATTTGGTGGGTTTCGTCGGTTTCCTCGGTTTCGTCGGTTTCGTCGGTTTCGTCGGTTTGGTTGGACGAGTAGAGGGCCGGTAGACTATTTAACTAGACGACGCAAACCTCTATACCCGTCCATGTACATTAGCATAGCTATTTCACGTGCCATTGGCGTGGGTGGAACAAAATTCGTCATGACCGAATGTTATCGCGCGTCGCGAACCGCCTCGGAGGAAGCGGAAAACCGGCAATGTTCGGCTCTCCGCTGCCTCTACTCTTATCTCGTATCAACATTTCGGGACGATTACCGAACGTTTGAAACACTTTTTTGGTTCCTTGCATGGGCCATTATTTTCTTGTCCGTGTACGAGTTTTTCAACAAAAATTGCACGCTCGTCGCGTCTCTTCAACATGAAATTCGTGATAAAAATAAAACAAAACAACGTATACATAACGGAAATAACTAGATTACTAGTTGGGCGAAATATGCAGATGATGAAAGGGTCGCTGATGGCCGTGCGCCTTACTCCGTTGTAAAACAGCTTAGGGAGTAACGATTTTTAGCGTCAAACCCCTTTCTCTCTCTCTCTCTCTCTCTCTCTCTCTCTCTCTCTCTCTCTCTCTCGCTGTCTCTACATATATATATATCTCGCGGTTTGTCTCTGTGACTCGAATTCATATACACGATAGGCGTATGTCAAGTTGATATTACGCTTACATGCATAGGTACGTACGTGTATGGTGCAAAAGGTAAAACCCGAAAACTGCGACAGAAAGAGAGAGAGAGAGAGAGAGAGAGAGAGAGAGAGAGAGTGTGCGAGCGCGGCGTTGGGAGGAAGAAGGGCGGGAAAAGAGAAAGGGAGGGAGGAATCGATCGATAACCCATTTTTCCTCGCACAGACTGGCACAAAGCCAAAATCTCTTAATACCGAATGTACCTACGTAAGGCTTGCGACTCGCACGCAGTCCAGTTTTTCCACGCGTGCTTTTACACATAGGCGCTCCGAGCAGAAAATTAATCAGGCTGCCGGCCTGGGGATCGTTCAGGCATCGATCGGGCATCGATCGGGCATCGTGCCGGCCGATCCCGATTTCAGTCGGTTAGGGCCCGCGCGGGGTTACCTACGGGAGCCTCTACTTTTGGGGTGTTTCAGAAAGGTGCGATAAAGAAAGGTAGGTAAATCGGTCGGATCCGGCGGTATAGCGTTATAGTATCGTTGATTAGGGCCACGTTTGAAAGAAGGCTCGCCCGATCCGGGCCGAATTTCAGCCCGATGAAATTTATGTTCTGTAACGGTAAGGGCAAATCTTTGATGCGCGCCTGAGAGTCAATTCCGAGAGCCGGCAAGTCACTCGGTTCCTTCACTTTTTTCCTATCTTGGGACGACTCGGCAGTAGGTCGTATACACTACTAGTAAAAGTACGTCCGTGTACCTTAGAACGAAGAAGATTAAGTATTTAATAATCGAGGACAAATGCACGGCGATCCGCTTTTTTTTTTTCGTCGCGTCATATATTAATTGGATGGAATGAAAAAAATATGAAACTATTAATGTCGGGAATCCGGCGTGTGTGTAAGAGATGGAACGGTCAGCTGGTATTGGAGGACCCGCGCATCCGATCGATGGCCCAGTGTCTTGTTGTGGCACGACTCGGCACCTACCGCACAGTCAGGTACCTACGCTATGTATTACATATATCCCTTCCTCGCGCGCTTCTTGCCTCGTGGCAGCTTACACTCGACGCGCTTTCGTGGCTCTCGTGGCTCTCGTGGCTCTCGTGGCTCTCGTGGCGCGGATCCATGCTTTCTTCTCGTTATTGAAATTGCTCGTCGAAACTCACGAACGGACGGACGGACGGACAGACGGACGGACGGACCTTGTCGAAAATCGCTCGATTCGGGTTTTTTCGCGGGGCATACGCGGCACGCGCCCCTCGGCCGACCTCGAGACACACGCTAATATCATATAGGTAGGTAAGTCCATACCACCTGCATATATGGTATTAAGGGAGATCGGTATAGCAGCCCCGTAAACAAGGGGTTGCCTGCTTGCCTGCCTACCTACCTACCTACCTACTTACCTACCTACCTACCTATCTACCTATCTACCTATCTACCTACCTACCTACCTACCTACCTACCTACCTACCTACCTACCTACCTACCTACCTAACTACCTACCTACCTACCTATCGAGAGTGTAAAGCCAAGGATATTCGCATCTCGTTCGACACACCGCTGCCGAGCACTTACGCCCACGCGTTGTACCAACACATTGGGTTAACGAAACGTGGTTGATCTTTTAAAGGATTATATTTCGGGGATATGCACGTCCTTGCCCTTGTAAACGATGGCCCCGGCCGGTCCCTCCATCTACCGGCCAACCAAACCCTACTCTCGTAAGCCCCGCAGGCCCCGCAGACGATAATATATACAGACGGGTGTTATAATACGGAACGAGAGAGATAGAAGGAGAAACCCCCGTTGGACGCGCGGTGCGGCAAGCGGCAACAACGGCGAGAGTCGCACGTCGGCGCTACCAGTCGCGCACGCTTCGCGACCCTGGCTACCCTCTTCCTCTCGTTCGTCTTTCGCGTTATAGAGATGGCGGCGCGCGCGCGGTCACACCGCCGCCGCCGCGACCAGCGCCAGCATCGTCGTTTATCCTCGTCGAGGGGGCAGTAGTCGACGAGCAGTGCCAGCAGTCTCGAACACGCGACGAGTCGGCCTGCTGACGCGCGACAAGATCCCTCAAAACGCGCGATCTCTCTCTCTCTCTCTCTCTCTCTTTTTTTTCCTATACTTTTTCTCTCTCTCTCTCCCCCGTCTTTCTGTCTGTCTCTCTCTCTTTCTCTCTCACTATCTCTCTGTCTCTCTCCCTCTGTCTATCTGCCTCGGTCTATCCGCGAATCCAAACCCTCCCCTCGTTCTCCCATTTCTATTTCATCAGTTTGTCCTGCCTATTTAATTGCTTAAACAACATTTTGTATTTTTTCTCATCACCACCGAGTCTCACGTGTTACTATTTTTTATTTTTTTCGTCCCTCCTCATTATTTGTTGATCCATTTATACGCGCACACGTATATATCGGTGCAACGTTACAATCGTATCAATCGAACAATTTGTCGAGGGAGTGAAAGAAGCAGCGAGTGAGGGAGAGGGAGAGAGAGAGCGAGAGATAAAGAGAGCGAGCGGAAGGGGTGGAAAAGAGGGAAGAAAATCCTCGTAACACGATTAAAGAAACCAACTGGTCCGATTGGTCATTAATCCCCGCGGTAAGAGTAGCTACCTACGAATAGCCTACGAAAGTAAGAATTTGCGCTCCTCGTCAGTTTCGTGCAACGCCGTCGTCGACAAAGTAGTCAGTCGCATACTCGTCGTTACGTCACGGAGTACGCGGGTATACATATAGGTACGAGGAGAGGATAAAAAATAATCGGGCTTCGCGAGCAGGTGTCGTCTCGTACCTACCATCGAGTATTCCTCCCTCTCTTTTCGTATTGTCGTCCAAATATAAAAAAGTAAAAAATACCGATAACAGCCCAGGGACGATGAGGTTTTCGTGAAAAAGTAACATAAATAATAAAATTGTGATTGTTGATAATCGTTGGGCATCTGGTGCATGCTTGGTTCTTTCAAGGGGCCGTAGTGCGACACGAATACATCGGACGCGCAGGAAACTACCTCGACGCGGTCCACGATGACTCGTGGGATCTGGAAAACGTGCCTTTCTTCTCGACGATGGGCAGACTGACTGAAAAGGTTCGTCCTTCTTTTTTACATTTGCCCAAAGACAGTTTTAATGACGATTCGATCGATCGATCGTGTCCCAATTGTCGCGTCCATCGAACATATATATATTAGGTATGAACATTTTCTTCCACATTTTCGTTCCTTCGATCGAAGGAACGAAAACGTCTTGCGCTCTCTCTTCTCTCTCTCTCTCTCTCTCTCTCTCTCTCTCTCTCTCTCTCTCTCTCTCTCTCTCTCTGTCTCTCTTTCAACACGAACGTGTTTGTTCACACGCCAAAGTTCGCGAATCAGATAACGATGAGGAGAGAAAAATAAAGGGTGTACTCGGGGCTGAACCGTCAGTCAGAACCTGCAACGGCACACTCCTGGTCGAGGACCGAACTAATTTATTATTGAGTATCACGAAGAACATCGAGAACGAGACCTATTTGTCCGCAACGAAGCTATTATTTTGTTGCTGTTGCTTTCCTCGCGTATCGTGTCGCATGCATAGGTGTAATGTAATGGTTATTTGAATGACGCTACGATCGGGGCTAAGTGCCTCGCCGGACACGAGTCCCATCTCGCGATGGTCTCTCGTTCGCACTGTTGGGCCGATATGCCTTGTTTTTTAAAAACTTGCTCTCTCTCTCTCTCTCTCTCTCTCTCTCTCTCTCTCTCTCGCTCTCTCTCGCTCTCTCCCTCTCCCTCCCCCTAACACGCGACACACGCACTCCGCTCTCACTCGATGGTATACATAGAAGGAAATGGAGCGCCCCTCTCCCGGTGGCCGCGGCAACGGCGGTGGTATCAACGCCAGCAACGGCTAGATCAATAACCGTGCCACGAAGAATTCCACGACGCGCGACCACGGACTCGCGCGCGCTCTCTTACTCCCTCGCCCCACCCACCCACCCACCCTCCTTTCACCACCCTTTCTCCTTTCGACGCTTCTCCGCGTTTCTCAAGACAGAAGTAAAGTAAAGAAAATGAGAGGTTCTCAATTTGAGGGAAAATTGGGGCCCACCAATGTCGAATGGCAGAGAGGAAGCCAGGAAGAAAAGAAGAAAGGAAAAAAGGAAGAAATGAATGAAGAAAAAAAGGAAGGAACGGATCGTTCCGTTTCTCCCAAAGTATTATTTGCCCGCATTAAAATAATGTTCCGTTCCATTTTGATAGTTGGATCATTGGTTATCTCGGTATTTTCTGGTTTTACGGAAAGCCGGAGCGACGGGCGGGCTCACTAACGAGATTGGGTTTGTCGCGTATCTCGTTGCAACGACGAACTTTTGGTCTCTTCGAGCCAAGGTTATCGTCCAAGCGTATTCGTATCCACGTCATCGATCACCATCCAACGTTCCTGTCCAGTCACCGAATCCAAACCCGAAGCCCCGACCCGTCACTAGGTATGTACCAGGACCAACGAGTCACGTGGAGATCCAAATATCCCGCATCGCCGTTCTCGATGGATCATCGAACAAGAGCCAACGACCCGTCGCGGCTTTTCCAACTACCAACTACACATTCCGTGTCTCACGGTGGACGTACCCCATGAGAGGTGACTGAACGCGGAGCATACGGAGGGACCGGCATTTCCTCAGAAAGAGAGATGACGAAGAGAGCGAGATAGATAAATAGATATATATATATATATATATATAGAGAGAGAGAGAGAGAGAGAGAGAGTCTCAAGTTCAGAGTTTAAACGAGCATGATCCTTTTCGAGCGTAGGATGAAATTAAAACAAGATCGCAGATATCGAATAAGGAGCATAATAATTTACGACGGTAAAATTAATTCTCGTTACAGGACCGAGACGGTTTGGAGCACGTGGAGGAAGAGGGCGGGAGGGAGGAAGGTGGGAAGACGGTGACGTTCGTAAAATGCGGTCGTCCGAGAGATGGAAGTGATTGACGATTCGGGAAAGAATTTACGGAAATAATCAAGAAGGAGGAGGAGGACGAGGAGGAGGAGGAGGTGGTGGTGGGAAGGAGGTGGTGGAAGAGGAGGAGGAGGACGAGGAGAAGGAGGAGAAGGAGGGAAAAGTTATCTTTAGTCTTTGGGTTTGTTAAAATATTGGATATAGAAAGGATAAAGGGCCGGGGATAAAAGAGATAATAAGGAATAATAAGGAAGAATAAAGGAGGGATATAAGATAGATAGATAGATAGATAGTTAGTTAGAGATAAAAAGAGATAAAGAGGAAAAGAGAAAACGGAATGATCGACCCGAGCTCCTCGGAAGAGGAGAGCGACGAGGACCAGAACACCCATCACGGGGGTGGCGGCGGCGGGGCTAGGGCCAGCGGTGGTCACGGTTCCCGTCGTCACCCTGGTGGAGGGAGTGGGGGTTCTAGTGCCGGGGTCGTTGCCGGGGCTATCGGTACGGGAGTAACCGGCTCCCCCGGTGGTCCGAGTTGCCAGTCTGGCTCGATTATCGGGGCCGGTTCGTCGCCGAATCTGATCGCCGGCGGCGCCCTCGGTGGCAACAATGGCCCGCCGATCGGACCGGGTGGAGGCGGCGGTACCGGCGGTCACGCTCGTAATCTCGGGGCTACGGCCGGGGGACACTCCCAATCGAGCGATCATAACGGCTCGGCCGGTCTCGACGCGCCCAATTTATCGGCCGCGGCGAGAACCTCGCTCTCTCCGTCGATGGCCGCCAGTCAGGATGCCGCCAATTACGCTGGAAAATCGGCCCAGAGGCCTACCAGCCCTTCGCCCTCGGTCGCCAGTGAAAAGACCGAGGCCGATCTTCAGGTAGGTGTTCTCTCTCCTTGGATCGATTTCTTCCCTCTCCGTTTCGCTCTCAAACTCGGGCTTTATCTTTATTATATTCTCCATTCTTCCCCATTACCGCCCCACTTGTCGACTCTTAATTATCAACGTCCCAGGACAAACAAGAACGAGAGGAGGAGGAGAGAAAGACCCGAATACAATTATACGTATTCATCTCGAGATGCATAGCCTATCCGTTCAACGCGAAACAACCGACCGACATGACGCGAAGGCAAATGAAAATAACGAAGCAACAACTGGAGACTCTGTGCTCGCGGTTTCAGGTACGTCGGCTGACCGCGTTGCGCGTTATACGCGCGCGACCATACGTACCACATAACCGTAATTAAATACAAATTCCGGTATTTACGTACGTATTTATTTGGATCGCAGGCATTTTTGAAAGGCGAGACGCAGATATTGGCCGACGAGGCCTTTCACAATGCGATACAAAACTATTTCGACGTATTCCTCAAGTCCGAGCGTGTTGTCAGAATGGTGCAGAGCGGTGCTTGTTCCCAGACCGACTTCCGCGAGGTCTTCAAGAAGAACATCGGCAAGCGTGTTCGCAGCCTCCCGGAAATCGACGGGTTGAGCAAAGACACTGTTCTTACGTCCTGGCTGGCCAAATTCGATTGTATATTCAAGGGTACCGGTGACGAGGAGAACAAGAGGCCTTCCAGGATGCAACAGCAGTCCTTGAATTCGGAACTCATACTCTCCAAGGAACAGCTTTACGACATGTTTCAGCAAATTCTTGGAATTAAAAAGTTCGAGCATCAGCTTCTGTTCAACGCCCTCCTGTTGGATTCAGCCGATGAGCAGGCTGCCGCCATCAGGAGGGAGCTGGACGGTCGCATACAACGAGTCAACGAAATGGAGAAGGTGTTTGTTTTTCTTTTCATTTTTTTTTCTTTTTTTTTTCTTTTTTTTTTCTTGTTTCTTTCTTTTTTTTCTTTTTTTTTTTTCTTTTTTACCTTGGTTCGGTCATTATTAATTAAGCCTACCACCAAGCCTAATCGATTGCGATTCGATCTTTCATCGTTTACAGAATCGGAAACTCATGCCGAGGTTTCTCCTCAAGGAAATGGAGTCGCTCTACATCGAGGAGCTTAAAGCGTCTATCAACCTGCTAATGACGAATTTGGAGTCATTGCCGGTTTCAAAGAATCCGATAGATAGCCGATACGGGTTGCAGAAGCTGAAGCGTCGTAGTGACCGCTCCCGCTACCGCCCCCAAGGTCCGCTATCCAAATTGGAGGGCGACTCCGCCGATTCCGAACCACAATTGACCAAGGTCGACGTTGGCCTTGCCTTTCCCCTCGAGGTCATCGTAATGGAGGTCAAGGGTCTCAAGAGTCTCGCCCCGAATCGCATCGTTTATTGTACGATGGAGGTCGAGGGTGACAAGAAATTGCAAACCGATCAGGCCGAGGCCTCGAAACCAATGTCAGTACCTCCTCTTTCCTTCTTTTTTTTTTCTTTCTTTTTTTTCTTTTTTTTTGTTCTTTTTTTCTTTTTTTTTCTTTTTTCTTTTTTTTTTCTTCCTCCGTCTCTCGCGTAGTCCCCCCAAACTCTTTTCTCGAAATTGATGACGATCGATCCATTTCCATAGGTGGGACACCCAGGGTGACTTTACGACGATGCATCCACTGCCGGTCGTCAAGGTTCGTCTATTGACGGAAAATCCAGCTATACTTGCCCTCGAGGACAAAGAACTCGGTAAAGTCATTATAAAACCGACCCCGCTCTCGTCCAAAGTACCCGAGTGGCATCGTATGACCGTACCGAAGAACAATCCCGATCAGGATTTGCGAATAAAGATCGCGTGTCGTATGGAGAGACCGTTGAATATGAAACACGCCGGCTATCTTTACGCCATTGGTAAATCGGTGTGGAAAAAATGGAAGAAGCGGTATTACGTCTTGGTCCAGGTCTCACAGTACACATTTGCGATGTGCTCGTACAAAGAGAAGAAGAGCGAGCCGTCGGAAATGATGCAGCTGGATGGCTATACAGTGGACTATATCGAGGCCGTTTCCGCTAATTTAATGGCCGGTATAGACTTGGAGGGTGGAAGGTGAGTCTTATTTAATATTTTTATCCTTTCACTCTCTCTCTCTCTCTTTGATCGAATCGCGTCTCGTTCAACACGACGTACCACCGCTTCTCATCAGCTACTTCTTCAACGCCGTCCGTGAAGGAGACAATATTGTCTTTGCCTCGGACGACGAGAACGAGTGGCAATTGTGGGTAATGGCCATGTATCGAGCGACTGGCCAGTCACACAAACCAACACCGCCCGTTTCGGTTGCCGACAAAAACTCCACGATCAGCAAAATACAGGGTGACGCTGACAGAGCTAGGAAACACGGTATGGAGGACTTTATCGGCGCCGATCCGTGCAAATTCGACCATGCTGGTCTTTTCAAGTTTTTACAAAACTTGACGTTGGATTATCGACTCAACGATCCTTATTGTTCATTGGGCTGGTTTTCACCCGGACAAGTCTTTGTCCTCGACGAATATTGCGCAAGGTATGTCTTTGTCTCGTCTTTGTCTCGTCTTTGTCGTCTTTGTCGTCGACGTTGCGCCTAATTTTCTTATATCGTCTCTCTCCCCTCTCTCTTTCATAGATACGGAGTTCGTGGATGTTTTCGTCATCTCTGTTACCTGAGCGATCTTTTAGATCGCGCGGAGCGTGGTTGTATGATAGATCCGACACTGATCCACTTTAGCTTTGCATTCTGTGCGTCTCATGTTTACGGAACGAGCACGGACGGTATCGGATCCATCACCCACGAGGAGAAGGACAAGTTTCAGGAAATTCGCGAACGTCTTCGACAACTTCTCGAGAAGCAAATCACCAACTTTAGGTATTGTCTCGACGTTGATCGTATCGGGGAATCGCCGTCCTACATACATTTTTCATCGAATATCTTAATATTTCATTCGGGTTTTTCCCCCAACTCGTTTGTCCACACAGGTTCAGTTTTCCGTTCGGACGTCCCGAAGGAGCTTTGAGAGGTACTTTATCGTTGCTCGAGCACGTCCTCATGAAGGACACGGTCACACCCGTGCCACCCGAGGCGGTACGAGGAATGATTAAATCCTGCCTCGAGACTGCCGCACTCGTTAATTACGAGAGGCTTTCCGCGGCCGCAAAAATCGAGGACGATTATAACGGCGAGGCGTGCGTCCCACCTGTAAAAAAGCTCGAAGATTTGATACATCTGGCCGAGCTATGCGTCGATCTCTTGCAGCAAAATGAAGAACATTATTCGGAGGTATTAGTTAGGTTTTTAGAACTGAGTGTTCATTGCCCGGGGCTCTCGAGTTGGATGGACCAACGGAAAAAAGCATGCAATTTGACATTTTTCGAAAGGAAAAATGAACCAAATGAAAATACGTAACAAAGATATATCACGGACTGTGGTAAGTGTCCGTAAACTCCGCCCAAGACAACGCTCGTTCGATCGAATGTACACACACACACACACACTTGCACTCTCTTTCATCATTACTTTTACGAGCTGTTTTAATGCGCCGCGTATACAACGACTGTGCAAACATCGAAAATTATGAGAATGATGCATTTTTCGACCTCGAGAGATCTTCGATGACGCAAGTATTATTACATACGCGCGCCATGCCTTCGATACGGTAAGAGATCACCGATCATCGATCGTCCGACATACATGCGTCTGCGTACTATATATACACACACATACACATACGCGCGCACACACCCACACGCAAATAAAAAGGGTATATATGTAGAACGTACGTACACACACATAAATTGGTATACAAGTCGATTCGTTCGATCGTTCGATAAAGAAACGAAACGAAAGAGAAAAGTCTAGTGCGTTCTCGAGGTCCTCGAGAGCTCCGTGCCCAGGGTGGCGAACCCACCATCCCGGGTGAACAGAAAGAGTCTGCCCACCGTATATGTGTGTCGTCCAATATTTTCACGTTTCGCTCCTACTACACCGCACCGCAGGCGTTTGCCTGGTTTAGCGACCTCCTGGTGGAGCACGCCGAGATCTTCTGGTCGTTGTTTGCCGTCGATATGGACAAAGTACTCTCGGAACAGCCACCCGATACGTGGGACAGTTTCCCACTTTTTCAAATATTGAACGATTATCTCAGGCTCGATGGTGAGTTTTGACTTCTTGATTTATTTCTCTCTTTCCCCTCTCTCCCTCCCTCCCTCTCTATAGTCATTACAACTCCAAAGCATTAAAGCATTATTGGCAATTTACGACCTTTATAAAATCTAGACAACTTGAAGAACGGCAGATTTCATCAACATCTACGAGACACTTTCGCTCCCCTGGTTGTACGTTACGTCGATTTGATGGAAACATCGATAGCACAATCGATTCACAAGGGCTTCGAGAAGGAACGCTGGGAAATAAAGGGAAATGGTTGCGCAACATCGGAGGATCTCTTTTGGAAATTGGACGCCCTCCAGTCCTTTATCGGTGGTTTGCACTGGCCCGATCAAGAATTTCGGACTCATCTCGAGCAACGCTTAAAACTGATGGCTTGCGACATGATCGAATCTTGCATACAGCGGACCGACGCAGCTTTTCAGCAATGGCTGAAAAAGGGCGTTACATTTATCTCGACCGATTATATCATACCATCGGAAATGTGCGCCATGGTGAACGTTATCTTGGATGCAAAGAATCAGAGTTTTAAGCTATGCGCCGTCGATGGGGTCGACGTGGTAAGTCGTAAGATGCTTGATTTTATCGCAACGGATATTTCTTCCGGCAAAAGAAAACAAATGAAAAGAAAGAAAGAAAAAAAAAAAAAAAAACTAAAAAGAAAAGAAAAAGAAAATGAAAAGAAAACGAGACGATATACGTAGGTAGCTACGTACGAGGGGTAAAGTAGCTTATCTTTTATTCTTTTACGTAATTTCTTCACATTGATTTTCTTCATAATTTAATAATTCAATTTGATCCTACAACATGGGCTCCAACGATAAATATATATGTGTGTGTGTGTGTGTGTGTGTGTGTGTGTACGAACTATAGATAAGTCTTATAATTGATAATTGATAATAATTGGCACAATTTTAGCATCAGTATCACGCAAAGATCGACGATCTCATAGACAAAACTTCAACGGGCATGAGCCAGGGAATGATCAACAAACTCGTCACAGTATTGGAAACGACTCTGTCTAAATTGTCGCGCTACGACGAGGGATCGTTCATTGGTTCGATCCTCAGCTTCACGGTATGCGCACGGAACAACAATACAAAAAAAAACCTAAACAAACACTAAAGACCTACGATGAAAAATAATAATAATAATCTTCGTTTGTTGATAATCTCGAGCGAGATATCACACACACGTTGAGATTTCGCAGAGAGTGAGCACGAATTGCGCAATTGTGTTGAAAAAATGTCTTACAGAAGGTATCGGGAAGCGGTAAGGAAATGGGTCAGGCCTACGTTAATTTCACGAGAAATTGTATGGATCAAATTCGTAGCAAGGTCATCGACGAACTTTGGATATTGAACTTTTTCGAGGTATACTCGTGAAAGAGTTATATATTTATTTAACGGCAGATCGCTTGCGAGCCAACTTTTCCCCCGCTCGTATTTCTCCTTATCTAATAGTTTTAATAATTGGTCGATCGACGCACGTGCGCGCGCGCGCGCCGGCGATCGTGCTTCCTCTAATTTCAGCAATGGTACACCTCGCAAATTCAGATGCTCTGCAATTGGCTCTCCGACAGACTCGATCACAGTCTTCATCTCTACCAGTGTACCTGTCTCGCCCAAGTTGTCAAGAAGATCTATTCGGATTTCGAGCTACAAGGTGTCATGGAGGACAAATTAAACTCTCAGACATATCAGACGATCTCACAGAGGATGCAAACGGAGGAAGCAACTTGTGCCTTAACCATGAGCGCTCAGAACGAAGAGTGAGATTTATTTATCTTATTTTTTTGTTTTCTTTTTTCATTTTCGAAAATAGCCGAGCCACGTCAACGATAATTTATTTTAACCAACGTTTCAAAAAAAAAAAAAAAAAAGGGGTCTCTCGGAGAACGGTAACGACGACGAGGTCGAAAGGCCAAAGACCAAGGTCACGATCGTCGAGTCGGGTGGTGAGGATGGCAATTCATTGACGAACATCACCAACGTAACGTCCAACGTCGTTGGTAAAGTCGGAAGTATGTTCGGCAAGGGAATCGGTGGCCTTTCCACCAAGTTCGGCGGGGGAAGCTGGTTCTAATATTTCCGAGTATACTCCGAGCTAACCATCGACCACGAAACTTATTGTGCATACGTGGACCCCGGCGAGCTGACTCGACTCGTCAAACAAGCTCGAAGAACTCGAATAAGACGAAATGCAAAGACAAAGACAAAGAAGAGGAAGAAGAAGAAGAAAAAGAAGAAAGAAGAAAGAAGAAGGAGAGATGGGGAAGGAAACAAATTCAAATTGCCTAGAACCAACGTTCGTTTTTGTCTCAATGATAAATCGAGTATCCGTCAGACGCAACGATTTCATATAAGTATTAGCCGAGGCATCGAGAACGATTATTAAAAATGGAAAAGACGAGAGCAACTTGGTCCGAATGGGTTCGTCTGAAAAATAAACCACCCCTTAACGCTTTCCGACATGCTCCGGTCGATCGATTCGCAATTTCATCCAAAGTAATACATGAAGATTTTTTATAAATCTCCGGAGAAAAAGAAAGAGCAAGAATGTATTTATCAATAGGGGACGGAGCTAGAGAGCTTGTCGGAGCAACTATTTTGACGAACAATTACCGAGTATCGAGTCCAACGAGTGAATTATTATACTTAATACGAACGTAGATCGTGGCAGATAATTCATTAAATTAATTCAAACAAACAAAACATTATTTAGTCTACACACGCGTGCAACAAATAATATGAAATGCGATACATGGTGCAAATAAAACGTCTAATGCCGACCAACAACCGGGAACGTATAGGATTATAGCGTGTACCATACGTTGGATTGAAAAACATAGCATTATACCAATACTTTCGTTACTTGGTGGTTTGGCTTATCTTAATCGAGTACGCGAGACGCGTCGAGAGACTCTGTTCGAGCGATATTCATAAATATGCGCCATTACGATTGCGGAAGTAACGAACTCGGCGGATAAGCGACTCGTTAGATCGCGGCGGTTCGTAAATTAAGAAATTAAAATGCTTGTAAAATTGTGATCTTTCGGATAAGTTTTCTGTTTTCGGTCACGGTCACTATGATGATCTACTAGCCATTTTGCTCATTTTCCGTCAAACGTACCTGGGACTATCCCTATTCGACGTTCGACGTTAAGACAATATCCGAAAAGGGCATAATGTAAATTGAAGCGTCGATTCGACGCGTTTCGACACAAGGATTTAACCGAAATTCCGTTTGTAAATAGCTTTGAAAGAAATATAAAAAGTGAGAAAGCCGAGGCAGAGAGAGAGAGAGAGAGAGAGAGAGAGAGAGAGAGAGAGAGAGAGAGAGAGAGAGAGAGAGAGAGAGAAAGCGAATACATAACTTTTGATATAATATGAATTGCGCTTGTACGAATAGTTGCACGAAAACGTAACTGGATTGATATTGTTTGACGTGTCTTCGGCGTGGGTTTATTATCTTTTAAACAAGCAACGAACAAACGAACGAGTGAAAAGACGATACGAATGTATTAAATAAGACGAGAGAGCGCAACCTCGTAGGTACACACCCATATCGTCAGCATTGCGAACAAAATTGTTTCCATTTTCAGGATTTAGTTTTCGAACGATAGTCACGCGAGTTCCATCGCCGCAGAGTGCCACAGTCGGCTAAGAATAATTAAATAAAGCAAAGGAAACGACGAGTTTACGACTCGTCGTTATATTATACATAATGTGAATTAACCATACAAGTAGGTACCATACGAGTAGCATACAAAATGCAAAATCCAAGAAAGGTAATAGAAAGATGATTTTCGGCCTCGTTCGTCGTACAAGCCGAAACGTAGGACGGAGACTAACATATTAAAACGCGATTTGTCGCGTATGTGTTGTTCAACACCCCCGTTGAGGAGAAGAATTTTTCTTCCATGATTCGATATCTTTGGAACAAAAAACTGTACAAAGTTTAGACTGACCGTAAGTGAAATTGGCCTTGCTAGCATCGAACCATCGATACGCTTCTTCTTCTCCTCCTCGCCGTATTATTCTATATCCAACATAGTATAAATGCCGCCGAGACCAAATTTCTTTTTTTTTCTTTTTTTTTTCTCTTATTTTCTTTATCTTTTGTCAACCCGGGAGGCATGAATCGAATGAAAACGAATATTATGTGACCTAATTATCGATCGATAGAAGAAAAAAAAAAAGAAAAAAAAAAGACGAAATTAGCTAAATTATCCATATAATCTTACTCTGTAACTCTCTCCTCAAAGGAAACAACAAATTCTAATGAATTCTAGAATTCTATTTATGATTATCGTTACTACTATGTATCTCTATCGACGAATGTTCTTCTTATCAATGCGCTCTGTAAAAAATAGATTATTATAGCCCTAGGACGATAACGCGACATCTCTTTTCGCTCTTTGATGATTACTACATGCATACTTTATCGTTCTCCTGCACTCGAAACTGAAACTTGGATCTATTCTTATCTTCCTTATTATTCCGTTAACTTGACCAAGCTAAAGTTGAGCCATCATTTTTTTCTCTTCGTTTAAACCATAACAAAAAGAAGATAAAATCTTATAATATAACGGCTCGTCGACTCTAGAGTGAGAGGGGAGGCATGGTGCGCGGCGATTCCAACTCCTAGCCAGGTGTTCTATCTAGCACATTTGACTTCTACTCAACTGTTGTTTTCTCGTTAATAAAATATCGAAATGTGAAAACCAACGACCCATCGGCAATCCAGTATTTTTCTGTGCGGCGGACGCACGGACATGCGCATTTTTCAAATTTCTTTGAATATCGTTCGACACAGTATGTTTGCATGATTCCTCTTTTGAATCGTCGAGTATTGAAAAACGAACAAGTCTATGAGAAAAAAAAAGGTAATATCACTCGGCCAACTTCACGGAGATGAGGCTCTAACGGCCGTAGGAATCTTTGTAGGTTGGTAGCTCTGGTTCAACTACTGTTTTCGCTGATGCTCCAGCTGCTGCTGCTGGTGCTGACTCTTGGCAGACGACAAAGATCGTAATCGAGCATCAGTGCCCCTGGTAGACCAAAGGCTCGAGGGTTACCAAGTGCCACGCGGGTTTAATTTATTATTGTCGCACCGTATAATACAGTTATCAACTCGTACGTACACCTGGATTATTCTGCCCAGCGCAAATATTTGGATAATACAATAGAACAATCATGCTTACGGTAAGAAATCGAGACGGGAATTGAAGGCCTATTTAACGATTCTCGATCGCGGCTCTTTCCGTCTCTCTCTCTCTCTCTCTCTCTCTCTTTCTGTGTCCTATACCGTATAATATCATTATCGAACGCGAAATCACGCGACATGGCGTGGTGTTATTTTCGATTTGTCGCCCGCTGCTTCGTAATCGCGTACTCTTGACTTTTTTCAGTCTGTAGCAAGGCGGATCGCACACCGTTCTTTCTCCACATCAAAATGGGCCTCCGCACAACAGGTATGTTAGTTTTTCTTTCCCTCGCTCTTATCACATTTTCCGTTCTCATGTCTACTTGGTTCTTAAAGGATCTAACCTACCCGTCGTGATGCCTTCCACATGCATTCGTATTATCGTTCGATTGGTCATCGGGCTCAAACTATTTATTAGATCGCCAAACCGTTGATCCGTATTTTTGCCATTTTTCCGTTTCTTTCTTCAAATTCCTTCCTCTCTCTATCTTATTTACCGTCTTTAGTACAAATTAAGGCTGGTAATGTAGCATATTTTCATACTCGAGAAAGCACGCGTGTGTGTTTCAACAACGATTAGCTAATACGCGTTTCTGTCGTTGAAGGACGTCAAAGGTCATACAACATTTTACATATCCGATCGTGTGTGTGCGCGTCACCAGTGCGGTTCTTTTATCCGAGAAATTGATACGATTGACAAAAATGATAATTCCTCTGTGATAAAGAATCATTTTTCTTCATTCAGCATTCAGCTTATTTTTATGGACGTACAAGCCCATTATATTACACACACACACACACACACACACACCCACAATATATATATTTTATATGTGTGTGTATATATATTTTATATGTGTGTGTCACCTGTCAAATCATGAATTTGAGCCTAGATGACCGTTCGAGATGCTCTCAATTCGGCTCTGGACGAGGAAATGGAGAGAGACGAGAAAGTTTTCATTCTGGGCGAGGAGGTGGCTCTTTACGACGGAGCTTACAAAGTCTCCAGGGGTCTCTGGAAAAAATATGGGGAGAAGAGAGTTATCGATACTCCGATAACGGAATCAGGATTCACGGGTATAGCCGTGGGAGCCGCGATGGTGAGTAATCAGGAATGGGCCAAAAAGACATGCGATTGGAAAGGATTAGCAGCCAAAAATATTATGCGAAAGTAATGATTCGCAGGCTGGTCTTCGTCCGGTGTGTGAATTCATGACGTATAATTTCTCGATGCAAGCGATCGACCAGATAATCAATTCGGCGGCAAAGACATTTTACATGTCAGCCGGAAAGGTAAACGTGCCTATAGTATTCCGCGGGCCGAATGGAGCCGCGGCGGGGGTAGGCGCTCAGCACTCTCAATGCTTCGGCGCGTGGTACAGTCACTGTCCAGGACTGAAAGTCGTCTCGCCATACTCGAGCGAGGATGCCAAGGGTCTTTTGAAAGCAGCTATACGTGATCCCGATCCCGTTGTCGTCCTCGAGAACGAATTGTTGTACGGACTTCAGTATCCCGTTTCGGACGAGGTTTTGTCCAAAGATTTCATCGTGCCGATTGGTAAAGCGAAAATTGAGCGTGCCGGTAAACACGTTACTCTCGTGGCACATTCCAAAGCCGTCGAGCAGGCTCTTGAAGCGGCCAATCACCTAGCCGGTAAAGGTATCGAGGCCGAAGTTATCAATCTTCGTTCCCTCAGGCCTCTTGATACGGATACCATTTTGAAATCGGCCGTAAAGACTCATCACGTTATAACGGTGGAACAGGGCTGGCCCCAGTCGGGCATAGGAGCTGAGATTTGTGCCAGGATTATGGAAAGTAAGATTTTATCTATTGATCTATTTACTTATTTCACTCGTTGCATACCGAAAGCCGAATCACCGATTTGATTTTTTCTTTATACTCGAACAATATTTCAGGCGAAGCCTTCTACCATCTGGATGCGCCGGTTATTCGTGTTACCGGTGTCGATACGCCAATGCCGTACACCAAGAGCTTAGAGGCGATAGCGCTCCCTCGAATGGACGATATCGTAATAGCCGTTAATAAAGTGTTGGGAGTGTCGCAGTAGCCAATTTGTTATATCGATCATGGAAGAATAATCACGTTTGTCTCGGTGCTCTTTTTTTCTACCATCGTACCGTCAACAACATCGTCTCTCTCTCTCCCTCCCTATTCGTTTCTCCTTGTCTCATCATCATCAGTGAATTGGACAATATAATAGTAATAATAAAAGTAAAAATGACGAATCGAGAGAAAATAATATTACGTATGCTCCGATGGAGAGAGAGAGAGAGAGAGAGGACCAAGAGAAACTATGTTTTAACTAATTACGGCTCGAGGTACGAAATGTTTGAACATCGAGACACGTCGAGACCGCAATAAAGAGATTGTCTCTCGGGCGGGATCAAGCGGCGCGTTTATGCGATAGTTGTGTAGTTGCGCGAATATCAGGTTGATACAAGATTTGTGTCATTCTTATTTATTACAGAGGATGAGAGAGGCTCGGAAGAAAAACAACGGAACAACGGAATAAATTGTAATATAGTATGATTTTATCGTGTACTCGTTCGATTTGTCAGATCCTTGCCTAGCGATCCACCTCCTTTATTGTTGCAGGTAATATCGTCCCGCGGTTACGTACCCAATGGCTAGTTACGTATGATACATCCGCAATAGACAGCTCGTAACGACTCTCATGTATCGTTCAAACGTATCGCGAAGAACGCTCTCTCTGTGAATGCAATACGATAATGGATCAAATGAATATTTCGGGAGGGGGGGGGGATTCAACGGTTTGGTGCGATATTAAATTCGTCACGTTTCTTGCCTAAGTACATCCATATCGAGGGCGCATTGGGTATAAGCTGCCAAAAAGTTTCGAAGATCGGTGTGAGACCAGTTGGCCTGTCGCCATGGTTCTATACATCTCTCGACTAATTCGAGAAAGAAAAATCTCAATTCTCGCGAACGATGAAGATTGCAACCGATACCAAGTATCGCTCTGGAGTACGAACGAAAATTCATGTCCAATTCCTGGTACGTACGCTCGAGAAGCATCGGCTTTAGTTTTATGCAGACCAGACTGAAATTTCATTATTTTAATATCGATTCGAATCGCGTCGATAAAACCCAATCGGTAAAAATCAATCAAAGACCCAACTGCTTATGATGCTTGTCGTTTTCCAATAAAACTCGGCACTCGGGCAACTCTAGAAGAAACTCCCGGTCGAGATCCGTATCAAAGTATTCCGATCCTGTGTAACGATAGGGCCACGAGGACATCATTACGTTTGCACAGTGGTAAAGATCAGGAAACGTTAAGAATTGTAATTTTCGTTTGTTCATTTCAAACTTGAGACACGCGATGAAAACGACCGCTGCGTAACGTCTAGTAACGAACAAAAATCATACGATAAGCGTCGAGTTGGAGATGCTATTAATTAAGAAGAGCGGAAGAAAGTCAGACGGCGACGTACTTTGCTAAATCCTCAGGTAGCAGAAAATGTTGTTTTATATTGGCAACTAGAGATCCCGACAGATCCTCCACAGCCTTGAATACTCTTTTGACGTTGTCGTACTGACGTCTGCAACTTTTCAGCGTCACTCCCGTTCTTTCGGCCACTTCGTCGAGGTCTTTTCTACTCTTGGAGGTCAATTTTTTCCCCAATAATTCCCTGACGACCGAATCATCAAATTCGTAGTACCTGCCGATCCAAACGTAACAAAGAAATAAGTAAAATTATTGGCTCGGTAAATATTAACAACGATCAGAATGATACTAATAATTTATTATTCGTTTCGTACGATTTTTCATCAAATACATGGGAATAAGACTGCAACCCAAAATACATCAGCCACACTTCTTACATTTCGATAAGCATATGGCTCGTCTGCGGCTCTATTTGAAACGCAAGTTGTTCACTAGCCAATTTAGTAGGTGTTTGTAACAATCTTTCGAGAAGAGAGTAGGTACGATAATGATCCAACACATCGGAGGCAACGAGATCGATCGGAGCATTTGTTTGTTGGCATATTCCTCGTTGGTGTAGAATACTGACCGCGTCACTCGCTGATCATCAAAGCAAGTCAATAATTACAATCCAACTTACAATAAATTGTTACTTTATTCACGGTACGATAAAAAGATAGTCGAGACAATGCAATGGGCAATTTTTCTCACACGAATGTCCGTCCACCCATAGCTGATAAACCTCAGGATCGACGAGAGTGTAATTGCTTATAAAAACATCCACTTCCGAAAACATTCTTCTTTCTTTTCTTCTCGGCGTACTTTGCCACGATATGAAGTATATCCGTTTGTCGCTACACTGGTAACTATGTCTTGAATCTATTTCACATTTAACTTATATATTCGACAATCAAAACGCCTATCTCACGTCCAGATTCCTTATTGACTAAAAATAATTAACTCTATCGTATAATACCGGACTGTACCGGACTACGGCGTACAGTCAAGTACGTGAATCATGTGTAAAATAAACCAAATAAACGATACTCGTCGAGCATCGAGACGCCAGCGGTGAAATCGGAAACTAGAATGCTTTCCAGGGCCGACCTGAAATTCGCCGGGACCCCATTTATCACCAATTCACCATAGGTACTCTCGTCACTCGTCACTCGTGGACGGCTCGACAGTCGTTTTTTGGCCTGCATCGCGATGGCTTTACGGAAGACTCGCGGCAAATGGATCGATGTTGTGGATCGTATTAAAAACTTTGAGACTCCGGAAAGATTGAAAGGGACGTTTGTCGAACGATGGGGTAAGGTACCTCGTCTTGGTTCGGACGATTCTTAAACGGCTAAAGATATAAAAAAAAAAAACAAGAAATACTCAAAGAATTCACCCGTCGTTCGTGATCCTGCATACGATAAGTGTTTTTCATCATATTGTCATCCAATTTTAGGGAAATACTGGCGAAATGTCTATCTTGATTACGAGGAAGTTGCGATGGACATTGTTAAAGGATGCAAGACCCGACCAATTCGTGCTACCCTCTATACATCAAGTATATAGATATCTCTCTCTCTCTCTCTATATATATATATATATATATATATATATGTATATGTATATAACATAATATAATATAATATGTGTATTCGTTGGACTATTTTTGGCCAATGCTTGAGCGCTTAAAGTTTAATTACAAGAGAATGTTTAGTTGCAGGTGGAGCTTGCTATCTCGTCAACAACAATCCGGATGAGATTTCCTATCGTCAAGAATTACTGAGAAATACAACGAGAGTCGCCTCCGTGGGCGAATATACCCGTAATCCAAAAGCCGAACGGCATATAAGATTTTTAGAACAATGCTACAACGAAAATATCGTACGCCGATTGGATTTAGGAGTATTGTCATTGGCATGGATCGACAATTACGACAGTGGGTGCGCCCATTACCGAGCAACTTGTACATATCTTAAGCCACGTTTTGTAACCTTTCATCGGAGGATAATAGACGTGGGTTTTCTCAACACTTGGTGGGTTTGGGAAAACAGGATGAGAGATTATGACATAAATAGCGAAGAATTTAGCTGATGACGAGGCAAACGACATTGGCAACTCTAGAAGAAGAGGAAAGTTGCGCATCTTAAAAGCGACATTGTTTCGTGCCGAAAGAAGTTTAATTCTGGGTACATTAAGACTAACATGTGTTTGGCATAAAAGTCGGACAAGCGCGAGTGTCGATACTTGTTTATTACAATGTTCTATAAAAAAATATATCAATTTTCGTAATAATTCATTAATGAGTTTTAAACCGGACGATGGTCTGGATCGATGGAAAACATGATCGACTATTCGTTCCAACGTAGGTGCTTCATATTTTCGATTCGTCAACTTCGAGCTGCATTATCCGTTGTCGTTACTCACGCGACTAAAACAAAAGCTAGATAGGATCGAATCGCGTAGCCGTCGGCCGATGTTTGGCCGATGGTTCTATAATCTCTAATAATTACCTCGAGCATAAACGACTGCGGTACGACAGGGGGTATAGATCATCATCCTGTGCGGACGATCGGCGAACGGCTCGGGTTTTGTAAAATGATCGACGCCAGTGTCGAGCCGTTGTTCACCACCAAAGTTTTCATCGTCGCTGTTAAGAACGATTCTGTACACACCCGGTTGATAAACACCGACGGTATAATCCGGAAACGAGTTTGTTGGATGAAAATTGAAAACAAAAACTAGGCCGGCTCGTTCGAACACGATCAGTTTGTCCTCCTCGTGTTTCCAGCTCACGTAAGCCTGAACAAATTGAATCCCAATGGATGAGAGATGGATGAGAAGGAGGGTGGGCACCGGCCGATGACAAATAACGATAAGAACAAACAAGAATCATCTTACGGGATCGGAATGCAACCACCCGTGCTTTTCCTCGAGGGTGTTCATCTCGCGATCCCAATTATTCATGAATTTGTACTTCAACAAATGGTCGTCGACCAAGTTCCATTGTCGTCTTGCATAGTGGTAACTGTCGTTATTGCCGACACGCGGAAAGTCCAGCCATTCGGGATGACCGAATTCGTTGCCTGCGATAATTTCATGTTTACGAATAAAAAAATCGGTTAAAAAGCGGTAAAAGGGTAATCGTCGACTCAAATGGCTCACCCATGAAATTGAGATAAGCCTCGCCACCGAGAGCATGCGTGATGAGTCGAATCATGTTGTGGAGCGCGATACCCCTTGTGATAACTGGATTGGGTGGACTGTCGACGCTCATGTGCGTGTACATATCTTTGTCCATGAGCCAGAAAGCGATGGTTTTGTCGCCGACAAGAGCTTGATCGTGAGACTCTGAATAAGCGACCGTCTTTTCCATCCAACGGCGATTCGCCAATAACCAGACTATGTCACCGACGTTCCAATCTTCGTCCTTGACGTCTTTGAGAAGCTTTATCCATTTGTCGGGTATCGCCATCGCGAGACGATAATCAAAGCCAAGACCACCCTCCTCCACCGGTCTACACACTCCTGGCATTCCGCTCACATCTTCCGCGATCGTAACGATCTCGGGATAGAGACTGTGCAGCATGTAATTGGCCATCATCAAATAAACGATACCCTCGACGTCGACGTTTAATCCGTAATACTCGTCGTAATGGCCACTGAAGCCTTGACCAAATCCACGCGAGTGATACAGCATCGATGTTACTCCATCGAATCTGACAAACACCGATTGGATAAATCAGAGATGAATCGATCAATCATTCTACGTATCAATCGTTTTCTGGCTTTTCATTAATCTTTTATTTTATCCACTTGGGCATATGCGCACAATACCTGTAACCGTCGAAACCGTATTCCTCGATGTACCATCGTAGATTGGACAATAAAAATCTCAATACATCGTAATCACCGTAATTAAACAGTCGACTGTCCCAAAGGGGATGCTCGCCACGGTTACCGGAATGAAAGAAACAACCATCGGTCCCGTCGAACATATTCAAACCGTCTAGGGTATTTTTCGAGGCGTGCGAGTGTACCACGTCGAGAAGAACGTACAGCCCGTGTTTGTGAGCAACGTCTACCAACTCTTTGAGCTCTTCCGGTGTACCGTATCGCGACGACGATGCGTAAAACGACGTTACCTGGTTTTCAATTATCATGATAAACCCTTGACGACGACGACGACGATAATAATAATAATAATAATAATAATAAAGATAGCGGTGTATATACCTGATATCCGAAACTCGCGTAATAAGCGTGTTCCATAATCGCCATTAGCTGTATAGCATTGTATCCCTGCTTGACTATACGAGGTATGGTATCTTTCGCAAATTCGAGATAAGTACCGACTCGTAATTCTTGGGTCGCGATACCAACGTGACATTCGTAAATTCTCAGGCTATCCGGTCGCTTTGGCTTGGGGTGCTTCATTCTATAAATCTGTGTGCACATACGCATACACACACACACACACACCCACACACATACATATAAGTATATATATCGCGTTAAGATAATTATCATTATTACTTTGAACTTTCCCCTACGAACCTTATCTCTCGAAGGATGCCAAATGCGTTGTTTGTACGTCACTCCTTGGCTACGATCTTCCGGCTGAGTTACATAAGTAGCCCATGGACTGAGACGTTCCAAAAGTTCACCATTCTGATTTTGGACAATAATTTGAACTTCCGAGAGATGTTTAATGGGACAGGTACCATCCGCATTGGGCGATAACTTCAACTCCCACTTTCCAAATTCCAATTTTTTGTAAGATGTTTTTCTTTTCTCCCAATTATCTGCGAGTACGGGAATCGTGAAATAGATTCAATTGTACGAATTAATAAATGCAAGAACATTAATATCTCACTAAAGTCTCCTGTGAGAAAAAGTTCACAAGCTCCCGGAGCCCATTCCAGAGCCGTTACACTGTTGTCCTCGTTTATATGAATTCCAAATTGTTCGTAGGCTTTCGAAAACTTGTTCAAATCACCATTGCCCTCTTCAATCTTTTCGAGATAATCCTTGTAGAGGGCATATCTAAAAATAACTAATTTAATCTTCAAATATACGATGATAATGACGATGATGCATGCGTATTAAGACATAGACGTTATTGCAATATAAGAACCGAGTTTAAGTTGAAGAAAATAAATTTAGAGAGTGATGAAAAAAAACATGTATGTACGTATAGACGTGTGAAAATTGACGGCACAAACCTTTTGCGAATTTCAGTTTCGTAAGGCTTCAAGTACGGGTCTCTCTCCAGCAGAGTCTCGATTGCCGGAACTTGTACTTTCGAAGGGTCCATATTGGACCACCGACCACCCATTGTAGCGCGACAAAAGTTAGTTTATTATTACCTCGAGTACGAAAAATTGAAGGTGTCGAGGTAAGTACGGGACGCGAATCAAAACGTCTGTTACCGGCACGAAAGCGTTTGCGGGAATGACATATGAAGGTGACTCGTCGCGACCGTCGCGGCCGTCCCTAGACTGCCTCCTAGACTGCCAGACACTGCCGCAGACCCTCGCGCACACTGTTCGCGCACATCGTTCGCGCGCGACGCGATGTCGAGTCTAATCAGTGTAATACTGTGTAAGTGTGTAACAGTGTGGTCGTCGTTGATCGTGCATAGACAGCGCGGAAGAACGAACTGCACTTGTTGAATTTTTGCCGTTTATTGTTGCGATTATACGTATAATAAATAAAAGAAATAAAAGGTACGACAAGTCCCGCAATGGAACTGTTTGAGAATCTCAGAAGAGAGTACAGCGTAAGTACTATTTCGGAGTGGACGCGATGATCCAGTTTGAGGTTAGGAAATAAATAACGGGCAAATTCATACATATCTCTCGCTGAGAAAGAAAACGTATGTTGTTTATTGCAGAATTATCTGAAAGAGTATTTCGGAAGTACCTCGGACGTGACGAAATTTCAGAAAAAATGTCAACAGGCGTGTGCCAACGAAGCCGAAAGAAAATCAGCGATCGATCAAGCATTGAGAGATTACTTGCTGACGATAATATACGAGGATACAACGGGAAACGTTCAAGCTCTAGAGCCGTATATAAAGTTCTCGATCGAAATGTGCAGAAGAGACTTAGCAACCGCCAGTATGCCCGTCATGTTATTAAGCGATATATTTGCGGCGGTAACTTTAGATAGGTGCGAGATACTTTTTGCATTCGTCGAGAACAACGTCGCCGTATGGAAAGAGGACATATTTTTTAGTTCGTGCAAAAATAATTTGCTTCGCATGTGCAACGATCTCTTGAGACGATTGTCACGTTCGCAACAGACCGTATTTTGCGGCAGAATATTACTCTTTCTTGCAAAATTTTTTCCCTTCTCGGAGCGTTCCGGTCTTAATATAGTCAGCGAATTCAATCTGGATAATCGCACCGAGTTTGGCACGGACAAATCTCAGGATGGAGACGTTTTTGAAAATACTCGCACCACCATCAGGATAAACGATAATCGGAACGACGACGACGTCGTAAACGACGAGGACGAGCGCGATGAAGCTAACAACGATGAAAACGACGACGAGGATGAGGATGAGGACGATCGGCACAATCATCGCAACGAGGACGATGACGAAGGAGCTCCTGAGAGAAAAATACTGATCGATTACAATTTGTACAGAAAGTTTTGGGCGCTGCAGGATTTTTTTCGGAATCCGAATCAATGTTACAACAAGATTCACTGGAAGGTCTTCTCCACGGTAAGGCGATCATTAAGATTAAAAAATAGGTATATACAATAAAAAGCATACGCATCGTTGATCGATAATCGAAAGTTGCGTTGGTTGTGTTTAAGCACGCGACCAACGTTCTCTCTGCATTCTCGTCTTTCAAGTTGGAAGAGCAGCGGGCGTTTACGGCGATGGCGATGGCGACGCCGGCGACAACGACGACGACGGATCCCCCTTACAAGGAGACTCACTACTTTGCCAAATATCTGACGAATCAAAAGTTGCTCGAGCTCCAACTCTCGGATTCGAATTTTCGTCGTTACGTCTTGTTACAATTCCTCATTATCTTTCAGTATCTCAATAGTACGGTGAAATTCAAAGCGTGAGTAATACCAATCGGTTTTTCATAGAAATATCGAATAAAGCGAAGAATCGAAGAATCGAAGAAACCTCGAGGATGTCTCTGTTGTTGATTAAACAGCGAGAGTCACGAGCTCAAGGCCGATCAGATCGATTGGGTCAAATCGACGACGAATCAGGTGTACGGACTTTTGCAAGAGACACCACCGGACGGTTCCAATTTTGCCGAGAGCGTGAAAAATATCTTGAAGCGGGAGGAACATTGGAACGCGTGGAAGAACGAAGGTTGTCCGGCGTTTAAAAGGCCAGCTCCGGAGGTTATTAGCGGAGGAGGGAGCCCGGCTGACGGAGACGAGCCACGAAGAGCCAAAAGATCACGTCGTCGGATCGGTGACGTAATCAGAGACGCCGAGAACGTCGGTAAATACTACATGGGAAAGTGAGTCTCGCGATTAATCTGGAAACAAAATTTAATGATAAAAAAGCGAGTTGTGAATAATTGTGGCGATGGTCTCGTCTCGTACGTAGTCCCGAATTGACAAAATTGTGGAACCTCTGTCCGAACAATCTCGAGGCTTGCAAATCGAAAGATCGAGATTTTCTACCATCGTTGGAAACGTACTTCGAGGAGGCTATCGTACAATCGGATCCAACGGCGATGGTCGACGACGAGTACAAGTACACGAGTTTTCTTTGAGCCCCTTTTCCAAAAATATATGCGTATTTCGGGCACAACCAACTTTCTCTCCAAACCAAACCCAAACCAATAATGACAAATTAATCTTTCAGAAAAGTAAACGACGGTAATTTTGGCTGGAGGGCATTGAGATTATTGGCCAGACGAAGCCCGCACTTTTTCGTTCATGGAAATTATCCGATAAACAAGCTTCCGGAATATCTCGAGACTATGATAAAGAAAATAGCCAAGGACAGACCGGTGAGGGCACTGTGATGAGATTAACCCGTCGTGTCTCCCGGTAAATAATCATTAGTACTTTTCGTCTTTGTCAGCAAGCTCATTCCGATGTGAAAATCGACGCGGAGGAAACTCCACCACCCGAGTCGAATGATCAAGAATTTAACGAAGACGTGCTGAAACAGGAAGCGGAACAGGTAGATGGGAGCGTCATCGCCGATCCCAAAATTGGCAAGCTCAATCACGTTAATCCGGATATGGTAGCGAGACTCTCGGAGGCTCTCAAAGAAGACTGGCAACGGTTGGCCCCGAAACTCGGTTATACCAACGAGGAGGTTATTTTCTTTTTTCTTTTTCCTTATTTCTTACGAGAATAATATCGATGATTGATATTATCCTTGGAACATCGACTGAAAATAAGACGATTACTTTGGATACGGAGAGCTCGTAATCGTATCAGTCGACAATATTACTTTTTTTCATTCGTATATTTATTTTTTATTTGGCCGAAGCGGCGCGAGTGGCCAATATATAATATATATATATATACATCTCGCGCGTTATTACGTTTAATAATTAACTCGTATTTCTTATTGCAGATTGTATTTTTTCAAAGAAAACCAACGCAGTACGAGCAATGCAAGAGTATGTTGGAAATTTGGGCGGAAGAGGACGAGGATGCATCCGTAGAGAATTTGTCTTATATTTTGGAGGGTCTCAACTTGATCGAAGCACTCGCGGTCTTAAAATCATGAAGAGGATCAATGGTTCGCATCACGTATCGTTTAAATCCTAATGTATCGTTCTTCGTGTTTACAATGTTTGGCGCTGTTGAACGAAAAAATATATGCCGTGCGGATGCACATAGCGAGCTTGTGCGATGGCAACTATATTATTCTAATTGTTTTTCCAAGTTGATTTTACATATATAGAGGGGGGGGGGGAGAGAGAGGGAGAGAGAGAGAGAGAGAGAGAGAGATAATAGACGAGACAAATGGTATAGACTTGGATACATTCGAGAGACAGGAATATACACGTACATATGGTTGGATGGACAATGATTCGGAAGAAGCTCAGTCTTTCCCTCGATGATTCAAGATACGAAACAAGAATTATAGTTTATACAGATTTAACGATCGCGCACTATCATTGTACAAGATCGTCGAGGTGTTTGACGTAATCGTCCTCCGTATATTCGAAATTTTCATCAATTTCGAGATTATCGGAGGAAAAACTTCTGCGTCTACGAGTCGTCTCGCTGGTCACTTCGATGCAGAGTAGAGCAAACTTTTTGTCGCAAGAATAACGCACTTGCTCGAGAAGTTTGCCTCCCGTCAACGGCGAACCGAGACCGTAACGATCCGAGTTTGCACTGTGCCAGGCATCGCAGTACGTGTCCATCGCTCGATCTCCTAGTTTGTGAGAACCATGCCAGACAACCTTTTCCGGCCTGTCGTTGAAAGAGGCGCGCGTATACGTTATATTATCTTATACGTTTTATCGCGATACGCATTTTAATTAAAAGAATGAAGGATAAAAACGATGGATTATACCGACCAGTTTAAATCGGAGAGTATGTTTTTCCCATTGAAAGTATAGATTCGCGGATTCTGGGAGAAATAAGCGCCGTTGCCGTTGAACATGTCTTTCCAAGAATTAAAAAGAACATCTCCCTTGATATTGACGATCGGTAAGTCTCTGTCGCCGAGGCGGACTATGCTATCGACGTTTTGAACTCTCGAGCTGAGAAAGGCCCGGAACGTTCCTCTTAGGCCGGCTCGTTTCGATTGTCGGTAACAGGCGTAGTCCGCACCGCGGATCCCGTGCATGTCTCCGGTGGATGGTTCGTTTAGGGCTGCCATTCTCAGCTGCGCGCGTAACCGATCGTTTTCAAGATAACGAGAGCCGAGAGACGAGAGACGAGATCAATTATTGGTCACGATCGATTAACACGATCGAGCCTTAAGGACCTTACGCATTATCCGACACGGGCGGTCGCGTCTCGCGGCACCGCGTACCGACAACACCGACATGACAATTTTAGGCATATGTTCAGATTGCTCCGGCAAGCATCCTTCAGTTATCTTTAAACATTCGGCAATTCGCTTAAACTTGACATTGGTATTCATTTATATTCATTTTCTATCATAAAACGTCATGTTTTTTCATATGTATTTCCATGTATTTATATCAAATAATTATTATGAATAATTATTAATATTTATATCAAAATATCTATAATATTAACGGAGTTATGATTTTTTTTTTGTAAAAAAATACCATTTTTCACGACTTGACTCGTTTCCGTGCATTTTGCACAATCTTAAATTTTGTTGATTTTTAAAATTTCATCCTATCGCATTCTAGATAGTTTAAGCTGCATTTTGGGTTCCGATTTTTTTAAATCGAGCAAATACTCATTTCACAGGCAAGCGTTTTTCCCGGTTGGAGGCAGAGGTGCGTACGAGAAGGGTTCAACAAACTGCAAGCTTTTCTGTCGATGAAATTGCTTCACGGGGAACTGTGTATTTTCTTTGAGTATAGCTGGTTTTATCGACTTTAAATAAATCATAAAATTTAGACTGCGGCATTCGAAAATACCGGTAAAACTTGTCGTCAAATTTGTATAAATATTTAAATAAAGTCCAATGTTATCCCTCTGACTTGCTTTTCTTCAATATTGGGTCCACCCACATTCGTTTCTTCGAGTTGTTTTCGTCTTCGTCTACAAGTAAGGCTATAAGAGCCATCGGTTCTTGGTCGCTCCACGATGGAGATTCATTGTCGTGTCGGAGAATGTGTAAGGTCCTTTACTCGTCTAGTCTCTCTTACGCTTCGGGATTTATCGTATTTATTACATTATTATTATTATTATTATTATTATTATTATTCATTGGCCGAAAGGGCTGCTTACCATTTTTGGGTACCACTGAGAGATTCGGAGGAGGGCCATGAGAGCGCATGATCGGGATAAGCGGTAACGAATTAAATATGCTTAGGATACGTAATAAGGGCGAGTGAGTCGGCCGGTGTTTATCACCTTCGAGTCTAACATTACGGACTTACCCCTATACCACCCTCCGCCTTGATCGGTATCTGATTTATCAAATTGGATGCTTCGAAGGGAGGATTTGGTGGCGCCGGCGGGGACGAGACGCTCGTTGGCGACGGTATCGGTGTCGTTATTGGTAAAAGCGAGCCGAGCTGGAGAAACGAAGGAACGATACGTGGCGGGCTTAATCAATTAACCGCGATGTATGAAATATTATTGGTACGTTGTGTACGTACCGCTATGTATTGCCATCCGTTGTTGACCCGAACGAGCAACGCTTCCTCGTCTATGATGTACGCCAACGTGCCGACCGGGCTGACGCTCGACATCTCAACATTAATTATACTTATCGGTAAAAGCGTCAATACGAGATTATCGCGCCCTTATCGGGGCGCGTTAATGCACCAAAAGCATCGATGAAAGGGCCCTACGTACCTTGGTCATTGCTTCGGTATTTTGAAAAGTTACAGCTCCCGGTACTATTCTCGTTGAAGTCTCCGACGATGGCCTCGACGCTGATATAACCGAACCGCCTATGCTCCCACCTGACGAGACAAAACAAGAGTAAGAGAAGAGGCAAGAAGAGTCGGGTGAGACGGAGGCACGCCGCGATACGTTCGAACCTTGCTTCGAACACCTTCTTACCCAAATGTTCTTTCAATTCTTTCAATTGTTTCAATTCTTGAAGTGCCTTTATTTCGCTAATTCTCGCTCCTTGCAGCGTGTATAAGCCCGACTACATTAGGTACCAGTTGGTCGCGACACAATAATGATCATAATAGGGGTAGACGAGGAGGAGGAGGAGGAGGAGGAGGAGGAGGAGGAGGAGGAGGAGGAGGAGGAGGAGGAGAAGGAGGAGGAGAGCGCATATCCATCCCTCATACGTACCCTGCCTCGAGACGTAGTAATCCCTTTCCTCGAATATGCGGCTTCTTCCTATTCCAGGTTCGCCCTTTTGACCGATCAAGGAGAGTCCGGGTGGTCCAGGATTACCCGGCGGTCCGGGTGGTCCCGGAACAGGGATATAGTTACCCTGGGTGGCCGGGGCTCCAGGTGGGCCCATCTGTCCGTCTCTACCGGGTTCTCCGGGTATTCCGGGCAAACCATCCGAACCCTTTTCTCCCTTGAGCTGAGTAGGTGTGTGTATATACATAATACATATAGGTATATCGCTATGGTAATAGTAATGGTACATGGTAATGGTGATGGGAATGGGAATGTGGTAGTAGGGTAATTATTGGTAATAGGTCGAAAACAGGTCGAGATAGGTCAACGTACCCCGACGCTCACGCCCAGAGGACTCGCCGCGCCAGGTTCGCCCTTTTCTCCTTTCGAACCCGCGACTCCAGGAGTTCCCGGTATACCGGGATTTCCCGTTCGGCCCTGTGCACAAAAGGACCGTGGGTAAGGTCGATCCTAACCAGTGGTAGGGGTGATGGTGGTGGGGGTGATGATCGTCTACTCTTATTATTGTTAATTCGGACGTTTCGATTTCCATCTTTTTCATACGACACGTACCTTGAGAGATTCCTTCGAAATGCGCGCACGCCCGTTGAAATACACACGGAATTTAATATCATAGTACGGAAGAGAGTCGTCAATATTGGTTAATTATAATAATTAATAATTAATAATTAATAATGAATAATTAATAATTATTAATTAATAATAGGGCGACGTGACTTACCGTCCATCCCGGCAATCCAATTTCACCGTGAAATCCGGATTTGCCTGGTGGTCCAACGGGACCCGGTGGTCCAACGGGACCGGGCGGTCCGGGATATCCGCGTCGTCCTCGCTTACCCTCCGCTCCCTTCTCACCCTTGATGGCGAAATAATGTCCGGATCCGGAGAAAACCGCTTCCCCGGGAGGACCTCGCTCGCCCCGATCTCCCAGGCCGCCCTTGGCGCCCTTCGTACCGTCAATTCCGTCCTTGCCCGGCTCGCCCTTGTCCCCGAGCGGACCTTGTATACCGTTTATACCTGGTACACCGGCGGTTCCGGTCTCCCCCCTGTCCCCCTTTTCCCCCTTGGGGCCAATGTCGCCCTTGTCCCCTCGTGGCCCGGGATCGCCCGTCTCCCCCTTATTATTCCTCGCGTATAATGACTCGGCGGGCTCGGACTCGGCCGTCCCAAAGCCAAAGGGGTGAGTCTGGAGGTCGCGCGGCGGTGATCCCGGTGGGCCTGGTGGGCCCGGTGCTCCCCGCTTTCCTTCCGGTCCCGTGTCACCCTTGGCCCCTTTGTCGGCGGGACGACCGTTCTCACCGGGTGAACCGGCGATTCCTGGTATACCCGCCGAGCCTGGTTCCCCCTTAAAACCGTCCCCTCCTCTCGGTCCTTCCTTACCATCTTCGCCCTTGGCTCCTCTGTTCCCGGTTTCACCCTTTACGCCTTTATCCCCTGGAATTCCAGGCTCACCCTTCGGTCCCGCATTACCCGAATTCCCGGGCTCCCCTTTGTGCCCCGGTAGTCCCGGTCTCATCGTTATTCCATCCTGTCGAAGCGAGGAGAGATCGTCCCGTTAAAGTATCGACGATATGTTAAATAATCGGGGAATCGACGACAAAGTTCGTACGAATTATCCCGCGAAAAGCTTTTCGTTTTTGTTTAGAGCTACTACTACTACTACTACTACTACTACTACTACTACTACTACTACTACTAGCCAATCACATAGTAGAGGTAGATAAGTAGTCATAAATCGTTATGCAAGTCGTAACGAATGTCGATGATCGGTCGCGTTAAAGCCTCGCACGATAATTCCAAGACCCATTAGCCCATTTAATTCGTAGTGTAATCGATTTGGGCCGATGCGACGGGAACGTTGCCGCGCGCGAGTCTTACCCTTGAAATACCTCTCGGAGTCCAGCTCGGCTGCGTGCATATAAGTACGAATCGTCATACCGTAAACGCCTATATTGATTACCTATACCTATGAGATGGATAACGCGCCAGCCAGCACCAGCCAGCACCAGCCAGCACCAGCCAGCACCAGCTGAACGTACACGCATCGTACAATTACGAAAACTTACGTCGCGAACGGAGAATTCGGTCTTGCCGGGAGCTCCGGGTAATCCTTGAGCGCCCTTCTCGCCGGGAATTCCATCCCTACCGGGAGCGCCTTTCTGGCCTTGTGGTCCTTCGGGTCCCGGTGCACCGACATTTCCTTCGTCACCTTTCGCTCCGACTGATCCCGTGCGGCCTCTCTCACCGGGTGATCCACCCGCTCCCTAATTCATAGGTATTAAGTAGGTATATGTACCACCTGTACCAACGAATTTACTCCCTCCCCCAGTATTATCCTCCCCCGCCCCGCCACTGCCGCCACTGCCGCCCCTTGCCGAGTTTGCACAAATCGGACGAACGAAAATTACCGTAAGTCCCATCTGTCCTTGTTTGCCCTCTTTTCCCGGCACGCCCGGTTCCCCCTTTGGTCCTTGAATCATCTTCGGCATCGTGAAACTCGCTATGATCGCCGTCGTATTGCAGACGCAACTACCGGGTTCGCCCTTTTCTCCCGAAACCTCGCGTCCCTCGTTCTCCCTTTCATTTTTCATTGACCATATCTGGCACACGTGAGAATATACACGTATCATTATAGCATAGGTACACGCTTATTATAAAATTTATACGTGGAAGAAAAAGTGGCGTCGACGTGTCATACCGGACGAGTGCCGTCATCGATGCTCGGATCGTAAATCGGTGTTCCGGGAGGACCCGGTGGTCCGGGTGGTCCGCGCACGCTCTCACCCTTGTCACCCTTGTCACCCTTGGCTCCTTTCGCTGAGAGCGAACGACAAATTTAATCGCAATCGTATCGTGCTTCTTTCGATCTTTAGAGACGACGAGATCTAGAGCTTCCATAACGGGCTTACCCATCGAATTTGGCGGTGGTGGAGTTATCAACGGGGGTGGATCGACCTCCTCATTTTTCTCAATTTCCTCCTCGTTGTTGTCCTCTTGGCCAAACTGTATAAATTCAACATGAATCGGTACGTTCTGACTTGAATCGTACGATATTTTAAGCACAGCCACGCACAGCCACGCACGCACACACACACACGCACGCACACAAACACCCACCCACCCACCCACCCACACACGTGTGCGCGCGCACACACACGGGAAAGAGTCGAAAGTGCCTTCCGAATCGGATCATAAACCCTGTATCACGAAGTTGTTAGCCTCTAAAATGTGGTTCGGTGCGTGTGTTACTCTGTCTCCTTGGAGCGATATCAGCGCGGGACACCTTAAATTCCGTTCCAACTAGGCAAGATATTACATTTTGAAGGTAAGTGTAGAAACGAAAAGCAATTGGCATTCGCGATAATAATATGTAATATTCTTTCGATGATGTACGCTGACAATGATTACGATGGTGATTATTAATTAATAGGCCACTATTAGTATCGTTAATACAATAGAGATTGAATAATCGGGCCTTTTTTTGTACATTGCCGAGCATCATCGGTCGTGTTTCACGTATGTTGTTTCTACCTTGTCAAAGTCAATGTATCCAGAAGTAGTGTCGTCGGGCGTCGATGACTCGTCGTCTCCGGAGCCCGAGTCTACTGGAAAGAACTGAAAGGAAAGTATACTCGAATCAAAGGTTACAATAAGATATAAGCTCGGTACCGATGAGAACGCAGCATCGGCGGCGGCATCGGCGGCGTCGGCGGCGGCAGCGGCAGCGACAGCGGCTGGGATGGTTTGTATATCGATATTTTATACATTAATAAGTATATAGGAAGGCGCGGGGGAGGGGGGGGCGGCAAGCACGGCCGGGGATTGCCGAAAATTCTCACCGTTTCTACCGCGTCCGGTTAATTATACACGAGAATAAGTAGCGGTCCTCGAAAATATAGGTAACGGCTAGACCGGAGAGCTCGTTTAAATTACGGAAGCGACGCACGCGCTACTTTTTATAAACGTACCTACCCTACCTACCATAATAGTGTGGTACGCGATGCCTATGGGAATTAAAGACGAGAGTACAATTCGATCTGTGATGATTTTTCGTCGATCGTGCTATCTTGGATCGCGATGTACTTTTGCATTTTAGTTTTTAAAATAACTTTTACGTACGAGACGCGAACGAATGGTCGAACTTACCTCGAAACCCGTGGTACATCGGACAAGATCCTGCGGATGTCCAGGATAAAGTTTCAACGATTGCAGGAGACCCTTTAAGGAAACAAACGATTGATTATTTAAGTTTCGTTCTCTCTCGGGATCTCATCTGTGACGATGCGTTTTCGCAAAACCGAGTCTCGCTCGACTCCCCCCCCCCCCCCCCCCCCCTTATGTTTCAACGAAAATACTCATTTAGGTATACCTGCTCGCGTGTTTCGCCGACGATCCTGCATCTCTACGAGCTACGATTAATATGTCCTAACGGTACGATAAATTGTCGCGATCCCTTTTCTTTGTTAAATTAAACAATGATATTCGCGCAATGCTCTTATCCTTTGCGCGCATCTCCATACATATCATGTGGCACAGGATATATTTGCATTTACCGGCGGGCTACCTATATCATGGAGATATAAAATGTGTCCACGTAGCATACAATATCTTCCCGCTGTCACATTCGTCCTGTCGTATATGTATAGGTACGTGCGCACGACTATTATCATAATATAGGTCATAACGGATCGTGACTTTTGTCGCGGCGAACGCCGCGAAACGTCAATTGTGCGGAAAACACGATCGGTGCAACCTCATCCTCCTCTCATGTCCCGTTCGACGGGGCACGAGGCGCGTAGGGACAAAGACACACATGGGGGATGGGGTAGGGGGGGGGGGATGATGTTCGAAACGATGCGCCAGGGACTACCAGGATGTGAAACGACCGGTGTGAGCCAGTAGTCGCGGGGGCGTCACCGTCTCCCCCGTGCTCCATCTTCTTCTCCTTCTTCTTCTTCTTCTTCTTCTTCTTCTTCTTCTCCTCCTTCTTCTTTATCTTCTGCTTCTTCGACGACGACGACGACGACGACGACACCGATTGCTTATGTTACCATCAACTTTTTATTCGGGTACTCGATCGTTCCGCTTGAAATTAAATAATCAGTATACATACCCGGTATAGTTCCTGTATCCCCCGACTCTTAATATTTCGTGAGATATTAATCGCTAGACCGGTAGGACATTTTCGATGCTCTCTCGTTGCAACAGTTTGCACGACAGCCCCAATCGTGCTATGGCAAAAAGGGATAGGGGCCTTTGCTCTTGGGCTTGAGTCTGTTGAGGGGCGGGGTGGGGGGGGGCAAGCAGAATACAACGAGGCAGCGGTTCCTTCTGACAGACACGTTCGCGTGCATCAACATTTGACTTGGGAATCAACTGCTCGTCACGAAAGATCCGACAAGTTACTGACAGTCGGTTATGCCTGCCGGAAGCAACGGCTGTCCGATACGCGCGGGCCAACGTTCCTATCGTATTACCTTGTGAATCAAGCAGGTACACATAGGTGCTGAAATATAGAGCAAACGTTTCGTCCCTGCTCTTATTACACGAGAATTGTAGTCTGCATCGCGGCAAGTACAGCTTCTGACTCGGATTTGACGTATTCGAGATTGCGTCTCTCTCTCTCTCTCTCTCTCTCTCTCTCGCTCCCCCTTCCCCTCTTGCTCTTTCTCTGCCTCTTTCGCTCGCGTACATGCACAAGTACGGTATAATATATAGGACAAAGTCCGAGTCCTGCGCGCATCCTATTATTATAATGAAACTCAGGGGCTTTTGCCGTAGCGACGTGAACGGAGTGCGAGGAGAGGACACTCTCGTCGCGCATAGATAATTCGATTCCTGCTCTCTTCGCCCGAGAATTGTTCGCTGCTTCTCGTCGTCTCGTTCTCTCTCTGGCCGCGTTGCGTATACACGCGCTCGCTTCATCGCTCCCCGTGGAATCCTATCGGTTTTTCGTGTCTGCTCTACCTTCTCTCTCGGTGCACGACGATAAGCTTCGCACTTGTACGCCAAGCTGTGATTCGTACAAAAGCTCGAGCGTACCGGATACGTCGCGGTATATGTGGATTCCCTGGGGTTCTCGTTACTTATATGTATACCTGTATCTATAGGTACCTATATGTGCAGCGAGCGCGTTCATCGGAGACCCATTCGGACTTGGCGTCTACATTTGCTGCGAGTCTATCGTGCATACCTACTCTATTACCTCTAACTATACGTACGTACCCTACCTACCTACCTACCTACCTACCTACCGACCTACCTATTTTTTCTCATCTTTCTAATTTTGTCACACTTTTTATTACGTGCGACAGTTTCCGCGCAAGACGAAAAATAAGCGGGTAAACATGAGCAAAACTTGGTCGAGTCGATCGAGTCGTCCATCGATATTTGGATCGTCGTAGGGCCACGGTAACGATACGGCGCGGCGACAAATTAGAGAAAGTACGTATCGAGAAAGCTTGAGATTTCAAAGAGACTCGTTGGCGGATCTCGAAACGATCGTATCGTAGCTCCCCCCGGTCCGTTGCTTAGTTTTATCTTTACTCACTCGATTCGTTGCGGTGTATCCGGTAAATTGTCGGAGTCTATCTGTGACGAGGGTGTTTGGAACCGGAGATGAAAGAGCCGGTTGGTCGTTGCGCGCTCCATTGGTTTTCCATGTGCCGATAACCCCGGATAGCACGAGGCCGATCAGACTCGTTATGGCGATTAGGAGTCCGACCGTAACCATCTTGCCACGATGAGATATGACCATTGCCATCTTTGCTGTCACCTTATTCGACGCCTCTTTTAGGCCTCTTCGGATACGCCTCTTCCATACCACCGAATCGTATCTTATTATTGTTAATATCTAGTAATAGGATCCGATATTCCAAAAGCGGGGACCGAGTCTACGATTCGTCCAGTTACGGCTACGAATTGCATCCAAAGTATTTTTATCGCGTCGGTTCAACGCTCCGTCTCGTATCGAACGCATGATATTGGAGGAATAGTCGATCACTTTTTTATCGGATACTATGATTGGTTCGATCTCGATCGAGAGGCGAATGTATCGTGGCGACAGCGGCGGCGGCGGCGGCGGCGGCGGCGGCGGAAACTGCATGGATCGACCAATTCGCCAAGAGATTCGCGGGCCCGAAGCTGCCACCACATGGCCACTCAACGAACTAACCGAAGCGTCGCCGGGAAACCTACGATCCCCTCCGCGACGTACGAACGGGACGCGCCGAATCACCACCCGTAGCTTCTCAACCCTCGTGCGACGTGTCCGGTGCTTCGTACGCCCTCGTACGAGACGCGCGTGGGTATTCGTTTCTCCGCTATCGCTGTTCTGGTGGGGAGAGACTTTCTCGCTCGGTGGACTCGTACGAGGACACTATATGTAGCTACCACACGAGCTGGTTAGCCGCTTCTCTCTTCCACTCTACGCCGAAACTATTATTTATTCTCCCCCCGCCGCGACCCATTCGCGTACCTACTTCTCCAATGGATAATTAATCGCGGGCTGCCCGATAAATTTCGTCATCGGCCGGATCTCGCACCGATCAGGCATCTTCGCCCGATCCGCCGGAACCGAGTTACACCCGCGTCAATTATTCCGATTATATATAGGTATTTTAAGAATTTTACAACATTTTAAAATCGGCGTCATGAATTTTGCGAAATTATATTGGCGAATTACCGAGCCACGGATTGACCCAGTGGTAAAAAAGGACAATGGATCGTAGCCCCGAACTTGGTTTCTTCTGTATATTAATAGACATCTATATGTGGATACGCGTGTGCACGTATAAATCGTTTCACAGCCAATCCCGGCAAGAGGAGATGGATGGAAAATGAAAAGAGTCGAAAGAGGCGGTGGGGAATAAATCGGGGTTTTTACCTTTATCGGATGCTTGAACGACGCGATGACAATGGCGGAGGCGTCGTAACGATAAATCCCTGGGAGAGCTTCGCGAGCAAGAGAGCTTGCTACGGGGACATGCCGCGAATATACAGTTTTTTTTTCCCAAGATTAAACGTTTCTTGAACTTCTGGTTATATAAATAAGAGGGTACGGGGATTCGTTGAATCGAATCGAATGTTCTTCTCGCGCGTGTCGGGCGAGACTCGTTTTATTCATGACGATGCTAATGATAATACGGATGGATTACTTACATCGTATTTTTCCTGAATATGAGGACCGGCTTGGGCGATATAGAGGGTACTCGCAGTGTCGAAAACGAGTTCCTGAGGCTCACGAGTAACCCTTTGTCTCGCCATTTCGTGACAATTCAGATAGAGCCCTACGTCAACCGTCGACACTTTGATAACAATTTTCGACCATTTTTTCGACAACTTTGGCACGGTAAACTTGGCAATCTCTTCCGAGTGCGAGTGTTGGTCGGAATTGGTGTATACCAAAGATACATTCTGATTCGAGGCGGAGCCTTCCTGCGTATAATCACATACTTATATTTATTATCGAGACGCCCACGAGCAGGCTTAATTTTCAAAGCTAGGCTATTTACAAGCCTCCCCCGGCCCCATATGTAGATACACGTAAAAACGGCACGCGATACCTACACGTGCATCGGCATACTCACGGAAATACGGATTCCCAGTTGAACGACCGTCTCAAAGGGATTGAGGACCGCGAACAAATAGCTCGTTCTTACGGACATTGGCTTGAATGTCGCGACGAGCGTAAATTCGGCCGGCAACTTTTCTGGCAGATACAGACGATACGGTTGTTTGACTTCGGATCCCGGCCGGAATCCAAAGACGGGAAAACCATCCAGGCCATCGTCGATGTACTGATGTTTGTTCTCGCTCGTTGCCATCGCAGCTTGTAGCAAATCGTGAACGATTTCTGTAACAAATTATCGATACTCTTGGCAATATGTCCTTAAAGGGTTTGGAGTCGTTGGATCGTCGCGAGAAAACGATACGCCTCGTTTTCCTGAGAAAATGCGACTTTGAGTTTTTTCGCTATGAGAATATATATCTATATCTATATCTAAATCTATATCTATATCTATATCTATATCTAAATATATAATATACATACATATTGGTACAGGGTATAGCCGGAGGGGCAAACAAGACACTCGTGCCGCGCTCATCGAGCCAGGAAGAGAATCGCGGTGGTTAGCAGGCGGCAGAGGAGAACCGTACGTACCTACCCATTGTTTATTAGCAAACGCTCGCGGCTAAAGTCTGAGTGGAAATCCTCGACGTGACCTGCCCCGTCTCGTATCCTACTGTGACACATGTACCTGCACGAGCAACATATTTCTATACGCCTTATTCCCGCATTTACGACATCTCGTAACCAATCCCCACCGTTGAAACCCCTCGTTACTATTTTATCCTTATTTATTTTCTTCCAATTCGGATATATCGATTGTAACGAGTAGTAGGTAAATATGTTTTAATTAAGAGAGAGAGAGAGAGAGAGAGAGAGAGAGAGAGAGAAATGTCGATGCACCGCCGCGCAGAGGCGTCGATGGAGCTCTATCGAGGCGCGAAGCAATTTGACGAAATTAAACGAGCGTGTACCTACGTGTCCTTCTTCGGTAGTAGGTATATGGTCGGTTGGGAGGTACGATCCTGTACCAATTTCACGACATTCCCTTTTCTACAATTGAATATCGTGCGGTATTATTTTATTATCACGCTCTTATAATATAGGCCGATATACCGTATGCATACTCGTAGGTATATGTTTTCCCGTGTTCACCCCGACATTGGTCCTTATCACGATTCGTTCATCATCCCGTGCTTGCGATACTTTCTCTCGTACTTTCAAGGATGTAAAAAAGTGATACGACAGGCACGGATCGTTGAAACGGGCGCCGGAAGCTCTCGCACACGACGCATACGTATCTCTAATATTCGAGTCTCCGAAAGCTATTTTCGGGGCGCACATCCTACATCCGGCTGCATTATCAACAAGCATATAAATAATTCAAACGATAAACCTGGCAGACTAGCTAGCTGGCTCGCCGTACCGACTCGTCCGCTTTCTCTATTACGACGGAATAACCAACGTTTCTCTACAATCTCTTTGAAAATTCCTATAATACCTATCCCTGTTTTAGGTTTACGCGTTCGATTGGCCCGCTTACGGCTTAGACGCTAAAGACGAACGTCGGCCGAATCCCGGGCGACTTCCCGTAAGTAACATCAGTGCATTGTAAATATACTCGACTTACCTTTTTTGTCGGAAAAGAAGTCGGTCTGGACCGCCTTCCCGTGTAGTAGAACGACCGAGGCGAAGTAAAAGGTTCTGAAACTGAATAATAGACGATACTCGGTAATTCGTTTGAGTTTGAATGACGACGGACCTTACGTCGCCGTGCGTGTTACGCACGCCGACGCCGGGATTCGTACTACCCCGGAGACATGTATGGTACAATTTGTATGGGACGTCGAGAGCGTTTAATCGTGCCAAGGTTGCAATTACAAACAAGTATGTAGGTACGAGTATAAGCGATCCGTAATGTTTTTCGCGGTTTTGCGGTAGGACGTGCATACCTACATGCCTGTAATATATGGACGATGATCGGACAAATGAGCAATAGACGGTGAGAATAAGTGGCGGGATTTGGAGCGAGGTGCGATCCACGTGCGGCTGTTATACACGCGCGCGCGACAGAGAGAGAGAGAGAGAGAGAGAGAGAGAGACAGAGAGAGAGAGAGAGACAGAGAGAGAGAGAGAGAGAGAGAGAGGCGTTTTATACGGGCGCGTTGGCGTGTATAGGTGTGATGGGTATAGGGTGGTGCCGGGTGTGAAGGTTCCGAGAACGAAGCACACGGGCGCGGCCGGGATTGCGGGTGAGCGCAGAGAGTCGGTGACCTCAGCCTCCAATACGCTCACTCAACGCATCCTTTCCGCTGCGATCGCCGTTTCAGACGATGACAACGGTAATTTATTATTTATCTTCATTATTATTTCTCGGTGTGACTGATTTCTCGTTTGTTCTATTCTCCACTCTTCTTTTTCACTAAATGTATCATTGTTTGGATCGTAGCGAGGTTGAACGTTTAGCTTGCCACGCGCCGGTCGCCTCGTGTCCCATGTTCTTTCATGACGTCAAGTCCTTCGTAAATCTCGTCACTTTTTCTATTATTATACCACACGCACGCACGCATGCACACACGCACGCACGCACGCACGCACGCACGCACATAAACAGTCGCAAAGAACGAACGAGCGAGCGAGCGAAAGAGATAGATAGAGCGAGAGAGAGAGAGAGCGAGAGAGAGAGAGAGAGAGAGAGAGAGAGAGAGAGAGAGAGAGAGAAAGAGAGAGAGAGAGAGAGAAAGAGAGAAAGAGAGAAAGAGAGAGAAAGTTAGAGAAAGGACAGAAAAAGACAGACGTGTACACACAGAGATTAAAATTTCAATAAATTTAATGACATTACACGAAATCTAATGGGCAAATTACACGCCGGTACTGAACGATATTGAAGCGAGTTTTCGTGCGGATATCAATGTGCGTTTTTGGCGCGCCTGCCTCTCCAACACATTGGATGTATGCCGTTTAGAAGCTTATTTTATTTCGTTTATTTTTACGTACTTGAGACGCATGATGAATCATTCGAGGAGAAGATTTTGGTGTCGCGAATCTTTTCGCAGCCTTTCGTCTTGCGTAGTTGAACTTGACCGAGACGCCCTTTTCACAAATATGTAGGCATATGTAGAGAAATATGTAGAGTAAGTATTCGAGGCTTAAACTTTTTCGAAAGTAAACGTACAGTTATTATTGGATGGAAATAATATTCGCGCAGCGTTCTTATTTCGACAGGACGGCGTTTCAACTTGTTGAGGACTATATCATCGCACTATCCTATCTATATGTATATACAAGTGAGATATGTACGTAGACCGACAGAATGTATATGTACATATATAAACACGTATCCCGTTTCACGCTCAAAGCAAGAACCAGGGATCGTGATGAACCTTCGTCACTCGGTCTTATCAATTATCGCAATGAGATGTCGTCGATTGCTACGTTTCGAGGCACTCGATCTTAAAAGTATTTATCAGATTTCACGCGAAAAAGGGAAATATAACGAAATCGTAACGTAGAAACATCCACCGAATTTAACGTATCATAGACGTCCTGAAACGCACGTGGGACGCCAGTCGTCGTACCGCGAACGTGAAAAAGTTGCGAGCTTCTTAGGTGGTTTTATACAGCTTCTTCCATGGTTATTTCACCCACCAGGCTGCGAACGCGCCGGCGACGCCGTCCTGCACGGAGATGCCTTACGCCACCACGTTTCCCCCTCTCGCAACGTTTGCTCCCTCCACTTGTGATATCTAATCTCTATCGTGAGGTGTGGGTATGCGCGTACGTACACCACCGGTCTTGATTTCCTCCCACTTTTTGTATCCGTCCAATAGTCTCGACGAATCGCGAGAGCGTAGCTACGCGAAAGTGATCCGATACTGCGCGCGGCCGACCAGATACTGAGTCAAGATCCAAGGATACCTTGATGCTGGCTGGCTGCTGGTGGTGGTGGTGGTGGTGGTGGTGGTGGTGGTGGTGCTGCTGCTGCTTTCCGCGTCTGCTTCTGCTGTTGCTGCCTTACGTCCCGTGGCACCCAGTTTGCGACCCTTTAAGAATTCTTTCGAGTCCGTATTGTTCGTGAACTACGTCAACCAAAAGTTCCAACAATTTCGCATCGAGAGAATTTTACAACAAGAGGAGGATGTCCGCGCGAAAAGAAAATTTGGACCCTCCTCGCGTGTCGATAGTTCACATTCCTAATTTCATTCCGAGACTTTGGTGGATGGTGGAGGTGGGGGGGGGGGGGTGGTTGGTTGAAATAGTTTTCATTCAAATAGGCTTTATAGATTGTGTGGGATCGTGGAGTCGAAAATTTCCCGCGCAACACGATTATCACGCGATCATAATTCCGTGAACTTTGAGGATTTTTCGCTTTTTGTCAGAGAAATTGCAACATAACGATGTTATAATGCTGATGTTGGCGTTGCGCGGGAAATTTTCGATCTCGTACCTCGTCCATTTAAGCCTTTTTGCAGAAAAACAAAAATAGGCCCCCCACCTAGGCCATTTTTTGCAGGCATACACCTTCGTTTCTAAAAATGGCGATTTTCGAATCTTCTCCATGGGCTCAAAAATTGAGTTATTCGGACAATCCTTGACTGGTTCTTGAGTTGCCGGTGAGCTCTTGAAAAGTTACTTGTAAAATATCCTGTAGGACGAACGGGAACGGAAATAGAGCATCTTGAGTAGTCGTTGTTTTGCGAAATTTGTTGCACATGGCTGATCGCAAAATTGTCGAAAAGTAAGGAAATGACGGTTCGATATACAATTGTTAAGAATTTGTGAAATGCTAGACGTGGTCGGGGGTCAATTTAGTGGACATTCCTGATCCTTTCGAGCAGACGAGTCCCGCACTCCTAGGGGAGCAATAGATGGGGGAGTTTTACTGCCCATGGGGAGTTTATCTAGTGGACCTTTTGTAGGAAAGCCCGTAAACGGATTCTCATCGCCTGGGAAACAAAATACCGAAATGGCAAGGTATCCGCCGTTGGTACGAACGACTGATAGATGCCAGTCATCGGAAGTATCTGACTCACACGAACTGCCAGGAAACATGAGCGGTCGGTACAAATGGAACATTTATCGACAACAGCAATATCGCGGCTGTCGGTAAGCTCAAAACTACTATTTTCTCGTAACTTAATTATAATTCTAGCGGATTAACATCGATCGCGAAATGCTGTTTTAAACCATGATCTTCAAGCACATATCGTGCAGATTAACGGATGTCACCAGACGGCAGCGTCTTAATTTCTGCATTTTATAGAAAATGTGCAGAGATTGTGTGGCTTCTCATGAGGATTCACCTACCAAATCGACTGGTGTAAAATAGCTTATATTTGTTATTGAGCGGCAGCGCTTGACGGATTCCCCGTTTGAGTTCCGCTACTCTAAAACTCTGGGGATAAAAGTTGTATTTAAATCCGCACGCTGTCTGCCGGAGCGTCTTTATTCGTTCGAAATTTGAAATTAAATGGTAGTCCGTATTTTTAATAAAAGTTTCAACTCGGTAACAAAGTATTTGTAAAAAATACGTGTTTTACTATTTACCCAAACCCAAACTAGTGTAACACGTAGATCGCCAAACGCTATTTCCACACATATCCTCCGTAACACATGATGCTCGTTGACGGATGTCGCCAGACAGCAGCACATTGCTTTCTGCTGTAGGAGGTGGTTGCTCGTAGATAATAATGTGGGTACGCAATAAACAGAACAAGAATAATATTGATTGATTTAAGGGCAGATAAGTGAATTAAAGAATGACCCATGAATGAGAAAACGTATAGGATTTTGCCGCTACATATCTGGCCGATAAGAACGCTATTTCCGAAAGTATTTAACCCGTGAATATGAAAAAGTTTGATTTCCCATAAAAATCTTTATGTCGTCGACATAAACATTTTTCGTGATAAAAGTAGCGAGTCCTCCACACTGTTATGGAAGAAACTGACTATCGCGAAAGTCAATGAATTATTGTACCGTTACGTCGTACGGGTTTCCGTCGTAATATATTAATTTGCGAATTATTGTCATTTAAAGTCGAACGTCAGGAATTCGACTTGTGGATTCTGTCTAAGTTGAAGCGGCGTAACGCAACTCACCTTGTAGTTGTCTACGCGCGTGCGCGCGCGTGTGTATGTGTGCGTGAGTGAGTGTGTGTCCATGTGCGTGTCGCTGCCGCTGGATAGTTGTGTGAGTCGGGAAAGTGAAATTAGAGCTTCGTCGATGGTTCTCGAAGACGACTGGCCAGGTATTCGGCGGTTTGGCTTTATTTATGTTTTGTACACAATCTATACCTATGAGTATTTTGACGGTAGCGCGCCGTTCGTGCTCGCGATAGCCGAGTCGGCGTTAACGAAATACAATGGATTCGCTCGGCTCAGCTCGCACTACCGATCGATTTAAAATAAGGTATGATTTTAGGAGTTTACGATTGATCTCAATATAGCCCGAGGCGTAATGCCGCTAGGGTAATTATCGCGGTACGCGAATATATTGAGTTGCGTTGAGCGCCGCTAGGCATAGCTTTAACGCCAAAAGTTATTAATTAAATGCGGAAGGCTTTCCGAACTCACGGTAAGACTCGCGAGACTCTAGGTACGCGCTGTGTACTTGCCGCGATAGGGAAGAGTACCGGGCAACCGATTAGTGCGTCCGTTGAAACGTAGCAATTAAGACTGAAGAATTATCGGTCTGCCGGAGCCCTCGATACCCTAAGGCGAAGGTGTTAAGGGGGCCAGTCTCGGGAGGGTAGTTAAGGAATGTTGGTTATTGGGAAATTAGGTTAATTTCCCCATCGATTGTCGGAGTTTACGGAATTTTGTAGCCAAGTACTGATGGTGCAGCGCGTGCGGAGCGACCGAGTGTTGTGTGAGTCGAAGCACCTTTGTGGAATTTGGCGCTTCCTTGAATTCAACTCGCAGGTTGAGGTACGCCTCTGAGGAATTTGATAATAATCGTGAAGAGTTGACAAGCGAGTTGACAAGCGAACCTTTACGGAATTTGGTTACTCACGAAGGTGTGATGTGTGTCTCGGTCCGTAACACTAAATTTTTTCGTTAAAAAAGAGTTTGTCATGATTATAATGCGGCTTTGTGTGAATTATCGGTAAAAAGGTCGTGAAAGAAAATATTTCCGTAAATTGCAATATATAGAGATTAGAATGGTGATATTCGTGCTCCGCGCGAAATTTCCTATTCGGTAGACGCGATTTGAAGCCTTTTTGGAGAAAAACAAAATTTCACCCCCGGCAGGTGGCGATGCGCGATTTTCGAAATGCTCGGAAAACTTCCGATCGAATAACGTAGTATTGAAATCATTTTAGAGAAAAAATTTTTTCCCACCCACGGAGCTAGTTTTTTGGGGGGTAAACCCCTTTCGACCAAAAATCGCGATTTTCGAAAATTCACCACGGCCACAAAAATAGAGATATCCGGATTTTTCTTACGCCATTCTTCTCGTCTCGGCGAGGTCTTCAAAAAGTTCTTAGCACTATTTTCTGTAGGACTAACGCGAACCGAGCTACAGATGCGCGAAAAGTCGTTTTTTCGCGTTTTCACGAACCCATCGAAATTTACGATGTATCTAATTCCGGTCATTTTTAATCGTTTCCGAAGTTCTAAAAACCTATGTCGATCGTAAATTTGCCGTACAACAAGAAAATACCGGTTTCGCTTTTGATTTTTGAGATTTTATCGACCTTAAGCGGGAAAATCGTTATTTTCGGTTTTTCGCACTTTTCTCCCAGAGTTTTTGAGCTATCGGGAAAAAATGCCATATAATTTTCATCGGGACGAAATTGCCTATCGAATGGCATTTGTGAAATTTTCCTGCGGTAAAATTTTTTATTTTCCAACCCCCCGAGTCCCAAGGTTGAACATTAGGGTCGAAAAATCGACCTTTTTGAATTTCATCTTTTTTCCAAACTCTTAAAATCTATATCGATCGGAAATCGTGCGCTGATCACGAATCCATTGGGTAGTTTTGACGTCGGGTAATAATTTATATGTGAAAAAGTGAAAAAACGTGAAATTTCAGCGTTTTTCGGGGATTTTGGACATTAGATTCGAACTATCGAACGAATAACCATGATTTTCGTAATGCGCGGGAAATTTCCGATCGAATAACGTAGTGTTGAAATATTTTTAGTGAAACAAATTTTTTCCCACCCACGGAGCTAGTTTTTTGGGGGGTAAACCCCTTTCGACCAAAAATCGCGATTTTCGAAAATTCACCACGGCCACAAAAATAGAGATATCCGGATTTTTCTTACGCCATTCTTCTCGTCTCGGCGAGGTCTTCAAAAAGTTCCTGGCACTATTTTCTGTAGGACTAACGCGAACCGAGCTACAGATGCGCGAAAAGTCGTTTTTTCGCGTTTTCACGAACCCATCGAAATTTACGATGTATCTAATTCCGGTCATTTTTAATCGTTTCCGAAGTTCTAAAAACCTATGTCGATCGTAAATTTCCCGTACAACAAGAAAATACCGGTTTCGCTTTTGATTTTTGAGATTTTATCGACCTTAAGCGGGAAAATCGTTATTTTCGGTTTTTCGCACTTTTCTCCCAGAGTTTTTGAGCTATCGGGAAAAAATGCCATATAATTTTCATCGGGACGAAATTGCCTATCGAATGGCATTTGTGAAATTTTCCTGCGGTAAAATTTTTTATTTTCCAACCCCCCGAGTCCCAAGGTTGAACATTAGGGTCGAAAAATCGACCTTTTTGAATTTCATCTTTTTTCCAAACTCTTAAAATCTATATCGATCGGAAATCGTGCGCTGATCACGAATCCATTGGGTAGTTTTGACGTCGGGTAATAATTTATATGTGAAAAAGTGAAAAAACGTGAAATTTCAGCGTTTTTCGGGGATTTTGGACATTAGATTCGAACTATCGAACGAATAACCATGATTTTCGTAATGCGCGAGAAATTTCCGATCGAATAACGTAGTGTTGAAATATTTTTAGTGAAAAAAATTTTTTCCCACCCACGGAGCTAGTTTTTTGGGGGGTAAACCCCTTTCGACCAAAAATCGCGATTTTCGAAAATTCACCACGGCCACAAAAATAGAGATATCCGGATTTTTCTTACGCCATTCTTCTCGTCTCGGCGAGGTCTTCAAAAAGTTCCTGGCACTATTTTCTGTAGGACTAACGCGAACCGAGCTACAGATGCGCGAAAAGTCGTTTTTTCGCGTTTTCACGAACCCATCGAAATTTACGATGTATCTAATTCCGGTCATTTTTAATCGTTTCCGAAGTTCTAAAAACCTATGTCGATCGTAAATTTCCCGTACAACAAGAAAATACCGGTTTCGCTTTTGATTTTTGAGATTTTATCGACCTTAAGCGGGAAAATCGTTATTTTCGGTTTTTCGCACTTTTCTCCCAGAGTTTTTGAGCTATCGGGAAAAAATGCCATATAATTTTCATCGGGACGAAATTGCCTATCGAATGGCATTTGTGAAATTTTCCTGCGGTAAAATTTTTTATTTTCCAACCCCCCGAGTCCCAAGGTTGAACATTAGGGTCGAAAAATCGACCTTTTTGAATTTCATCTTTTTTCCAAACTCTTAAAATCTATATCGATCGGAAATCGTGCGCTGATCACGAATCCATTGGGTAGTTTTGACGTCGGGTAATAATTTATATGTGAAAAAGTGAAAAAACGTGAAATTTCAGCGTTTTTCGGGGATTTTGGACATTAGATTCGAACTATCGAACGAATAACCATGATTTTCGTAATGCGCGGGAAATTTCCGATCGAATAACGTAGTGTTGAAATATTTTTAGTGAAAAAAATTTTTTCCCACCCACGGAGCTAGTTTTTTGGGGGGTAAACCCCTTTCGACCAAAAATCGCGATTTTCGAAAATTCACCACGGCCACAAAAATAGAGATATCCGGATTTTTCTTACGCCATTCTTCTCGTCTCGGCGAGGTCTTCAAAAAGTTCCTGGCACTATTTTCTGTAGGACTAACGCGAACCGAGCTACAGATGCGCGAAAAGTCGTTTTTTCGCGTTTTCACGAACCCATCGAAATTTACGATGTATCTAATTCCGGTCATTTTTAATCGTTTCCGAAGTTCTAAAAACCTATGTCGATCGTAAATTTCCCGTACAACAAGAAAATACCGGTTTCGCTTTTGATTTTTGAGATTTTATCGACCTTAAGCGGGAAAATCGTTATTTTCGGTTTTTCGCACTTTTCTCCCAGAGTTTTTGAGCTATCGGGAAAAAATGCCATATAATTTTCATCGGGACGAAATTGCCTATCGAATGGCATTTGTGAAATTTTCCTGCGGTAAAATTTTTTATTTTCCAACCCCCCGAGTCCCAAGGTTGAACATTAGGGTCGAAAAATCGACCTTTTTGAATTTCATCTTTTTTCCAAACTCTTAAAATCTATATCGATCGGAAATCGTGCGCTGATCACGAATCCATTGGGTAGTTTTGACGTCGGGTAATAATTTATATGTGAAAAAGTGAAAAAACGTGAAATTTCAGCGTTTTTCGGGGATTTTGGACATTAGATTCGAACTATCGAACGAATAACCATGATTTTCGTAATGCGCGGGAAATTTCCGATCGAATAACGTAGTGTTGAAATATTTTTAGTGAAAAAAATTTTTTCCCACCCACGGAGCTAGTTTTTTGGGGGGTAAACCCCTTTCGACCAAAAATCGCGATTTTCGAAAATTCACCACGGCCACAAAAATAGAGATATCCGGATTTTTCTTACGCCATTCTTCTCGTCTCGGCGAGGTCTTCAAAAAGTTCCTGGCACTATTTTCTGTAGGACTAACGCGAACCGAGCTACAGATGCGCGAAAAGTCGTTTTTTCGCGTTTTCACGAACCCATCGAAATTTACGATGTATCTAATTCCGGTCATTTTTAATCGTTTCCGAAGTTCTAAAAACCTATGTCGATCGTAAATTTCCCGTACAACAAGAAAATACCGGTTTCGCTTTTGATTTTTGAGATTTTATCGACCTTAAGCGGGAAAATCGTTATTTTCGGTTTTTCGCACTTTTCTCCCAGAGTTTTTGAGCTATCGGGAAAAAATGCCATATAATTTTCATCGGGACGAAATTGCCTATCGAATGGCATTTGTGAAATTTTCCTGCGGTAAAATTTTTTATTTTCCAACCCCCCGAGTCCCAAGGTTGAACATTAGGGTCGAAAAATCGACCTTTTTGAATTTCATCTTTTTTCCAAACTCTTAAAATCTATATCGATCGGAAATCGCGCGCTGATCACGAATCCATTGGGTAGTTTTGACGTCGGGTAATAATTTATATGTGAAAAAGTGAAAAAACGTGAAATTTCAGCGTTTTTCGGGGATTTTGGACATTAGATTCGAACTATCGAACGAATAACCATGATTTTCGTAATGCGCGAGAAATTTCCGATCGAATAACGTAGTGTTGAAATATTTTTAGTGAAAAAAATTTTTTCCCACCCACGGAGCTAGTTTTTTGGGGGGTAAACCCCTTTCGACCAAAAATCGCGATTTTCGAAAATTCACCACGGCCACAAAAATAGAGATATCCGGATTTTTCTTACGCCATTCTTCTCGTCTCGGCGAGGTCTTCAAAAAGTTCCTGGCACTATTTTCTGTAGGACTAACGCGAACCGAGCTACAGATGCGCGAAAAGTCGTTTTTTCGCGTTTTCACGAACCCATCGAAATTTACGATGTATCTAATTCCGGTCATTTTTAATCGTTTCCGAAGTTCTAAAAACCTATGTCGATCGTAAATTTCCCGTACAACAAGAAAATACCGGTTTCGCTTTTGATTTTTGAGATTTTATCGACCTTAAGCGGGAAAATCGTTATTTTCGGTTTTTCGCACTTTTCTCCCAGAGTTTTTGAGCTATCGGGAAAAAATGCCATATAATTTTCATCGGGACGAAATTGCCTATCGAATGGCATTTGTGAAATTTTCCTGCGGTAAAATTTTTTATTTTCCAACCCCCCGAGTCCCAAGGTTGAACATTAGGGTCGAAAAATCGACCTTTTTGAATTTCATCTTTTTTCCAAACTCTTAAAATCTATATCGATCGGAAATCGCGCGCTGATCACGAATCCATTGGGTAGTTTTGACGTCGGGTAATAATTTATATGTGAAAAAGTGAAAAAACGTGAAATTTCAGCGTTTTTCGGGGATTTTGGACATTAGATTCGAACTATCGAACGAATAACCATGATTTTCGTAATGCGCGGGAAATTTCCGATCGAATAACGTAGTGTTGAAATATTTTTAGTGAACAAAATTTTTTCCCACCCACGGAGCTAGTTTTTTGGGGGGTAAACCCCTTTCGACCAAAAATCGCGATTTTCGAAAATTCACCACGGCCACAAAAAGAGAGATATCCGGATTTTTCTTACGCCATTCTTCTCGTCTCGGCGAGGTCTTCAAAAAGTTCCTAGCACTATTTTCTGTAGGACTAACGCGAACCGAGCTACAGATGCGCGAAAAGTCGTTTTTTCGCGTTTTCACGAACCCATCGAAATTTACGATGTATCTAATTCCGGTCATTTTTAATCGTTTCCGAAGTTCTAAAAACCTATGTCGATCGTAAATTTCCCGTACAACAAGAAAATACCGGTTTCGCTTTTGATTTTTGAGATTTTATCGACCTTAAGCGGGAAAATCGTTATTTTCGGTTTTTCGCACTTTTCTCCCAGAGTTTTTGAGCTATCGGGAAAAAATGCCATATAATTTTCATCGGGACGAAATTGCCTATCGAATGGCATTTGTGAAATTTTCCTGCGGTAAAATTTTTTATTTTCCAACCCCCCGAGTCCCAAGGTTGAACATTAGGGTCGAAAAATCGACCTTTTTGAATTTCATCTTTTTTCCAAACTCTTAAAATCTATATCGATCGGAAATCGCGCGCTGATCACGAATCCATTGGGTAGTTTTGACGTCGGGTAATAATTTATATGTGAAAAAGTGAAAAAACGTGAAATTTCAGCGTTTTTCGGCGATTTTGGACATTAGATTCGAACTATCGAACGAATAACCATGATTTTCGTAATGCGCGGGAAATTTCCGATCGAATAACGTAGTGTTGAAATATTTTTAGTGAACAAAATTTTTTCCCACCCACGGAGCTAGTTTTTTGGGGGGTAAACCCCTTTCGACCAAAAATCGCGATTTTCGAAAATTCACCACGGCCACAAAAATAGAGATATCCGGATTTTTCTTACGCCATTCTTCTCGTCTCGGCGAGGTCTTCAAAAAGTTCCTAGCACTATTTTCTGTAGGACTAACGCGAACCGAGCTACAGATGCGCGAAAAGTCGTTTTTTCGCGTTTTCACGAACCCATCGAAATTTACGATGTATCTAATTCCGGTCATTTTTAATCGTTTCCGAAGTTCTAAAAACCTATGTCGATCGTAAATTTCCCGTACAACAAGAAAATACCGGTTTCGCTTTTGATTTTTGAGATTTTATCGACCTTAAGCGGGAAAATCGTTATTTTCGGTTTTTCGCACTTTTCTCCCAGAGTTTTTGAGCTATCGGGAAAAAATGCCATATAATTTTCATCGGGACGAAATTGCCTATCGAATGGCATTTGTGAAATTTTCCTGCGGTAAAATTTTTTATTTTCCAACCCCCCGAGTCCCAAGGTTGAACATTAGGGTCGAAAAATCGACCTTTTTGAATTTCATCTTTTTTCCAAACTCTTAAAATCTATATCGATCGGAAATCGTGCGCTGATCACGAATCCATTGGGTAGTTTTGACGTCGGGTAATAATTTATATGTGAAAAAGTGAAAAAACGTGAAATTTCAGCGTTTTTCGGGGATTTTGGACATTAGATTCGAACTATCGAACGAATAACCATGATTTTCGTAATGCGCGGGAAATTTCCGATCGAATAACGTAGTGTTGAAATATTTTTAGTGAAACAAATTTTTTCCCACCCACGGAGCTAGTTTTTTGGGGGGTAAACCCCTTTCGACCAAAAATCGCGATTTTCGAAAATTCAGCACGGCCACAAAAATAGAGATATCCGGATTTTTCTTACGCCATTCTTCTCGTCTCGGCGAGGTCTTCAAAAAGTTCCTAGCACTATTTTCTGTAGGACTAACGCGAACCGAGCTACAGATGCGCGAAAAGTCGTTTTTTCGCGTTTTCACGAACCCATCGAAATTTACGATGTATCTAATTCCGGTCATTTTTAATCGTTTCCGAAGTTCTAAAAACCTATGTCGATCGTAAATTTCCCGTACAACAAGAAAATACCGGTTTCGCTTTTGATTTTTGAGATTTTATCGACCTTAAGCGGGAAAATCGTTATTTTCGGTTTTTCGCACTTTTCTCCCAGAGTTTTTGAGCTATCGGGAAAAAATGCCATATAATTTTCATCGGGACGAAATTGCCTATCGAATGGCATTTGTGAAATTTTCCTGCGGTAAAATTTTTTATTTTCCAACCCCCCGAGTCCCAAGGTTGAACATTAGGGTCGAAAAATCGACCTTTTTGAATTTCATCTTTTTTCCAAACTCTTAAAATCTATATCGATCGGAAATCGCGCGCTGATCACGAATCCATTGGGTAGTTTTGACGTCGGGTAATAATTTATATGTGAAAAAGTGAAAAAACGTGAAATTTCAGCGTTTTTCGGCGATTTTGGACATTAGATTCGAACTATCGAACGAATAACCATGATTTTCGTAATGCGCGGGAAATTTCCGATCGAATAACGTAGTGTTGAAATATTTTTAGTGAAAAAAATTTTTTCCCACCCACGGAGCTAGTTTTTTGGGGGGTAAACCCCTTTCGACCAAAAATCGCGATTTTCGAAAATTCAGCACGGCCACAAAAATAGAGATATCCGGATTTTTCTTACGCCATTCTTCTCGTCTCGGCGAGGTCTTCAAAAAGTTCCTAGCACTATTTTCTGTAGGACTAACGCGAACCGAGCTACAGATGCGCGAAAAGTCGTTTTTTCGCGTTTTCACGAACCCATCGAAATTTACGATGTATCTAATTCCGGTCATTTTTAATCGTTTCCGAAGTTCTAAAAACCTATGTCGATCGTAAATTTCCCGTACAACAAGAAAATACCGGTTTCGCTTTTGATTTTTGAGATTTTATCGACCTTAAGCGGGAAAATCGTTATTTTCGGTTTTTCGCACTTTTCTCCCAGAGTTTTTGAGCTATCGGGAAAAAATGCCATATAATTTTCATCGGGACGAAATTGCCTATCGAATGGCATTTGTGAAATTTTCCTGCGGTAAAATTTTTTATTTTCCAACCCCCCGAGTCCCAAGGTTGAACATTAGGGTCGAAAAATCGACCTTTTTGAATTTCATCTTTTTTCCAAACTCTTAAAATCTATATCGATCGGAAATCGTGCGCTGATCACGAATCCATTGGGTAGTTTTGACGTCGGGTAATAATTTATATGTGAAAAAGTGAAAAAACGTGAAATTTCAGCGTTTTTCGGGGATTTTGGACATTAGATTCGAACTATCGAACGAATAACCATGATTTTCGTAATGCGCGGGAAATTTCCGATCGAATAACGTAGTGTTGAAATATTTTTAGTGAAAAAAATTTTTTCCCACCCACGGAGCTAGTTTTTTGGGGGGTAAACCCCTTTCGACCAAAAATCGCGATTTTCGAAAATTCACCACGGCCACAAAAATAGAGATATCCGGATTTTTCTTACGCCATTCTTCTCGTCTCGGCGAGGTCTTCAAAAAGTTCCTGGCACTATTTTCTGTAGGACTAACGCGAACCGAGCTACAGATGCGCGAAAAGTCGTTTTTTCGCGTTTTCACGAACCCATCGAAATTTACGATGTATCTAATTCCGGTCATTTTTAATCGTTTCCGAAGTTCTAAAAACCTATGTCGATCGTAAATTTCCCGTACAACAAGAAAATACCGGTTTCGCTTTTGATTTTTGAGATTTTATCGACCTTAAGCGGGAAAATCGTTATTTTCGGTTTTTCGCACTTTTCTCCCAGAGTTTTTGAGCTATCGGGAAAAAATGCCATATAATTTTCATCGGGACGAAATTGCCTATCGAATGGCATTTGTGAAATTTTCCTGCGGTAAAATTTTTTATTTTCCAACCCCCCGAGTCCCAAGGTTGAACATTAGGGTCGAAAAATCGACCTTTTTGAATTTCATCTTTTTTCCAAACTCTTAAAATCTATATCGATCGGAAATCGTGCGCTGATCACGAATCCATTGGGTAGTTTTGACGTCGGGTAATAATTTATATGTGAAAAAGTGAAAAAACGTGAAATTTCAGCGTTTTTCGGGGATTTTGGACATTAGATTCGAACTATCGAACGAATAACCATGATTTTCGTAATGCGCGGGAAATTTCCGATCGAATAACGTAGTGTTGAAATATTTTTAGTGAAAAAAATTTTTTCCCACCCACGGAGCTAGTTTTTTGGGGGGTAAACCCCTTTCGACCAAAAATCGCGATTTTCGAAAATTCACCACGGCCACAAAAATAGAGATATCCGGATTTTTCTTACGCCATTCTTCTCGTCTCGGCGAGGTCTTCAAAAAGTTCCTGGCACTATTTTCTGTAGGACTAACGCGAACCGAGCTACAGATGCGCGAAAAGTCGTTTTTTCGCGTTTTCACGAACCCATCGAAATTTACGATGTATCTAATTCCGGTCATTTTTAATCGTTTCCGAAGTTCTAAAAACCTATGTCGATCGTAAATTTCCCGTACAACAAGAAAATACCGGTTTCGCTTTTGATTTTTGAGATTTTATCGACCTTAAGCGGGAAAATCGTTATTTTCGGTTTTTCGCACTTTTCTCCCAGAGTTTTTGAGCTATCGGGAAAAAATGCCATATAATTTTCATCGGGACGAAATTGCCTATCGAATGGCATTTGTGAAATTTTCCTGCGGTAAAATTTTTTATTTTCCAACCCCCCGAGTCCCAAGGTTGAACATTAGGGTCGAAAAATCGACCTTTTTGAATTTCATCTTTTTTCCAAACTCTTAAAATCTATATCGATCGGAAATCGCGCGCTGATCACGAATCCATTGGGTAGTTTTGACGTCGGGTAATAATTTATATGTGAAAAAGTGAAAAAACGTGAAATTTCAGCGTTTTTCGGGGATTTTGGACATTAGATTCGAACTATCGAACGAATAACCATGATTTTCGTAATGCGCGAGAAATTTCCGATCGAATAACGTAGTGTTGAAATATTTTTAGTGAAAAAAATTTTTTCCCACCCACGGAGCTAGTTTTTTGGGGGGTAAACCCCTTTCGACCAAAAATCGCGATTTTCGAAAATTCACCACGGCCACAAAAATAGAGATATCCGGATTTTTCTTACGCCATTCTTCTCGTCTCGGCGAGGTCTTCAAAAAGTTCCTAGCACTATTTTCTGTAGGACTAACGCGAACCGAGCTACAGATGCGCGAAAAGTCGTTTTTTCGCGTTTTCACGAACCCATCGAAATTTACGATGTATCTAATTCCGGTCATTTTTAATCGTTTCCGAAGTTCTAAAAACCTATGTCGATCGTAAATTTCCCGTACAACAAGAAAATACCGGTTTCGCTTTTGATTTTTGAGATTTTATCGACCTTAAGCGGGAAAATCGTTATTTTCGGTTTTTCGCACTTTTCTCCCAGAGTTTTTGAGCTATCGGGAAAAAATGCCATATAATTTTCATCGGGACGAAATTGCCTATCGAATGGCATTTGTGAAATTTTCCTGCGGTAAAATTTTTTATTTTCCAACCCCCCGAGTCCCAAGGTTGAACATTAGGGTCGAAAAATCGACCTTTTTGAATTTCATCTTTTTTCCAAACTCTTAAAATCTATATCGATCGGAAATCGTGCGCTGATCACGAATCCATTGGGTAGTTTTGACGTCGGGTAATAATTTATATGTGAAAAAGTGAAAAAACGTGAAATTTCAGCGTTTTTCGGGGATTTTGGACATTAGATTCGAACTATCGAACGAATAACCATGATTTTCGTAATGCGCGGGAAATTTCCGATCGAATAACGTAGTGTTGAAATATTTTTAGTGAAAAAAATTTTTTCCCACCCACGGAGCTAGTTTTTTGGGGGGTAAACCCCTTTCGACCAAAAATCGCGATTTTCGAAAATTCACCACGGCCACAAAAATAGAGATATCCGGATTTTTCTTACGCCATTCTTCTCGTCTCGGCGAGGTCTTCAAAAAGTTCCTGGCACTATTTTCTGTAGGACTAACGCGAACCGAGCTACAGATGCGCGAAAAGTCGTTTTTTCGCGTTTTCACGAACCCATCGAAATTTACGATGTATCTAATTCCGGTCATTTTTAATCGTTTCCGAAGTTCTAAAAACCTATGTCGATCGTAAATTTCCCGTACAACAAGAAAATACCGGTTTCGCTTTTGATTTTTGAGATTTTATCGACCTTAAGCGGGAAAATCGTTATTTTCGGTTTTTCGCACTTTTCTCCCAGAGTTTTTGAGCTATCGGGAAAAAATGCCATATAATTTTCATCGGGACGAAATTGCCTATCGAATGGCATTTGTGAAATTTTCCTGCGGTAAAATTTTTTATTTTCCAACCCCCCGAGTCCCAAGGTTGAACATTAGGGTCGAAAAATCGACCTTTTTGAATTTCATCTTTTTTCCAAACTCTTAAAATCTATATCGATCGGAAATCGTGCGCTGATCACGAATCCATTGGGTAGTTTTGACGTCGGGTAATAATTTATATGTGAAAAAGTGAAAAAACGTGAAATTTCAGCGTTTTTCGGGGATTTTGGACATTAGATTCGAACTATCGAACGAATAACCATGATTTTCGTAATGCGCGGGAAATTTCCGATCGAATAACGTAGTGTTGAAATATTTTTAGTGAAAAAAATTTTTTCCCACCCACGGAGCTAGTTTTTTGGGGGGTAAACCCCTTTCGACCAAAAATCGCGATTTTCGAAAATTCACCACGGCCACAAAAATAGAGATATCCGCATTTTTCTTACGCCATTCTTCTCGTCTCGGCGAGGTCTTCAAAAAGTTCCTAGCACTATTTTCTGTAGGACTAACGCGAACCGAGCTACAGATGCGCGAAAAGTCGTTTTTTCGCGTTTTCACGAACCCATCGAAATTTACGATGTATCTAATTCCGGTCATTTTTAATCGTTTCCGAAGTTCTAAAAACCTATGTCGATCGTAAATTTCCCGTACAACAAGAAAATACCGGTTTCGCTTTTGATTTTTGAGATTTTATCGACCTTAAGCGGGAAAATCGTTATTTTCGGTTTTTCGCACTTTTCTCCCAGAGTTTTTGAGCTATCGGGAAAAAATGCCATATAATTTTCATCGGGACGAAATTGCCTATCGAATGGCATTTGTGAAATTTTCCTGCGGTAAAATTTTTTATTTTCCAACCCCCCGAGTCCCAAGGTTGAACATTAGGGTCGAAAAATCGACCTTTTTGAATTTCATCTTTTTTCCAAACTCTTAAAATCTATATCGATCGGAAATCGTGCGCTGATCACGAATCCATTGGGTAGTTTTGACGTCGGGTAATAATTTATATGTGAAAAAGTGAAAAAACGTGAAATTTCAGCGTTTTTCGGGGATTTTGGACATTAGATTCGAACTATCGAACGAATAACCATGATTTTCGTAATGCGCGGGAAATTTCCGATCGAATAACGTAGTGTTGAAATATTTTTAGTGAAAAAAATTTTTTCCCACCCACGGAGCTAGTTTTTTGGGGGGTAAACCCCTTTCGACCAAAAATCGCGATTTTCGAAAATTCACCACGGCCACAAAAATAGAGATATCCGGATTTTTCTTACGCCATTCTTCTCGTCTCGGCGAGGTCTTCAAAAAGTTCCTGGCACTATTTTCTGTAGGACTAACGCGAACCGAGCTACAGATGCGCGAAAAGTCGTTTTTTCGCGTTTTCACGAACCCATCGAAATTTACGATGTATCTAATTCCGGTCATTTTTAATCGTTTCCGAAGTTCTAAAAACCTATGTCGATCGTAAATTTCCCGTACAACAAGAAAATACCGGTTTCGCTTTTGATTTTTGAGATTTTATCGACCTTAAGCGGGAAAATCGTTATTTTCGGTTTTTCGCACTTTTCTCCCAGAGTTTTTGAGCTATCGGGAAAAAATGCCATATAATTTTCATCGGGACGAAATTGCCTATCGAATGGCATTTGTGAAATTTTCCTGCGGTAACATTTTTTATTTTCCAACCCCCCGAGTCCCAAGGTTGAACATTAGGGTCGAAAAATCGACCTTTTTGAATTTCATCTTTTTTCCAAACTCTTAAAATCTATATCGATCGGAAATCGTGCGCTGATCACGAATCCATTGGGTAGTTTTGACGTCGGGTAATAATTTATATGTGAAAAAGTGAAAAAACGTGAAATTTCAGCGTTTTTCGGGGATTTTGGACATTAGATTCGAACTATCGAACGAATAACCATGATTTTCGTAATGCGCGGGAAATTTCCGATCGAATAACGTAGTGTTGAAATATTTTTAGTGAAAAAAATTTTTTCCCACCCACGGAGCTAGTTTTTTGGGGGGTAAACCCCTTTCGACCAAAAATCGCGATTTTCGAAAATTCACCACGGCCACAAAAATAGAGATATCCGGATTTTTCTTACGCCATTCTTCTCGTCTCGGCGAGGTCTTCAAAAAGTTCCTAGCACTATTTTCTGTAGGACTAACGCGAACCGAGCTACAGATGCGCGAAAAGTCGTTTTTTCGCGTTTTCACGAACCCATCGAAATTTACGATGTATCTAATTCCGGTCATTTTTAATCGTTTCCGAAGTTCTAAAAACCTATGTCGATCGTAAATTTCCCGTACAACAAGAAAATACCGGTTTCGCTTTTGATTTTTGAGATTTTATCGACCTTAAGCGGGAAAATCGTTATTTTCGGTTTTTCGCACTTTTCTCCCAGAGTTTTTGAGCTATCGGGAAAAAATGCCATATAATTTTCATCGGGACGAAATTGCCTATCGAATGGCATTTGTGAAATTTTCCTGCGGTAAAATTTTTTATTTTCCAACCCCCCGAGTCCCAAGGTTGAACATTAGGGTCGAAAAATCGACCTTTTTGAATTTCATCTTTTTTCCAAACTCTTAAAATCTATATCGATCGGAAATCGTGCGCTGATCACGAATCCATTGGGTAGTTTTGACGTCGGGTAATAATTTATATGTGAAAAAGTGAAAAAACGTGAAATTTCAGCGTTTTTCGGGGATTTTGGACATTAGATTCGAACTATCGAACGAATAACCATGATTTTCGTAATGCGCGGGAAATTTCCGATCGAATAACGTAGTGTTGAAATATTTTTAGTGAAAAAAATTTTTTCCCACCCACGGAGCTAGTTTTTTGGGGGGTAAACCCCTTTCGACCAAAAATCGCGATTTTCGAAAATTCACCACGGCCACAAAAATAGAGATATCCGGATTTTTCTTACGCCATTCTTCTCGTCTCGGCGAGGTCTTCAAAAAGTTCCTGGCACTATTTTCTGTAGGACTAACGCGAACCGAGCTACAGATGCGCGAAAAGTCGTTTTTTCGCGTTTTCACGAACCCATCGAAATTTACGATGTATCTAATTCCGGTCATTTTTAATCGTTTCCGAAGTTCTAAAAACCTATGTCGATCGTAAATTTCCCGTACAACAAGAAAATACCGGTTTCGCTTTTGATTTTTGAGATTTTATCGACCTTAAGCGGGAAAATCGTTATTTTCGGTTTTTCGCACTTTTCTCCCAGAGTTTTTGAGCTATCGGGAAAAAATGCCATATAATTTTCATCGGGACGAAATTGCCTATCGAATGGCATTTGTGAAATTTTCCTGCGGTAAAATTTTTTATTTTCCAACCCCCCGAGTCCCAAGGTTGAACATTAGGGTCGAAAAATCGACCTTTTTGAATTTCATCTTTTTTCCAAACTCTTAAAATCTATATCGATCGGAAATCGTGCGCTGATCACGAATCCATTGGGTAGTTTTGACGTCGGGTAATAATTTATATGTGAAAAAGTGAAAAAACGTGAAATTTCAGCGTTTTTCGGGGATTTTGGACATTAGATTCGAACTATCGAACGAATAACCATGATTTTCGTAATGCGCGGGAAATTTCCGATCGAATAACGTAGTGTTGAAATATTTTTAGTGAAACAAATTTTTTCCCACCCACGGAGCTAGTTTTTTGGGGGGTAAACCCCTTTCGACCAAAAATCGCGATTTTCGAAAATTCACCACGGCCACAAAAATAGAGATATCCGGATTTTTCTTACGCCATTCTTCTCGTCTCGGCGAGGTCTTCAAAAAGTTCCTAGCACTATTTTCTGTAGGACTAACGCGAACCGAGCTACAGATGCGCGAAAAGTCGTTTTTTCGCGTTTTCACGAACCCATCGAAATTTACGATGTATCTAATTCCGGTCATTTTTAATCGTTTCCGAAGTTCTAAAAACCTATGTCGATCGTAAATTTCCCGTACAACAAGAAAATACCGGTTTCGCTTTTGATTTTTGAGATTTTATCGACCTTAAGCGGGAAAATCGTTATTTTCGGTTTTTCGCACTTTTCTCCCAGAGTTTTTGAGCTATCGGGAAAAAATGCCATATAATTTTCATCGGGACGAAATTGCCTATCGAATGGCATTTGTGAAATTTTCCTGCGGTAAAATTTTTTATTTTCCAACCCCCCGAGTCCCAAGGTTGAACATTAGGGTCGAAAAATCGACCTTTTTGAATTTCATCTTTTTTCCAAACTCTTAAAATCTATATCGATCGGAAATCGCGCGCTGATCACGAATCCATTGGGTAGTTTTGACGTCGGGTAATAATTTATATGTGAAAAAGTGAAAAAACGTGAAATTTCAGCGTTTTTCGGCGATTTTGGACATTAGATTCGAACTATCGAACCAATAACCATGATTTTCGTAATTCGCGGGAAATTTCCGATCGAATAACGTAGTGTTGAAATATTTTTAGTGAACAAAATTTTTTCCCACCCGCGGAGCTAGTTTTTTGGGGGGTAAACCCCTTTCGACCAAAAATCGCGATTTTCGAAAATTCACCACGGCCACAAAAATAGAGATATCCGGATTTTTCTTACGCCATTCTTCTCGTCTCGGCGAGGTCTTCAAAAAGTTCCTGGCACTATTTTCTGTAGGACTAACGCGAACCGAGCTACAGATGCGCGAAAAGTCGTTTTTTCGCGTTTTCACGAACCCATCGAAATTTACGATGTATCTAATTCCGGTCATTTTTAATCGTTTCCGAAGTTCTAAAAACCTATGTCGATCGTAAATTTCCCGTACAACAAGAAAATACCGGTTTCGCTTTTGATTTTTGAGATTTTATCGACCTTAAGCGGGAAAATCGTTATTTTCGGTTTTTCGCACTTTTCTCCCAGAGTTTTTGAGCTATCGGGAAAAAATGCCATATAATTTTCATCGGGACGAAATTGCCTATCGAATGGCATTTGTGAAATTTTCCTGCGGTAAAATTTTTTATTTTCCAACCCCCCGAGTCCCAAGGTTGAACATTAGGGTCGAAAAATCGACCTTTTTGAATTTCATCTTTTTTCCAAACTCTTAAAATCTATATCGATCGGAAATCGTGCGCTGATCACGAATCCATTGGGTAGTTTTGACGTCGGGTAATAATTTATATGTGAAAAAGTGAAAAAACGTGAAATTTCAGCGTTTTTCGGGGATTTTGGACATTAGATTCGAACTATCGAACGAATAACCATGATTTTCGTAATGCGCGGGAAATTTCCGATCGAATAACGTAGTGTTGAAATATTTTTAGTGAAAAAAATTTTTTCCCACCCACGGAGCTAGTTTTTTGGGGGGTAAACCCCTTTCGACCAAAAATCGCGATTTTCGAAAATTCACCACGGCCACAAAAATAGAGATATCCGGATTTTTCTTACGCCATTCTTCTCGTCTCGGCGAGGTCTTCAAAAAGTTCCTAGCACTATTTTCTGTAGGACTAACGCGAACCGAGCTACAGATGCGCGAAAAGTCGTTTTTTCGCGTTTTCACGAACCCATCGAAATTTACGATGTATCTAATTCCGGTCATTTTTAATCGTTTCCGAAGTTCTAAAAACCTATGTCGATCGTAAATTTCCCGTACAACAAGAAAATACCGGTTTCGCTTTTGATTTTTGAGATTTTATCGACCTTAAGCGGGAAAATCGTTATTTTCGGTTTTTCGCACTTTTCTCCCAGAGTTTTTGAGCTATCGGGAAAAAATGCCATATAATTTTCATCGGGACGAAATTGCCTATCGAATGGCATTTGTGAAATTTTCCTGCGGTAAAATTTTTTATTTTCCAACCCCCCGAGTCCCAAGGTTGAACATTAGGGTCGAAAAATCGACCTTTTTGAATTTCATCTTTTTTCCAAACTCTTAAAATCTATATCGATCGGAAATCGTGCGCTGATCACGAATCCATTGGGTAGTTTTGACGTCGGGTAATAATTTATATGTGAAAAAGTGAAAAAACGTGAAATTTCAGCGTTTTTCGGGGATTTTGGACATTAGATTCGAACTATCGAACGAATAACCATGATTTTCGTAATGCGCGGGAAATTTCCGATCGAATAACGTAGTGTTGAAATATTTTTAGTGAAAAAAATTTTTTCCCACCCACGGAGCTAGTTTTTTGGGGGGTAAACCCCTTTCGACCAAAAATCGCGATTTTCGAAAATTCACCACGGCCACAAAAATAGAGATATCCGGATTTTTCTTACGCCATTCTTCTCGTCTCGGCGAGGTCTTCAAAAAGTTCCTAGCACTATTTTCTGTAGGACTAACGCGAACCGAGCTACAGATGCGCGAAAAGTCGTTTTTTCGCGTTTTCACGAACCCATCGAAATTTACGATGTATCTAATTCCGGTCATTTTTAATCGTTTCCGAAGTTCTAAAAACCTATGTCGATCGTAAATTTCCCGTACAACAAGAAAATACCGGTTTCGCTTTTGATTTTTGAGATTTTATCGACCTTAAGCGGGAAAATCGTTATTTTCGGTTTTTCGCACTTTTCTCCCAGAGTTTTTGAGCTATCGGGAAAAAATGCCATATAATTTTCATCGGGACGAAATTGCCTATCGAATGGCATTTGTGAAATTTTCCTGCGGTAAAATTTTTTATTTTCCAACCCCCCGAGTCCCAAGGTTGAACATTAGGGTCGAAAAATCGACCTTTTTGAATTTCATCTTTTTTCCAAACTCTTAAAATCTATATCGATCGGAAATCGCGCGCTGATCACGAATCCATTGGGTAGTTTTGACGTCGGGTAATAATTTATATGTGAAAAAGTGAAAAAACGTGAAATTTCAGCGTTTTTCGGCGATTTTGGACATTAGATTCGAACTATCGAACGAATAACCATGATTTTCGTAATGCGCGGGAAATTTCCGATCGAATAACGTAGTGTTGAAATATTTTTAGTGAACAAAATTTTTTCCCACCCACGGAGCTAGTTTTTTGGGGGGTAAACCCCTTTCGACCAAAAATCGCGATTTTCGAAAATTCACCACGGCCACAAAAATAGAGATATCCGGATTTTTCTTACGCCATTCTTCTCGTCTCGGCGAGGTCTTCAAAAAGTTCCTAGCACTATTTTCTGTAGGACTAACGCGAACCGAGCTACAGATGCGCGAAAAGTCGTTTTTTCGCGTTTTCACGAACCCATCGAAATTTACGATGTATCTAATTCCGGTCATTTTTAATCGTTTCCGAAGTTCTAAAAACCTATGTCGATCGTAAATTTCCCGTACAACAAGAAAATACCGGTTTCGCTTTTGATTTTTGAGATTTTATCGACCTTAAGCGGGAAAATCGTTATTTTCGGTTTTTCGCACTTTTCTCCCAGAGTTTTTGAGCTATCGGGAAAAAATGCCATATAATTTTCATCGGGACGAAATTGCCTATCGAATGGCATTTGTGAAATTTTCCTGCGGTAAAATTTTTTATTTTCCAACCCCCCGAGTCCCAAGGTTGAACATTAGGGTCGAAAAATCGACCTTTTTGAATTTCATCTTTTTTCCAAACTCTTAAAATCTATATCGATCGGAAATCGTGCGCTGATCACGAATCCATTGGGTAGTTTTGACGTCGGGTAATAATTTATATGTGAAAAAGTGAAAAAACGTGAAATTTCAGCGTTTTTCGGGGATTTTGGACATTAGATTCGAACTATCGAACGAATAACCATGATTTTCGTAATGCGCGGGAAATTTCCGATCGAATAACGTAGTGTTGAAATATTTTTAGTGAAAAAAATTTTTTCCCACCCACGGAGCTAGTTTTTTGGGGGGTAAACCCCTTTCGACCAAAAATCGCGATTTTCGAAAATTCACCACGGCCACAAAAATAGAGATATCCGGATTTTTCTTACGCCATTCTTCTCGTCTCGGCGAGGTCTTCAAAAAGTTCCTAGCACTATTTTCTGTAGGACTAACGCGAACCGAGCTACAGATGCGCGAAAAGTCGTTTTTTCGCGTTTTCACGAACCCATCGAAATTTACGATGTATCTAATTCCGGTCATTTTTAATCGTTTCCGAAGTTCTAAAAACCTATGTCGATCGTAAATTTCCCGTACAACAAGAAAATACCGGTTTCGCTTTTGATTTTTGAGATTTTATCGACCTTAAGCGGGAAAATCGTTATTTTCGGTTTTTCGCACTTTTCTCCCAGAGTTTTTGAGCTATCGGGAAAAAATGCCATATAATTTTCATCGGGACGAAATTGCCTATCGAATGGCATTTGTGAAATTTTCCTGCGGTAAAATTTTTTATTTTCCAACCCCCCGAGTCCCAAGGTTGAACATTAGGGTCGAAAAATCGACCTTTTTGAATTTCATCTTTTTTCCAAACTCTTAAAATCTATATCGATCGGAAATCGTGCGCTGATCACGAATCCATTGGGTAGTTTTGACGTCGGGTAATAATTTATATGTGAAAAAGTGAAAAAACGTGAAATTTCAGCGTTTTTCGGGGATTTTGGACATTAGATTCGAACTATCGAACGAATAACCATGATTTTCGTAATGCGCGGGAAATTTCCGATCGAATAACGTAGTGTTGAAATATTTTTAGTGAAAAAAATTTTTTCCCACCCACGGAGCTAGTTTTTTGGGGGGTAAACCCCTTTCGACCAAAAATCGCGATTTTCGAAAATTCACCACGGCCACAAAAATAGAGATATCCGGATTTTTCTTACGCCATTCTTCTCGTCTCGGCGAGGTCTTCAAAAAGTTCCTGGCACTATTTTCTGTAGGACTAACGCGAACCGAGCTACAGATGCGCGAAAAGTCGTTTTTTCGCGTTTTCACGAACCCATCGAAATTTACGATGTATCTAATTCCGGTCATTTTTAATCGTTTCCGAAGTTCTAAAAACCTATGTCGATCGTAAATTTCCCGTACAACAAGAAAATACCGGTTTCGCTTTTGATTTTTGAGATTTTATCGACCTTAAGCGGGAAAATCGTTATTTTCGGTTTTTCGCACTTTTCTCCCAGAGTTTTTGAGCTATCGGGAAAAAATGCCATATAATTTTCATCGGGACGAAATTGCCTATCGAATGGCATTTGTGAAATTTTCCTGCGGTAAAATTTTTTATTTTCCAACCCCCCGAGTCCCAAGGTTGAACATTAGGGTCGAAAAATCGACCTTTTTGAATTTCATCTTTTTTCCAAACTCTTAAAATCTATATCGATCGGAAATCGTGCGCTGATCACGAATCCATTGGGTAGTTTTGACGTCGGGTAATAATTTATATGTGAAAAAGTGAAAAAACGTGAAATTTCAGCGTTTTTCGGGGATTTTGGACATTAGATTCGAACTATCGAACGAATAACCATGATTTTCGTAATGCGCGGGAAATTTCCGATCGAATAACGTAGTGTTGAAATATTTTTAGTGAACAAAATTTTTTCCCACCCACGGAGCTAGTTTTTTGGGGGGTAAACCCCTTTCGACCAAAAATCGCGATTTTCGAAAATTCACCACGGCCACAAAAATAGAGATATCCGGATTTTTCTTACGCCATTCTTCTCGTCTCGGCGAGGTCTTCAAAAAGTTCCTGGCACTATTTTCTGTAGGACTAACGCGAACCGAGCTACAGATGCGCGAAAAGTCGTTTTTTCGCGTTTTCACGAACCCATCGAAATTTACGATGTATCTAATTCCGGTCATTTTTAATCGTTTCCGAAGTTCTAAAAACCTATGTCGATCGTAAATTTCCCGTACAACAAGAAAATACCGGTTTCGCTTTTGATTTTTGAGATTTTATCGACCTTAAGCGGGAAAATCGTTATTTTCGGTTTTTCGCACTTTTCTCCCAGAGTTTTTGAGCTATCGGGAAAAAATGCCATATAATTTTCATCGGGACGAAATTGCCTATCGAATGGCATTTGTGAAATTTTCCTGCGGTAAAATTTTTTATTTTCCAACCCCCCGAGTCCCAAGGTTGAACATTAGGGTCGAAAAATCGACCTTTTTGAATTTCATCTTTTTTCCAAACTCTTAAAATCTATATCGATCGGAAATCGTGCGCTGATCACGAATCCATTGGGTAGTTTTGACGTCGGGTAATAATTTATATGTGAAAAAGTGAAAAAACGTGAAATTTCAGCGTTTTTCGGGGATTTTGGACATTAGATTCGAACTATCGAACGAATAACCATGATTTTCGTAATGCGCGGGAAATTTCCGATCGAATAACGTAGTGTTGAAATATTTTTAGTGAACAAAATTTTTTCCCACCCACGGAGCTAGTTTTTTGGGGGGTAAGCCCCTTTCGACCAAAAATCGCGATTTTCGAAAATTCACCACGGCCACAAAAATAGAGATATCCGGATTTTTCTTACGCCATTCTTCTCGTCTCGGCGAGGTCTTCAAAAAGTTCCTAGCACTATTTTCTGTAGGACTAACGCGAACCGAGCTACAGATGCGCGAAAAGTCGTTTTTTCGCGTTTTCACGAACCCATCGAAATTTACGATGTATCTAATTCCGGTCATTTTTAATCGTTTCCGAAGTTCTAAAAACCTATGTCGATCGTAAATTTCCCGTACAACAAGAAAATACCGGTTTCGCTTTTGATTTTTGAGATTTTATCGACCTTAAGCGGGAAAATCGTTATTTTCGGTTTTTCGCACTTTTCTCCCAGAGTTTTTGAGCTATCGGGAAAAAATGCCATATAATTTTCATCGGGACGAAATTGCCTATCGAATGGCATTTGTGAAATTTTCCTGCGGTAAAATTTTTTATTTTCCAACCCCCCGAGTCCCAAGGTTGAACATTAGGGTCGAAAAATCGACCTTTTTGAATTTCATCTTTTTTCCAAACTCTTAAAATCTATATCGATCGGAAATCGTGCGCTGATCACGAATCCATTGGGTAGTTTTGACGTCGGGTAATAATTTATATGTGAAAAAGTGAAAAAACGTGAAATTTCAGCGTTTTTCGGGGATTTTGGACATTAGATTCGAACTATCGAACGAATAACCATGATTTTCGTAATGCGCGGGAAATTTCCGATCGAATAACGTAGTGTTGAAATATTTTTAGTGAAAAAAATTTTTTCCCACCCACGGAGCTAGTTTTTTGGGGGGTAAACCCCTTTCGACCAAAAATCGCGATTTTCGAAAATTCACCACGGCCACAAAAATAGAGATATCCGGATTTTTCTTACGCCATTCTTCTCGTCTCGGCGAGGTCTTCAAAAAGTTCCTAGCACTATTTTCTGTAGGACTAACGCGAACCGAGCTACAGATGCGCGAAAAGTCGTTTTTTCGCGTTTTCACGAACCCATCGAAATTTACGATGTATCTAATTCCGGTCATTTTTAATCGTTTCCGAAGTTCTAAAAACCTATGTCGATCGTAAATTTCCCGTACAACAAGAAAATACCGGTTTCGCTTTTGATTTTTGAGATTTTATCGACCTTAAGCGGGAAAATCGTTATTTTCGGTTTTTCGCACTTTTCTCCCAGAGTTTTTGAGCTATCGGGAAAAAATGCCATATAATTTTCATCGGGACGAAATTGCCTATCGAATGGCATTTGTGAAATTTTCCTGCGGTAAAATTTTTTATTTTCCAACCCCCCGAGTCCCAAGGTTGAACATTAGGGTCGAAAAATCGACCTTTTTGAATTTCATCTTTTTTCCAAACTCTTAAAATCTATATCGATCGGAAATCGCGCGCTGATCACGAATCCATTGGGTAGTTTTGACGTCGGGTAATAATTTATATGTGAAAAAGTGAAAAAACGTGAAATTTCAGCGTTTTTCGGCGATTTTGGACATTAGATTCGAACTATCGAACGAATAACCATGATTTTCGTAATGCGCGGGAAATTTCCGATCGAATAACGTAGTGTTGAAATATTTTTAGTGAACAAAATTTTTTCCCACCCGCGGAGCTAGTTTTTTGGGGGGTAAACCCCTTTCGACCAAAAATCGCGATTTTCGAAAATTCACCACGGCCACAAAAATAGAGATATCCGGATTTTTCTTACGCCATTCTTCTCGTCTCGGCGAGGTCTTCAAAAAGTTCCTGGCACTATTTTCTGTAGGACTAACGCGAACCGAGCTACAGATGCGCGAAAAGTCGTTTTTTCGCGTTTTCACGAACCCATCGAAATTTACGATGTATCTGATTCCGGTCATTTTTAATCGTTTCCGAAGTTCTAAAAACCTATGTCGATCGTAAATTTCCCGTACAACAAGAAAATACCGGTTTCGCTTTTGATTTTTGAGATTTTATCGACCTTAAGCGGGAAAATCGTTATTTTCGGTTTTTCGCACTTTTCTCCCAGAGTTTTTGAGCTATCGGGAAAAAATGCCATATAATTTTCATCGGGACGAAATTGCCTATCGAATGGCATTTGTGAAATTTTCCTGCGGTAAAATTTTTTATTTTCCAACCCCCCGAGTCCCAAGGTTGAACATTAGGGTCGAAAAATCGACCTTTTTGAATTTCATCGTTTTTCCAAACTCTTAAAATCTATATCGATCGGAAATCGTGCGCTGATCACGAATCCATTGGGTAGTTTTGACGTCGGGTAATAATTTATATGTGAAAAAGTGAAAAAACGTGAAATTTCAGCGTTTTTCGGGGATTTTGGACATTAGATTCGAACTATCGAACGAATAACCATGATTTTCGTAATGGGCGGGAAATTTCCGATCGAATAACGTAGTGTTGAAATATTTTTAGTGAAAAAAATTTTTTCCCACCCACGGAGCTAGTTTTTTGGGGGGTAAACCCCTTTCGACCAAAAATCGCGATTTTCGAAAATTCACCACGGCCACAAAAATAGAGATATCCGGATTTTTCTTACGCCATTCTTCTCGTCTCGGCGAGGTCTTCAAAAAGTTCCTAGCACTATTTTCTGTAGGACTAACGCGAACCGAGCTACAGATGCGCGAAAAGTCGTTTTTTCGCGTTTTCACGAACCCATCGAAATTTACGATGTATCTAATTCCGGTCATTTTTAATCGTTTCCGAAGTTCTAAAAACCTATGTCGATCGTAAATTTCCCGTACAACAAGAAAATACCGGTTTCGCTTTTGATTTTTGAGATTTTATCGACCTTAAGCGGGAAAATCGTTATTTTCGGTTTTTCGCACTTTTCTCCCAGAGTTTTTGAGCTATCGGGAAAAAATGCCATATAATTTTCATCGGGACGAAATTGCCTATCGAATGGCATTTGTGAAATTTTCCTGCGGTAAAATTTTTTATTTTCCAACCCCCCGAGTCCCAAGGTTGAACATTAGGGTCGAAAAATCGACCTTTTTGAATTTCATCTTTTTTCCAAACTCTTAAAATCTATATCGATCGGAAATCGCGCGCTGATCACGAATCCATTGGGTAGTTTTGACGTCGGGTAATAATTTATATGTGAAAAAGTGAAAAAACGTGAAATTTCAGCGTTTTTCGGGGATTTTGGACATTAGATTCGAACTATCGAACGAATAACCATGATTTTCGTAATGCGCGGGAAATTTCCGATCGAATAACGTAGTGTTGAAATATTTTTAGTGAAAAAAATTTTTTCCCACCCACGGAGCTAGTTTTTTGGGGGGTAAACCCCTTTCGACCAAAAATCGCGATTTTCGAAAATTCACCACGGCCACAAAAATAGAGATATCCGGATTTTTCTTACGCCATTCTTCTCGTCTCGGCGAGGTCTTCAAAAAGTTCCTGGCACTATTTTCTGTAGGACTAACGCGAACCGAGCTACAGATGCGCGAAAAGTCGTTTTTTCGCGTTTTCGCGAACCCATCGAAATTTACGATGTATCTAATTCCGGTCATTTTTAATCGTTTCCGAAGTTCTAAAAACCTATGTCGATCGTAAATTTCCCGTACAACAAGAAAATACCGGTTTCGCTTTTGATTTTTGAGATTTTATCGACCTTAAGCGGGAAAATCGTTATTTTCGGTTTTTCGCACTTTTCTCCCAGAGTTTTTGAGCTATCGGGAAAAAATGCCATATAATTTTCATCGGGACGAAATTGCCTATCGAATGGCATTTGTGAAATTTTCCTGCGGTAAAATTTTTTATTTTCCAACCCCCCGAGTCCCAAGGTTGAACATTAGGGTCGAAAAATCGACCTTTTTGAATTTCATCTTTTTTCCAAACTCTTAAAATCTATATCGATCGGAAATCGTGCGCTGATCACGAATCCATTGGGTAGTTTTGACGTCGGGTAATAATTTATATGTGAAAAAGTGAAAAAACGTGAAATTTCAGCGTTTTTCGGGGATTTTGGACATTAGATTCGAACTATCGAACGAATAACCATGATTTTCGTAATGCGCGGGAAATTTCCGATCGAATAACGTAGTGTTGAAATATTTTTAGTGAAAAAAATTTTTTCCCACCCACGGAGCTAGTTTTTTGGGGGGTAAACCCCTTTCGACCAAAAATCGCGATTTTCGAAAATTCACCACGGCCACAAAAATAGAGATATCCGCATTTTTCTTACGCCATTCTTCTCGTCTCGGCGAGGTCTTCAAAAAGTTCCTAGCACTATTTTCTGTAGGACTAACGCGAACCGAGCTACAGATGCGCGAAAAGTCGTTTTTTCGCGTTTTCACGAACCCATCGAAATTTACGATGTATCTAATTCCGGTCATTTTTAATCGTTTCCGAAGTTCTAAAAACCTATGTCGATCGTAAATTTCCCGTACAACAAGAAAATACCGGTTTCGCTTTTGATTTTTGAGATTTTATCGACCTTAAGCGGGAAAATCGTTATTTTCGGTTTTTCGCACTTTTCTCCCAGAGTTTTTGAGCTATCGGGAAAAAATGCCATATAATTTTCATCGGGACGAAATTGCCTATCGAATGGCATTTGTGAAATTTTCCTGCGGTAAAATTTTTTATTTTCCAACCCCCCGAGTCCCAAGGTTGAACATTAGGGTCGAAAAATCGACCTTTTTGAATTTCATCTTTTTTCCAAACTCTTAAAATCTATATCGATCGGAAATCGTGCGCTGATCACGAATCCATTGGGTAGTTTTGACGTCGGGTAATAATTTATATGTGAAAAAGTGAAAAAACGTGAAATTTCAGCGTTTTTCGGGGATTTTGGACATTAGATTCGAACTATCGAACGAATAACCATGATTTTCGTAATGCGCGGGAAATTTCCGATCGAATAACGTAGTGTTGAAATATTTTTAGTGAAAAAAATTTTTTCCCACCCACGGAGCTAGTTTTTTGGGGGGTAAACCCCTTTCGACCAAAAATCGCGATTTTCGAAAATTCACCACGGCCACAAAAATAGAGATATCCGGATTTTTCTTACGCCATTCTTCTCGTCTCGGCGAGGTCTTCAAAAAGTTCCTGGCACTATTTTCTGTAGGACTAACGCGAACCGAGCTACAGATGCGCGAAAAGTCGTTTTTTCGCGTTTTCACGAACCCATCGAAATTTACGATGTATCTAATTCCGGTCATTTTTAATCGTTTCCGAAGTTCTAAAAACCTATGTCGATCGTAAATTTCCCGTACAACAAGAAAATACCGGTTTCGCTTTTGATTTTTGAGATTTTATCGACCTTAAGCGGGAAAATCGTTATTTTCGGTTTTTCGCACTTTTCTCCCAGAGTTTTTGAGCTATCGGGAAAAAATGCCATATAATTTTCATCGGGACGAAATTGCCTATCGAATGGCATTTGTGAAATTTTCCTGCGGTAAAATTTTTTATTTTCCAACCCCCCGAGTCCCAAGGTTGAACATTAGGGTCGAAAAATCGACCTTTTTGAATTTCATCTTTTTTCCAAACTCTTAAAATCTATATCGATCGGAAATCGTGCGCTGATCACGAATCCATTGGGTAGTTTTGACGTCGGGTAATAATTTATATGTGAAAAAGTGAAAAAACGTGAAATTTCAGCGTTTTTCGGGGATTTTGGACATTAGATTCGAACTATCGAACGAATAACCATGATTTTCGTAATGCGCGGGAAATTTCCGATCGAATAACGTAGTGTTGAAATATTTTTAGTGAAAAAAAATTTTTCCCACCCACGGAGCTAGTTTTTTGGGGGGTAAACCCCTTTCGACCAAAAATCGCGATTTTCGAAAATTCACCACGGCCACAAAAATAGAGATATCCGGATTTTTCTTACGCCATTCTTCTCGTCTCGGCGAGGTCTTCAAAAAGTTCCTGGCACTATTTTCTGTAGGACTAACGCGAACCGAGCTACAGATGCGCGAAAAGTCGTTTTTTCGCGTTTTCACGAACCCATCGAAATTTACGATGTATCTAATTCCGGTCATTTTTAATCGTTTCCGAAGTTCTAAAAACCTATGTCGATCGTAAATTTCCCGTACAACAAGAAAATACCGGTTTCGCTTTTGATTTTTGAGATTTTATCGACCTTAAGCGGGAAAATCGTTATTTTCGGTTTTTCGCACTTTTCTCCCAGAGTTTTTGAGCTATCGGGAAAAAATGCCATATAATTTTCATCGGGACGAAATTGCCTATCGAATGGCATTTGTGAAATTTTCCTGCGGTAAAATTTTTTATTTTCCAACCCCCCGAGTCCCAAGGTTGAACATTAGGGTCGAAAAATCGACCTTTTTGAATTTCATCTTTTTTCCAAACTCTTAAAATCTATATCGATCGGAAATCGCGCGCTGATCACGAATCCATTGGGTAGTTTTGACGTCGGGTAATAATTTATATGTGAAAAAGTGAAAAAACGTGAAATTTCAGCGTTTTTCGGGGATTTTGGACATTAGATTCGAACTATCGAACGAATAACCATGATTTTCGTAATGCGCGGGAAATTTCCGATCGAATAACGTAGTGTTGAAATATTTTTAGTGAAAAAAATTTTTTCCCACCCACGGAGCTAGTTTTTTGGGGGGTAAACCCCTTTCGACCAAAAATCGCGATTTTCGAAAATTCACCACGGCCACAAAAATAGAGATATCCGGATTTTTCTTACGCCATTCTTCTCGTCTCGGCGAGGTCTTCAAAAAGTTCCTAGCACTATTTTCTGTAGGACTAACGCGAACCGAGCTACAGATGCGCGAAAAGTCGTTTTTTCGCGTTTTCACGAACCCATCGAAATTTACGATGTATCTAATTCCGGTCATTTTTAATCGTTTCCGAAGTTCTAAAAACCTATGTCGATCGTAAATTTCCCGTACAACAAGAAAATACCGGTTTCGCTTTTGATTTTTGAGATTTTATCGACCTTAAGCGGGAAAATCGTTATTTTCGGTTTTTCGCACTTTTCTCCCAGAGTTTTTGAGCTATCGGGAAAAAATGCCATATAATTTTCATCGGGACGAAATTGCCTATCGAATGGCATTTGTGAAATTTTCCTGCGGTAAAATTTTTTATTTTCCAACCCCCCGAGTCCCAAGGTTGAACATTAGGGTCGAAAAATCGACCTTTTTGAATTTCATCTTTTTTCCAAACTCTTAAAATCTATATCGATCGGAAATCGTGCGCTGATCACGAATCCATTGGGTAGTTTTGACGTCGGGTAATAATTTATATGTGAAAAAGTGAAAAAACGTGAAATTTCAGCGTTTTTCGGGGATTTTGGACATTAGATTCGAACTATCGAACGAATAACCATGATTTTCGTAATGCGCGGGAAATTTCCGATCGAATAACGTAGTGTTGAAATATTTTTAGTGAAAAAAATTTTTTCCCACCCACGGAGCTAGTTTTTTGGGGGGTAAACCCCTTTCGACCAAAAATCGCGATTTTCGAAAATTCACCACGGCCACAAAAATAGAGATATCCGGATTTTTCTTACGCCATTCTTCTCGTCTCGGCGAGGTCTTCAAAAAGTTCCTGGCACTATTTTCTGTAGGACTAACGCGAACCGAGCTACAGATGCGCGAAAAGTCGTTTTTTCGCGTTTTCACGAACCCATCGAAATTTACGATGTATCTAATTCCGGTCATTTTTAATCGTTTCCGAAGTTCTAAAAACCTATGTCGATCGTAAATTTCCCGTACAACAAGAAAATACCGGTTTCGCTTTTGATTTTTGAGATTTTATCGACCTTAAGCGGGAAAATCGTTATTTTCGGTTTTTCGCACTTTTCTCCCAGAGTTTTTGAGCTATCGGGAAAAAATGCCATATAATTTTCATCGGGACGAAATTGCCTATCGAATGGCATTTGTGAAATTTTCCTGCGGTAAAATTTTTTATTTTCCAACCCCCCGAGTCCCAAGGTTGAACATTAGGGTCGAAAAATCGACCTTTTTGAATTTCATCTTTTTTCCAAACTCTTAAAATCTATATCGATCGGAAATCGTGCGCTGATCACGAATCCATTGGGTAGTTTTGACGTCGGGTAATAATTTATATGTGAAAAAGTGAAAAAACGTGAAATTTCAGCGTTTTTCGGGGATTTTGGACATTAGATTCGAACTATCGAACGAATAACCATGATTTTCGTAATGCGCGGGAAATTTCCGATCGAATAACGTAGTGTTGAAATATTTTTAGTGAAAAAAATTTTTTCCCACCCACGGAGCTAGTTTTTTGGGGGGTAAACCCCTTTCGACCAAAAATCGCGATTTTCGAAAATTCACCACGGCCACAAAAATAGAGATATCCGGATTTTTCTTACGCCATTCTTCTCGTCTCGGCGAGGTCTTCAAAAAGTTCCTAGCACTATTTTCTGTAGGACTAACGCGAACCGAGCTACAGATGCGCGAAAAGTCGTTTTTTCGCGTTTTCACGAACCCATCGAAATTTACGATGTATCTAATTCCGGTCATTTTTAATCGTTTCCGAAGTTCTAAAAACCTATGTCGATCGTAAATTTCCCGTACAACAAGAAAATACCGGTTTCGCTTTTGATTTTTGAGATTTTATCGACCTTAAGCGGGAAAATCGTTATTTTCGGTTTTTCGCACTTTTCTCCCAGAGTTTTTGAGCTATCGGGAAAAAATGCCATATAATTTTCATCGGGACGAAATTGCCTATCGAATGGCATTTGTGAAATTTTCCTGCGGTAAAATTTTTTATTTTCCAACCCCCCGAGTCCCAAGGTTGAACATTAGGGTCGAAAAATCGACCTTTTTGAATTTCATCTTTTTTCCAAACTCTTAAAATCTATATCGATCGGAAATCGTGCGCTGATCACGAATCCATTGGGTAGTTTTGACGTCGGGTAATAATTTATATGTGAAAAAGTGAAAAAACGTGAAATTTCAGCGTTTTTCGGGGATTTTGGACATTAGATTCGAACTATCGAACGAATAACCATGATTTTCGTAATGCGCGGGAAATTTCCGATCGAATAACGTAGTGTTGAAATATTTTTAGTGAAAAAAATTTTTTCCCACCCACGGGGCTAGTTTTTTGGGGGGTAAACCCCTTTCGACCAAAAATCGCGATTTTCGAAAATTCACCACGGCCACAAAAATAGAGATATCCGGATTTTTCTTACGCCATTCTTCTCGTCTCGGCGAGGTCTTCAAAAAGTTCCTAGCACTATTTTCTGTAGGACTAACGCGAACCGAGCTACAGATGCGCGAAAAGTCGTTTTTTCGCGTTTTCACGAACCCATCGAAATTTACGATGTATCTAATTCCGGTCATTTTTAATCGTTTCCGAAGTTCTAAAAACCTATGTCGATCGTAAATTTCCCGTACAACAAGAAAATACCGGTTTCGCTTTTGATTTTTGAGATTTTATCGACCTTAAGCGGGAAAATCGTTATTTTCGGTTTTTCGCACTTTTCTCCCAGAGTTTTTGAGCTATCGGGAAAAAATGCCATATAATTTTCATCGGGACGAAATTGCCTATCGAATGGCATTTGTGAAATTTTCCTGCGGTAAAATTTTTTATTTTCCAACCCCCCGAGTCCCAAGGTTGAACATTAGGGTCGAAAAATCGACCTTTTTGAATTTCATCTTTTTTCCAAACTCTTAAAATCTATATCGATCGGAAATCGTGCGCTGATCACGAATCCATTGGGTAGTTTTGACGTCGGGTAATAATTTATATGTGAAAAAGTGAAAAAACGTGAAATTGCAGCGTTTTTCGGGGATTTTGGACATTAGATTCGAACTATCGAACGAATAACCATGATTTTCGTAATGCGCGGGAAATTTCCGATCGAATAACGTAGTGTTGAAATATTTTTAGTGAACAAAATTTTTTCCCACCCACGGAGCTAGTTTTTTGGGGGGTAAACCCCTTTCGACCAAAAATCGCGATTTTCGAAAATTCACCACGGCCACAAAAATAGAGATATCCGGATTTTTCTTACGCCATTCTTCTCGTCTCGGCGAGGTCTTCAAAAAGTTCCTGGCACTATTTTCTGTAGGACTAACGCGAACCGAGCTACAGATGCGCGAAAAGTCGTTTTTTCGCGTTTTCACGAACCCATCGAAATTTACGATGTATCTAATTCCGGTCATTTTTAATCGTTTCCGAAGTTCTAAAAACCTATGTCGATCGTAAATTTCCCGTACAACAAGAAAATACCGGTTTCGCTTTTGATTTTTGAGATTTTATCGACCTTAAGCGGGAAAATCGTTATTTTCGGTTTTTCGCACTTTTCTCCCAGAGTTTTTGAGCTATCGGGAAAAAATGCCATATAATTTTCATCGGGACGAAATTGCCTATCGAATGGCATTTGTGAAATTTTCCTGCGGTAAAATTTTTTATTTTCCAACCCCCCGAGTCCCAAGGTTGAACATTAGGGTCGAAAAATCGACCTTTTTGAATTTCATCTTTTTTCCAAACTCTTAAAATCTATATCGATCGGAAATCGTGCGCTGATCACGAATCCATTGGGTAGTTTTGACGTCGGGTAATAATTTATATGTGAAAAAGTGAAAAAACGTGAAATTTCAGCGTTTTTCGGGGATTTTGGACATTAGATTCGAACTATCGAACGAATAACCATGATTTTCGTAATGCGCGGGAAATTTCCGATCGAATAACGTAGTGTTGAAATATTTTTAGTGAAAAAAATTTTTTCCCACCCACGGAGCTAGTTTTTTGGGGGGTAAACCCCTTTCGACCAAAAATCGCGATTTTCGAAAATTCACCACGGCCACAAAAATAGAGATATCCGGATTTTTCTTACGCCATTCTTCTCGTCTCGGCGAGGTCTTCAAAAAGTTCCTAGCACTATTTTCTGTAGGACTAACGCGAACCGAGCTACAGATGCGCGAAAAGTCGTTTTTTCGCGTTTTCACGAACCCATCGAAATTTACGATGTATCTAATTCCGGTCATTTTTAATCGTTTCCGAAGTTCTAAAAACCTATGTCGATCGTAAATTTCCCGTACAACAAGAAAATACCGGTTTCGCTTTTGATTTTTGAGATTTTATCGACCTTAAGCGGGAAAATCGTTATTTTCGGTTTTTCGCACTTTTCTCCCAGAGTTTTTGAGCTATCGGGAAAAAATGCCATATAATTTTCATCGGGACGAAATTGCCTATCGAATGGCATTTGTGAAATTTTCCTGCGGTAAAATTTTTTATTTTCCAACCCCCCGAGTCCCAAGGTTGAACATTAGGGTCGAAAAATCGACCTTTTTGAATTTCATCTTTTTTCCAAACTCTTAAAATCTATATCGATCGGAAATCGTGCGCTGATCACGAATCCATTGGGTAGTTTTGACGTCGGGTAATAATTTATATGTGAAAAAGTGAAAAAACGTGAAATTTCAGCGTTTTTCGGGGATTTTGGACATTAGATTCGAACTATCGAACGAATAACCATGATTTTCGTAATGCGCGGGAAATTTCCGATCGAATAACGTAGTGTTGAAATATTTTTAGTGAACAAAATTTTTTCCCACCCACGGAGCTAGTTTTTTGGGGGGTAAACCCCTTTCGACCAAAAATCGCGATTTTCGAAAATTCACCACGGCCACAAAAATAGAGATATCCGGATTTTTCTTACGCCATTCTTCTCGTCTCGGCGAGGTCTTCAAAAAGTTCCTGGCACTATTTTCTGTAGGACTAACGCGAACCGAGCTACAGATGCGCGAAAAGTCGTTTTTTCGCGTTTTCACGAACCCATCGAAATTTACGATGTATCTAATTCCGGTCATTTTTAATCGTTTCCGAAGTTCTAAAAACCTATGTCGATCGTAAATTTCCCGTACAACAAGAAAATACCGGTTTCGCTTTTGATTTTTGAGATTTTATCGACCTTAAGCGGGAAAATCGTTATTTTCGGTTTTTCGCACTTTTCTCCCAGAGTTTTTGAGCTATCGGGAAAAAATGCCATATAATTTTCATCGGGACGAAATTGCCTATCGAATGGCATTTGTGAAATTTTCCTGCGGTAAAATTTTTTATTTTCCAACCCCCCGAGTCCCAAGGTTGAACATTAGGGTCGAAAAATCGACCTTTTTGAATTTCATCTTTTTTCCAAACTCTTAAAATCTATATCGATCGGAAATCGTGCGCTGATCACGAATCCATTGGGTAGTTTTGACGTCGGGTAATAATTTATATGTGAAAAAGTGAAAAAACGTGAAATTTCAGCGTTTTTCGGGGATTTTGGACATTAGATTCGAACTATCGAACGAATAACCATGATTTTCGTAATGCGCGGGAAATTTCCGATCGAATAACGTAGTGTTGAAATATTTTTAGTGAAAAAAATTTTTTCCCACCCACGGAGCTAGTTTTTTGGGGGGTAAACCCCTTTCGACCAAAAATCGCGATTTTCGAAAATTCACCACGGCCACAGAAATAGAGATATCCGGATTTTTCTTACGCCATTCTTCTCGTCTCGGCGAGGTCTTCAAAAAGTTCCTGGCACTATTTTCTGTAGGACTAACGCGAACCGAGCTACAGATGCGCGAAAAGTCGTTTTTTCGCGTTTTCACGAACCCATCGAAATTTACGATGTATCTAATTCCGGTCATTTTTAATCGTTTCCGAAGTTCTAAAAACCTATGTCGATCGTAAATTTCCCGTACAACAAGAAAATACCGGTTTCGCTTTTGATTTTTGAGATTTTATCGACATTAAGCGGGAAAATCGTTATTTTCGGTTTTTCGCACTTTTCTCCCAGAGTTTTTGAGCTATCGGGAAAAAATGCCATATAATTTTCATCGGGACGAAATTGCCTATCGAATGGCATTTGTGAAATTTTCCTGCGGTAAAATTTTTTATTTTCCAACCCCCCGAGTCCCAAGGTTGAACATTAGGGTCGAAAAATCGACCTTTTTGAATTTCATCTTTTTTCCAAACTCTTAAAATCTATATCGATCGGAAATCGTGCGCTGATCACGAATCCATTGGGTAGTTTTGACGTCGGGTAATAATTTATATGTGAAAAAGTGAAAAAACGTGAAATTTCAGCGTTTTTCGGGGATTTTGGACATTAGATTCGAACTATCGAACGAATAACCATGATTTTCGTAATGCGCGGGAAATTTCCGATCGAATAACGTAGTGTTGAAATATTTTTAGTGAACAAAATTTTTTCCCACCCACGGAGCTAGTTTTTTGGGGGGTAAACCCCTTTCGACCAAAAATCGCGATTTTCGAAAATTCACCACGGCCACAAAAATAGAGATATCCGGATTTTTCTTACGCCATTCTTCTCGTCTCGGCGAGGTCTTCAAAAAGTTCCTGGCACTATTTTCTGTAGGACTAACGCGAACCGAGCTACAGATGCGCGAAAAGTCGTTTTTTCGCGTTTTCACGAACCCATCGAAATTTACGATGTATCTAATTCCGGTCATTTTTAATCGTTTCCGAAGTTCTAAAAACCTATGTCGATCGTAAATTTCCCGTACAACAAGAAAATACCGGTTTCGCTTTTGATTTTTGAGATTTTATCGACCTTAAGCGGGAAAATCGTTATTTTCGGTTTTTCGCACTTTTCTCCCAGAGTTTTTGAGCTATCGGGAAAAAATGCCATATAATTTTCATCGGGACGAAATTGCCTATCGAATGGCATTTGTGAAATTTTCCTGCGGTAAAATTTTTTATTTTCCAACCCCCCGAGTCCCAAGGTTGAACATTAGGGTCGAAAAATCGACCTTTTTGAATTTCATCTTTTTTCCAAACTCTTAAAATCTATATCGATCGGAAATCGTGCGCTGATCACGAATCCATTGGGTAGTTTTGACGTCGGGTAATAATTTATATGTGAAAAAGTGAAAAAACGTGAAATTTCAGCGTTTTTCGGGGATTTTGGACATTAGATTCGAACTATCGAACGAATAACCATGATTTTCGTAATGCGCGGGAAATTTCCGATCGAATAACGTAGTGTTGAAATATTTTTAGTGAAAAAAATTTTTTCCCACCCACGGAGCTAGTTTTTTGGGGGGTAAACCCCTTTCGACCAAAAATCGCGATTTTCGAAAATTCACCACGGCCACAGAAATAGAGATATCCGGATTTTTCTTACGCCATTCTTCTCGTCTCGGCGAGGTCTTCAAAAAGTTCCTGGCACTATTTTCTGTAGGACTAACGCGAACCGAGCTACAGATGCGCGAAAAGTCGTTTTTTCGCGTTTTCACGAACCCATCGAAATTTACGATGTATCTAATTCCGGTCATTTTTAATCGTTTCCGAAGTTCTAAAAACCTATGTCGATCGTAAATTTCCCGTACAACAAGAAAATACCGGTTTCGCTTTTGATTTTTGAGATTTTATCGACATTAAGCGGGAAAATCGTTATTTTCGGTTTTTCGCACTTTTCTCCCAGAGTTTTTGAGCTATCGGGAAAAAATGCCATATAATTTTCATCGGGACGAAATTGCCTATCGAATGGCATTTGTGAAATTTTCCTGCGGTAAAATTTTTTATTTTCCAACCCCCCGAGTCCCAAGGTTGAACATTAGGGTCGAAAAATCGACCTTTTTGAATTTCATCTTTTTTCCAAACTCTTAAAATCTATATCGATCGGAAATCGTGCGCTGATCACGAATCCATTGGGTAGTTTTGACGTCGGGTAATAATTTATATGTGAAAAAGTGAAAAAACGTGAAATTTCAGCGTTTTTCGGGGATTTTGGACATTAGATTCGAACTATCGAACGAATAACCATGATTTTCGTAATGCGCGGGAAATTTCCGATCGAATAACGTAGTGTTGAAATATTTTTAGTGAAAAAAATTTTTTCCCACCCACGGAGCTAGTTTTTTGGGGGGTAAACCCCTTTCGACCAAAAATCGCGATTTTCGAAAATTCACCACGGCCACAAAAATAGAGATATCCGGATTTTTCTTACGCCATTCTTCTCGTCTCGGCGAGGTCTTCAAAAAGTTCCTAGCACTATTTTCTGTAGGACTAACGCGAACCGAGCTACAGATGCGCGAAAAGTCGTTTTTTCGCGTTTTCACGAACCCATCGAAATTTACGATGTATCTAATTCCGGTCATTTTTAATCGTTTCCGAAGTTCTAAAAACCTATGTCGATCGTAAATTTCCCGTACAACAAGAAAATACCGGTTTCGCTTTTGATTTTTGAGATTTTATCGACCTTAAGCGGGAAAATCGTTATTTTCGGTTTTTCGCACTTTTCTCCCAGAGTTTTTGAGCTATCGGGAAAAAATGCCATATAATTTTCATCGGGACGAAATTGCCTATCGAATGGCATTTGTGAAATTTTCCTGCGGTAAAATTTTTTATTTTCCAACCCCCCGAGTCCCAAGGTTGAACATTAGGGTCGAAAAATCGACCTTTTTGAATTTCATCTTTTTTCCAAACTCTTAAAATCTATATCGATCGGAAATCGTGCGCTGATCACGAATCCATTGGGTAGTTTTGACGTCGGGTAATAATTTATATGTGAAAAAGTGAAAAAACGTGAAATTTCAGCGTTTTTCGGGGATTTTGGACATTAGATTCGAACTATCGAACGAATAACCATGATTTTCGTAATGGGCGGGAAATTTCCGATCGAATAACGTAGTGTTGAAATATTTTTAGTGAAAAAAATTTTTTCCCACCCACGGAGCTAGTTTTTTGGGGGGTAAACCCCTTTCGACCAAAAATCGCGATTTTCGAAAATTCACCACGGCCACAAAAATAGAGATATCCGGATTTTTCTTACGCCATTCTTCTCGTCTCGGCGAGGTCTTCAAAAAGTTCCTAGCACTATTTTCTGTAGGACTAACGCGAACCGAGCTACAGATGCGCGAAAAGTCGTTTTTTCGCGTTTTCACGAACCCATCGAAATTTACGATGTATCTAATTCCGGTCATTTTTAATCGTTTCCGAAGTTCTAAAAACCTATGTCGATCGTAAATTTCCCGTACAACAAGAAAATACCGGTTTCGCTTTTGATTTTTGAGATTTTATCGACCTTAAGCGGGAAAATCGTTATTTTCGGTTTTTCGCACTTTTCTCCCAGAGTTTTTGAGCTATCGGGAAAAAATGCCATATAATTTTCATCGGGACGAAATTGCCTATCGAATGGCATTTGTGAAATTTTCCTGCGGTAAAATTTTTTATTTTCCAACCCCCCGAGTCCCAAGGTTGAACATTAGGGTCGAAAAATCGACCTTTTTGAATTTCATCTTTTTTCCAAACTCTTAAAATCTATATCGATCGGAAATCGCGCGCTGATCACGAATCCATTGGGTAGTTTTGACGTCGGGTAATAATTTATATGTGAAAAAGTGAAAAAACGTGAAATTTCAGCGTTTTTCGGGGATTTTGGACATTAGATTCGAACTATCGAACGAATAACCATGATTTTCGTAATGCGCGGGAAATTTCCGATCGAATAACGTAGTGTTGAAATATTTTTAGTGAAAAAAATTTTTTCCCACCCACGGAGCTAGTTTTTTGGGGGGTAAACCCCTTTCGACCAAAAATCGCGATTTTCGAAAATTCACCACGGCCACAAAAATAGAGATATCCGGATTTTTCTTACGCCATTCTTCTCGTCTCGGCGAGGTCTTCAAAAAGTTCCTGGCACTATTTTCTGTAGGACTAACGCGAACCGAGCTACAGATGCGCGAAAAGTCGTTTTTTCGCGTTTTCGCGAACCCATCGAAATTTACGATGTATCTAATTCCGGTCATTTTTAATCGTTTCCGAAGTTCTAAAAACCTATGTCGATCGTAAATTTCCCGTACAACAAGAAAATACCGGTTTCGCTTTTGATTTTTGAGATTTTATCGACCTTAAGCGGGAAAATCGTTATTTTCGGTTTTTCGCACTTTTCTCCCAGAGTTTTTGAGCTATCGGGAAAAAATGCCATATAATTTTCATCGGGACGAAATTGCCTATCGAATGGCATTTGTGAAATTTTCCTGCGGTAAAATTTTTTATTTTCCAACCCCCCGAGTCCCAAGGTTGAACATTAGGGTCGAAAAATCGACCTTTTTGAATTTCATCTTTTTTCCAAACTCTTAAAATCTATATCGATCGGAAATCGTGCGCTGATCACGAATCCATTGGGTAGTTTTGACGTCGGGTAATAATTTATATGTGAAAAAGTGAAAAAACGTGAAATTTCAGCGTTTTTCGGGGATTTTGGACATTAGATTCGAACTATCGAACGAATAACCATGATTTTCGTAATGCGCGGGAAATTTCCGATCGAATAACGTAGTGTTGAAATATTTTTAGTGAAAAAAATTTTTTCCCACCCACGGAGCTAGTTTTTTGGGGGGTAAACCCCTTTCGACCAAAAATCGCGATTTTCGAAAATTCACCACGGCCACAAAAATAGAGATATCCGCATTTTTCTTACGCCATTCTTCTCGTCTCGGCGAGGTCTTCAAAAAGTTCCTAGCACTATTTTCTGTAGGACTAACGCGAACCGAGCTACAGATGCGCGAAAAGTCGTTTTTTCGCGTTTTCACGAACCCATCGAAATTTACGATGTATCTAATTCCGGTCATTTTTAATCGTTTCCGAAGTTCTAAAAACCTATGTCGATCGTAAATTTCCCGTACAACAAGAAAATACCGGTTTCGCTTTTGATTTTTGAGATTTTATCGACCTTAAGCGGGAAAATCGTTATTTTCGGTTTTTCGCACTTTTCTCCCAGAGTTTTTGAGCTATCGGGAAAAAATGCCATATAATTTTCATCGGGACGAAATTGCCTATCGAATGGCATTTGTGAAATTTTCCTGCGGTAAAATTTTTTATTTTCCAACCCCCCGAGTCCCAAGGTTGAACATTAGGGTCGAAAAATCGACCTTTTTGAATTTCATCTTTTTTCCAAACTCTTAAAATCTATATCGATCGGAAATCGTGCGCTGATCACGAATCCATTGGGTAGTTTTGACGTCGGGTAATAATTTATATGTGAAAAAGTGAAAAAACGTGAAATTTCAGCGTTTTTCGGGGATTTTGGACATTAGATTCGAACTATCGAACGAATAACCATGATTTTCGTAATGCGCGGGAAATTTCCGATCGAATAACGTAGTGTTGAAATATTTTTAGTGAAAAAAATTTTTTCCCACCCACGGAGCTAGTTTTTTGGGGGGTAAACCCCTTTCGACCAAAAATCGCGATTTTCGAAAATTCACCACGGCCACAAAAATAGAGATATCCGGATTTTTCTTACGCCATTCTTCTCGTCTCGGCGAGGTCTTCAAAAAGTTCCTGGCACTATTTTCTGTAGGACTAACGCGAACCGAGCTACAGATGCGCGAAAAGTCGTTTTTTCGCGTTTTCACGAACCCATCGAAATTTACGATGTATCTAATTCCGGTCATTTTTAATCGTTTCCGAAGTTCTAAAAACCTATGTCGATCGTAAATTTCCCGTACAACAAGAAAATACCGGTTTCGCTTTTGATTTTTGAGATTTTATCGACCTTAAGCGGGAAAATCGTTATTTTCGGTTTTTCGCACTTTTCTCCCAGAGTTTTTGAGCTATCGGGAAAAAATGCCATATAATTTTCATCGGGACGAAATTGCCTATCGAATGGCATTTGTGAAATTTTCCTGCGGTAAAATTTTTTATTTTCCAACCCCCCGAGTCCCAAGGTTGAACATTAGGGTCGAAAAATCGACCTTTTTGAATTTCATCTTTTTTCCAAACTCTTAAAATCTATATCGATCGGAAATCGTGCGCTGATCACGAATCCATTGGGTAGTTTTGACGTCGGGTAATAATTTATATGTGAAAAAGTGAAAAAACGTGAAATTTCAGCGTTTTTCGGGGATTTTGGACATTAGATTCGAACTATCGAACGAATAACCATGATTTTCGTAATGCGCGGGAAATTTCCGATCGAATAACGTAGTGTTGAAATATTTTTAGTGAAAAAAAATTTTTCCCACCCACGGAGCTAGTTTTTTGGGGGGTAAACCCCTTTCGACCAAAAATCGCGATTTTCGAAAATTCACCACGGCCACAAAAATAGAGATATCCGGATTTTTCTTACGCCATTCTTCTCGTCTCGGCGAGGTCTTCAAAAAGTTCCTGGCACTATTTTCTGTAGGACTAACGCGAACCGAGCTACAGATGCGCGAAAAGTCGTTTTTTCGCGTTTTCACGAACCCATCGAAATTTACGATGTATCTAATTCCGGTCATTTTTAATCGTTTCCGAAGTTCTAAAAACCTATGTCGATCGTAAATTTCCCGTACAACAAGAAAATACCGGTTTCGCTTTTGATTTTTGAGATTTTATCGACCTTAAGCGGGAAAATCGTTATTTTCGGTTTTTCGCACTTTTCTCCCAGAGTTTTTGAGCTATCGGGAAAAAATGCCATATAATTTTCATCGGGACGAAATTGCCTATCGAATGGCATTTGTGAAATTTTCCTGCGGTAAAATTTTTTATTTTCCAACCCCCCGAGTCCCAAGGTTGAACATTAGGGTCGAAAAATCGACCTTTTTGAATTTCATCTTTTTTCCAAACTCTTAAAATCTATATCGATCGGAAATCGCGCGCTGATCACGAATCCATTGGGTAGTTTTGACGTCGGGTAATAATTTATATGTGAAAAAGTGAAAAAACGTGAAATTTCAGCGTTTTTCGGGGATTTTGGACATTAGATTCGAACTATCGAACGAATAACCATGATTTTCGTAATGCGCGGGAAATTTCCGATCGAATAACGTAGTGTTGAAATATTTTTAGTGAAAAAAATTTTTTCCCACCCACGGAGCTAGTTTTTTGGGGGGTAAACCCCTTTCGACCAAAAATCGCGATTTTCGAAAATTCACCACGGCCACAAAAATAGAGATATCCGGATTTTTCTTACGCCATTCTTCTCGTCTCGGCGAGGTCTTCAAAAAGTTCCTAGCACTATTTTCTGTAGGACTAACGCGAACCGAGCTACAGATGCGCGAAAAGTCGTTTTTTCGCGTTTTCACGAACCCATCGAAATTTACGATGTATCTAATTCCGGTCATTTTTAATCGTTTCCGAAGTTCTAAAAACCTATGTCGATCGTAAATTTCCCGTACAACAAGAAAATACCGGTTTCGCTTTTGATTTTTGAGATTTTATCGACCTTAAGCGGGAAAATCGTTATTTTCGGTTTTTCGCACTTTTCTCCCAGAGTTTTTGAGCTATCGGGAAAAAATGCCATATAATTTTCATCGGGACGAAATTGCCTATCGAATGGCATTTGTGAAATTTTCCTGCGGTAAAATTTTTTATTTTCCAACCCCCCGAGTCCCAAGGTTGAACATTAGGGTCGAAAAATCGACCTTTTTGAATTTCATCTTTTTTCCAAACTCTTAAAATCTATATCGATCGGAAATCGCGCGCTGATCACGAATCCATTGGGTAGTTTTGACGTCGGGTAATAATTTATATGTGAAAAAGTGAAAAAACGTGAAATTTCAGCGTTTTTCGGGGATTTTGGACATTAGATTCGAACTATCGAACGAATAACCATGATTTTCGTAATGCGCGGGAAATTTCCGATCGAATAACGTAGTGTTGAAATATTTTTAGTGAAAAAAATTTTTTCCCACCCACGGAGCTAGTTTTTTGGGGGGTAAACCCCTTTCGACCAAAAATCGCGATTTTCGAAAATTCACCACGGCCACAAAAATAGAGATATCCGGATTTTTCTTACGCCATTCTTCTCGTCTCGGCGAGGTCTTCAAAAAGTTCCTAGCACTATTTTCTGTAGGACTAACGCGAACCGAGCTACAGATGCGCGAAAAGTCGTTTTTTCGCGTTTTCACGAACCCATCGAAATTTACGATGTATCTAATTCCGGTCATTTTTAATCGTTTCCGAAGTTCTAAAAACCTATGTCGATCGTAAATTTCCCGTACAACAAGAAAATACCGGTTTCGCTTTTGATTTTTGAGATTTTATCGACCTTAAGCGGGAAAATCGTTATTTTCGGTTTTTCGCACTTTTCTCCCAGAGTTTTTGAGCTATCGGGAAAAAATGCCATATAATTTTCATCGGGACGAAATTGCCTATCGAATGGCATTTGTGAAATTTTCCTGCGGTAAAATTTTTTATTTTCCAACCCCCCGAGTCCCAAGGTTGAACATTAGGGTCGAAAAATCGACCTTTTTGAATTTCATCTTTTTTCCAAACTCTTAAAATCTATATCGATCGGAAATCGTGCGCTGATCACGAATCCATTGGGTAGTTTTGACGTCGGGTAATAATTTATATGTGAAAAAGTGAAAAAACGTGAAATTTCAGCGTTTTTCGGGGATTTTGGACATTAGATTCGAACTATCGAACGAATAACCATGATTTTCGTAATGCGCGGGAAATTTCCGATCGAATAACGTAGTGTTGAAATATTTTTAGTGAAAAAAATTTTTTCCCACCCACGGAGCTAGTTTTTTGGGGGGTAAACCCCTTTCGACCAAAAATCGCGATTTTCGAAAATTCACCACGGCCACAAAAATAGAGATATCCGGATTTTTCTTACGCCATTCTTCTCGTCTCGGCGAGGTCTTCAAAAAGTTCCTGGCACTATTTTCTGTAGGACTAACGCGAACCGAGCTACAGATGCGCGAAAAGTCGTTTTTTCGCGTTTTCACGAACCCATCGAAATTTACGATGTATCTAATTCCGGTCATTTTTAATCGTTTCCGAAGTTCTAAAAACCTATGTCGATCGTAAATTTCCCGTACAACAAGAAAATACCGGTTTCGCTTTTGATTTTTGAGATTTTATCGACCTTAAGCGGGAAAATCGTTATTTTCGGTTTTTCGCACTTTTCTCCCAGAGTTTTTGAGCTATCGGGAAAAAATGCCATATAATTTTCATCGGGACGAAATTGCCTATCGAATGGCATTTGTGAAATTTTCCTGCGGTAAAATTTTTTATTTTCCAACCCCCCGAGTCCCAAGGTTGAACATTAGGGTCGAAAAATCGACCTTTTTGAATTTCATCTTTTTTCCAAACTCTTAAAATCTATATCGATCGGAAATCGTGCGCTGATCACGAATCCATTGGGTAGTTTTGACGTCGGGTAATAATTTATATGTGAAAAAGTGAAAAAACGTGAAATTTCAGCGTTTTTCGGGGATTTTGGACATTAGATTCGAACTATCGAACGAATAACCATGATTTTCGTAATGCGCGGGAAATTTCCGATCGAATAACGTAGTGTTGAAATATTTTTAGTGAAAAAAATTTTTTCCCACCCACGGAGCTAGTTTTTTGGGGGGTAAACCCCTTTCGACCAAAAATCGCGATTTTCGAAAATTCACCACGGCCACAAAAATAGAGATATCCGGATTTTTCTTACGCCATTCTTCTCGTCTCGGCGAGGTCTTCAAAAAGTTCCTAGCACTATTTTCTGTAGGACTAACGCGAACCGAGCTACAGATGCGCGAAAAGTCGTTTTTTCGCGTTTTCACGAACCCATCGAAATTTACGATGTATCTAATTCCGGTCATTTTTAATCGTTTCCGAAGTTCTAAAAACCTATGTCGATCGTAAATTTCCCGTACAACAAGAAAATACCGGTTTCGCTTTTGATTTTTGAGATTTTATCGACCTTAAGCGGGAAAATCGTTATTTTCGGTTTTTCGCACTTTTCTCCCAGAGTTTTTGAGCTATCGGGAAAAAATGCCATATAATTTTCATCGGGACGAAATTGCCTATCGAATGGCATTTGTGAAATTTTCCTGCGGTAAAATTTTTTATTTTCCAACCCCCCGAGTCCCAAGGTTGAACATTAGGGTCGAAAAATCGACCTTTTTGAATTTCATCTTTTTTCCAAACTCTTAAAATCTATATCGATCGGAAATCGTGCGCTGATCACGAATCCATTGGGTAGTTTTGACGTCGGGTAATAATTTATATGTGAAAAAGTGAAAAAACGTGAAATTTCAGCGTTTTTCGGGGATTTTGGACATTAGATTCGAACTATCGAACGAATAACCATGATTTTCGTAATGCGCGGGAAATTTCCGATCGAATAACGTAGTGTTGAAATATTTTTAGTGAAAAAAATTTTTTCCCACCCACGGGGCTAGTTTTTTGGGGGGTAAACCCCTTTCGACCAAAAATCGCGATTTTCGAAAATTCACCACGGCCACAAAAATAGAGATATCCGGATTTTTCTTACGCCATTCTTCTCGTCTCGGCGAGGTCTTCAAAAAGTTCCTAGCACTATTTTCTGTAGGACTAACGCGAACCGAGCTACAGATGCGCGAAAAGTCGTTTTTTCGCGTTTTCACGAACCCATCGAAATTTACGATGTATCTAATTCCGGTCATTTTTAATCGTTTCCGAAGTTCTAAAAACCTATGTCGATCGTAAATTTCCCGTACAACAAGAAAATACCGGTTTCGCTTTTGATTTTTGAGATTTTATCGACCTTAAGCGGGAAAATCGTTATTTTCGGTTTTTCGCACTTTTCTCCCAGAGTTTTTGAGCTATCGGGAAAAAATGCCATATAATTTTCATCGGGACGAAATTGCCTATCGAATGGCATTTGTGAAATTTTCCTGCGGTAAAATTTTTTATTTTCCAACCCCCCGAGTCCCAAGGTTGAACATTAGGGTCGAAAAATCGACCTTTTTGAATTTCATCTTTTTTCCAAACTCTTAAAATCTATATCGATCGGAAATCGTGCGCTGATCACGAATCCATTGGGTAGTTTTGACGTCGGGTAATAATTTATATGTGAAAAAGTGAAAAAACGTGAAATTGCAGCGTTTTTCGGGGATTTTGGACATTAGATTCGAACTATCGAACGAATAACCATGATTTTCGTAATGCGCGGGAAATTTCCGATCGAATAACGTAGTGTTGAAATATTTTTAGTGAACAAAATTTTTTCCCACCCACGGAGCTAGTTTTTTGGGGGGTAAACCCCTTTCGACCAAAAATCGCGATTTTCGAAAATTCACCACGGCCACAAAAATAGAGATATCCGGATTTTTCTTACGCCATTCTTCTCGTCTCGGCGAGGTCTTCAAAAAGTTCCTGGCACTATTTTCTGTAGGACTAACGCGAACCGAGCTACAGATGCGCGAAAAGTCGTTTTTTCGCGTTTTCACGAACCCATCGAAATTTACGATGTATCTAATTCCGGTCATTTTTAATCGTTTCCGAAGTTCTAAAAACCTATGTCGATCGTAAATTTCCCGTACAACAAGAAAATACCGGTTTCGCTTTTGATTTTTGAGATTTTATCGACCTTAAGCGGGAAAATCGTTATTTTCGGTTTTTCGCACTTTTCTCCCAGAGTTTTTGAGCTATCGGGAAAAAATGCCATATAATTTTCATCGGGACGAAATTGCCTATCGAATGGCATTTGTGAAATTTTCCTGCGGTAAAATTTTTTATTTTCCAACCCCCCGAGTCCCAAGGTTGAACATTAGGGTCGAAAAATCGACCTTTTTGAATTTCATCTTTTTTCCAAACTCTTAAAATCTATATCGATCGGAAATCGTGCGCTGATCACGAATCCATTGGGTAGTTTTGACGTCGGGTAATAATTTATATGTGAAAAAGTGAAAAAACGTGAAATTTCAGCGTTTTTCGGGGATTTTGGACATTAGATTCGAACTATCGAACGAATAACCATGATTTTCGTAATGCGCGGGAAATTTCCGATCGAATAACGTAGTGTTGAAATATTTTTAGTGAAAAAAATTTTTTCCCACCCACGGAGCTAGTTTTTTGGGGGGTAAACCCCTTTCGACCAAAAATCGCGATTTTCGAAAATTCACCACGGCCACAAAAATAGAGATATCCGGATTTTTCTTACGCCATTCTTCTCGTCTCGGCGAGGTCTTCAAAAAGTTCCTAGCACTATTTTCTGTAGGACTAACGCGAACCGAGCTACAGATGCGCGAAAAGTCGTTTTTTCGCGTTTTCACGAACCCATCGAAATTTACGATGTATCTAATTCCGGTCATTTTTAATCGTTTCCGAAGTTCTAAAAACCTATGTCGATCGTAAATTTCCCGTACAACAAGAAAATACCGGTTTCGCTTTTGATTTTTGAGATTTTATCGACCTTAAGCGGGAAAATCGTTATTTTCGGTTTTTCGCACTTTTCTCCCAGAGTTTTTGAGCTATCGGGAAAAAATGCCATATAATTTTCATCGGGACGAAATTGCCTATCGAATGGCATTTGTGAAATTTTCCTGCGGTAAAATTTTTTATTTTCCAACCCCCCGAGTCCCAAGGTTGAACATTAGGGTCGAAAAATCGACCTTTTTGAATTTCATCTTTTTTCCAAACTCTTAAAATCTATATCGATCGGAAATCGTGCGCTGATCACGAATCCATTGGGTAGTTTTGACGTCGGGTAATAATTTATATGTGAAAAAGTGAAAAAACGTGAAATTTCAGCGTTTTTCGGGGATTTTGGACATTAGATTCGAACTATCGAACGAATAACCATGATTTTCGTAATGCGCGGGAAATTTCCGATCGAATAACGTAGTGTTGAAATATTTTTAGTGAACAAAATTTTTTCCCACCCACGGAGCTAGTTTTTTGGGGGGTAAACCCCTTTCGACCAAAAATCGCGATTTTCGAAAATTCACCACGGCCACAAAAATAGAGATATCCGGATTTTTCTTACGCCATTCTTCTCGTCTCGGCGAGGTCTTCAAAAAGTTCCTGGCACTATTTTCTGTAGGACTAACGCGAACCGAGCTACAGATGCGCGAAAAGTCGTTTTTTCGCGTTTTCACGAACCCATCGAAATTTACGATGTATCTAATTCCGGTCATTTTTAATCGTTTCCGAAGTTCTAAAAACCTATGTCGATCGTAAATTTCCCGTACAACAAGAAAATACCGGTTTCGCTTTTGATTTTTGAGATTTTATCGACCTTAAGCGGGAAAATCGTTATTTTCGGTTTTTCGCACTTTTCTCCCAGAGTTTTTGAGCTATCGGGAAAAAATGCCATATAATTTTCATCGGGACGAAATTGCCTATCGAATGGCATTTGTGAAATTTTCCTGCGGTAAAATTTTTTATTTTCCAACCCCCCGAGTCCCAAGGTTGAACATTAGGGTCGAAAAATCGACCTTTTTGAATTTCATCTTTTTTCCAAACTCTTAAAATCTATATCGATCGGAAATCGTGCGCTGATCACGAATCCATTGGGTAGTTTTGACGTCGGGTAATAATTTATATGTGAAAAAGTGAAAAAACGTGAAATTTCAGCGTTTTTCGGGGATTTTGGACATTAGATTCGAACTATCGAACGAATAACCATGATTTTCGTAATGCGCGGGAAATTTCCGATCGAATAACGTAGTGTTGAAATATTTTTAGTGAAAAAAATTTTTTCCCACCCACGGAGCTAGTTTTTTGGGGGGTAAACCCCTTTCGACCAAAAATCGCGATTTTCGAAAATTCACCACGGCCACAGAAATAGAGATATCCGGATTTTTCTTACGCCATTCTTCTCGTCTCGGCGAGGTCTTCAAAAAGTTCCTGGCACTATTTTCTGTAGGACTAACGCGAACCGAGCTACAGATGCGCGAAAAGTCGTTTTTTCGCGTTTTCACGAACCCATCGAAATTTACGATGTATCTAATTCCGGTCATTTTTAATCGTTTCCGAAGTTCTAAAAACCTATGTCGATCGTAAATTTCCCGTACAACAAGAAAATACCGGTTTCGCTTTTGATTTTTGAGATTTTATCGACATTAAGCGGGAAAATCGTTATTTTCGGTTTTTCGCACTTTTCTCCCAGAGTTTTTGAGCTATCGGGAAAAAATGCCATATAATTTTCATCGGGACGAAATTGCCTATCGAATGGCATTTGTGAAATTTTCCTGCGGTAAAATTTTTTATTTTCCAACCCCCCGAGTCCCAAGGTTGAACATTAGGGTCGAAAAATCGACCTTTTTGAATTTCATCTTTTTTCCAAACTCTTAAAATCTATATCGATCGGAAATCGTGCGCTGATCACGAATCCATTGGGTAGTTTTGACGTCGGGTAATAATTTATATGTGAAAAAGTGAAAAAACGTGAAATTTCAGCGTTTTTCGGGGATTTTGGACATTAGATTCGAACTATCGAACGAATAACCATGATTTTCGTAATGCGCGGGAAATTTCCGATCGAATAACGTAGTGTTGAAATATTTTTAGTGAACAAAATTTTTTCCCACCCACGGAGCTAGTTTTTTGGGGGGTAAACCCCTTTCGACCAAAAATCGCGATTTTCGAAAATTCACCACGGCCACAAAAATAGAGATATCCGGATTTTTCTTACGCCATTCTTCTCGTCTCGGCGAGGTCTTCAAAAAGTTCCTGGCACTATTTTCTGTAGGACTAACGCGAACCGAGCTACAGATGCGCGAAAAGTCGTTTTTTCGCGTTTTCACGAACCCATCGAAATTTACGATGTATCTAATTCCGGTCATTTTTAATCGTTTCCGAAGTTCTAAAAACCTATGTCGATCGTAAATTTCCCGTACAACAAGAAAATACCGGTTTCGCTTTTGATTTTTGAGATTTTATCGACCTTAAGCGGGAAAATCGTTATTTTCGGTTTTTCGCACTTTTCTCCCAGAGTTTTTGAGCTATCGGGAAAAAATGCCATATAATTTTCATCGGGACGAAATTGCCTATCGAATGGCATTTGTGAAATTTTCCTGCGGTAAAATTTTTTATTTTCCAACCCCCCGAGTCCCAAGGTTGAACATTAGGGTCGAAAAATCGACCTTTTTGAATTTCATCTTTTTTCCAAACTCTTAAAATCTATATCGATCGGAAATCGTGCGCTGATCACGAATCCATTGGGTAGTTTTGACGTCGGGTAATAATTTATATGTGAAAAAGTGAAAAAACGTGAAATTTCAGCGTTTTTCGGGGATTTTGGACATTAGATTCGAACTATCGAACGAATAACCATGATTTTCGTAATGCGCGGGAAATTTCCGATCGAATAACGTAGTGTTGAAATATTTTTAGTGAAAAAAATTTTTTCCCACCCACGGAGCTAGTTTTTTGGGGGGTAAACCCCTTTCGACCAAAAATCGCGATTTTCGAAAATTCACCACGGCCACAGAAATAGAGATATCCGGATTTTTCTTACGCCATTCTTCTCGTCTCGGCGAGGTCTTCAAAAAGTTCCTGGCACTATTTTCTGTAGGACTAACGCGAACCGAGCTACAGATGCGCGAAAAGTCGTTTTTTCGCGTTTTCACGAACCCATCGAAATTTACGATGTATCTAATTCCGGTCATTTTTAATCGTTTCCGAAGTTCTAAAAACCTATGTCGATCGTAAATTTCCCGTACAACAAGAAAATACCGGTTTCGCTTTTGATTTTTGAGATTTTATCGACATTAAGCGGGAAAATCGTTATTTTCGGTTTTTCGCACTTTTCTCCCAGAGTTTTTGAGCTATCGGGAAAAAATGCCATATAATTTTCATCGGGACGAAATTGCCTATCGAATGGCATTTGTGAAATTTTCCTGCGGTAAAATTTTTTATTTTCCAACCCCCCGAGTCCCAAGGTTGAACATTAGGGTCGAAAAATCGACCTTTTTGAATTTCATCTTTTTTCCAAACTCTTAAAATCTATATCGATCGGAAATCGTGCGCTGATCACGAATCCATTGGGTAGTTTTGACGTCGGGTAATAATTTATATGTGAAAAAGTGAAAAAACGTGAAATTTCAGCGTTTTTCGGGGATTTTGGACATTAGATTCGAACTATCGAACGAATAACCATGATTTTCGTAATGCGCGGGAAATTTCCGATCGAATAACGTAGTGTTGAAATATTTTTAGTGAAAAAAATTTTTTCCCACCCACGGAGCTAGTTTTTTGGGGGGTAAACCCCTTTCGACCAAAAATCGCGATTTTCGAAAATTCACCACGGCCACAAAAATAGAGATATCCGGATTTTTCTTACGCCATTCTTCTCGTCTCGGCGAGGTCTTCAAAAAGTTCCTAGCACTATTTTCTGTAGGACTAACGCGAACCGAGCTACAGATGCGCGAAAAGTCGTTTTTTCGCGTTTTCACGAACCCATCGAAATTTACGATGTATCTAATTCCGGTCATTTTTAATCGTTTCCGAAGTTCTAAAAACCTATGTCGATCGTAAATTTCCCGTACAACAAGAAAATACCGGTTTCGCTTTTGATTTTTGAGATTTTATCGACCTTAAGCGGGAAAATCGTTATTTTCGGTTTTTCGCACTTTTCTCCCAGAGTTTTTGAGCTATCGGGAAAAAATGCCATATAATTTTCATCGGGACGAAATTGCCTATCGAATGGCATTTGTGAAATTTTCCTGCGGTAAAATTTTTTATTTTCCAACCCCCCGAGTCCCAAGGTTGAACATTAGGGTCGAAAAATCGACCTTTTTGAATTTCATCTTTTTTCCAAACTCTTAAAATCTATATCGATCGGAAATCGTGCGCTGATCACGAATCCATTGGGTAGTTTTGACGTCGGGTAATAATTTATATGTGAAAAAGTGAAAAAACGTGAAATTTCAGCGTTTTTCGGGGATTTTGGACATTAGATTCGAACTATCGAACGAATAACCATGATTTTCGTAATGCGCGGGAAATTTCCGATCGAATAACGTAGTGTTGAAATATTTTTAGTGAAAAAAATTTTTTCCCACCCACGGAGCTAGTTTTTTGGGGGGTAAACCCCTTTCGACCAAAAATCGCGATTTTCGAAAATTCACCACGGCCACAAAAATAGAGATATCCGGATTTTTCTTACGCCATTCTTCTCGTCTCGGCGAGGTCTTCAAAAAGTTCCTAGCACTATTTTCTGTAGGACTAACGCGAACCGAGCTACAGATGCGCGAAAAGTCGTTTTTTCGCGTTTTCACGAACCCATCGAAATTTACGATGTATCTAATTCCGGTCATTTTTAATCGTTTCCGAAGTTCTAAAAACCTATGTCGATCGTAAATTTCCCGTACAACAAGAAAATACCGGTTTCGCTTTTGATTTTTGAGATTTTATCGACCTTAAGCGGGAAAATCGTTATTTTCGGTTTTTCGCACTTTTCTCCCAGAGTTTTTGAGCTATCGGGAAAAAATGCCATATAATTTTCATCGGGACGAAATTGCCTATCGAATGGCATTTGTGAAATTTTCCTGCGGTAAAATTTTTTATTTTCCAACCCCCCGAGTCCCAAGGTTGAACATTAGGGTCGAAAAATCGACCTTTTTGAATTTCATCTTTTTTCCAAACTCTTAAAATCTATATCGATCGGAAATCGTGCGCTGATCACGAATCCATTGGGTAGTTTTGACGTCGGGTAATAATTTATATGTGAAAAAGTGAAAAAACGTGAAATTTCAGCGTTTTTCGGGGATTTTGGACATTAGATTCGAACTATCGAACGAATAACCATGATTTTCGTAATGCGCGGGAAATTTCCGATCGAATAACGTAGTGTTGAAATATTTTTAGTGAAAAAAATTTTTTCCCACCCACGGAGCTAGTTTTTTGGGGGGTAAACCCCTTTCGACCAAAAATCGCGATTTTCGAAAATTCACCACGGCCACAAAAATAGAGATATCCGGATTTTTCTTACGCCATTCTTCTCGTCTCGGCGAGGTCTTCAAAAAGTTCCTAGCACTATTTTCTGTAGGACTAACGCGAACCGAGCTACAGATGCGCGAAAAGTCGTTTTTTCGCGTTTTCACGAACCCATCGAAATTTACGATGTATCTAATTCCGGTCATTTTTAATCGTTTCCGAAGTTCTAAAAACCTATGTCGATCGTAAATTTCCCGTACAACAAGAAAATACCGGTTTCGCTTTTGATTTTTGAGATTTTATCGACCTTAAGCGGGAAAATCGTTATTTTCGGTTTTTCGCACTTTTCTCCCAGAGTTTTTGAGCTATCGGGAAAAAATGCCATATAATTTTCATCGGGACGAAATTGCCTATCGAATGGCATTTGTGAAATTTTCCTGCGGTAAAATTTTTTATTTTCCAACCCCCCGAGTCCCAAGGTTGAACATTAGGGTCGAAAAATCGACCTTTTTGAATTTCATCTTTTTTCCAAACTCTTAAAATCTATATCGATCGGAAATCGTGCGCTGATCACGAATCCATTGGGTAGTTTTGACGTCGGGTAATAATTTATATGTGAAAAAGTGAAAAAACGTGAAATTTCAGCGTTTTTCGGGGATTTTGGACATTAGATTCGAACTATCGAACGAATAACCATGATTTTCGTAATGCGCGGGAAATTTCCGATCGAATAACGTAGTGTTGAAATATTTTTAGTGAAAAAAATTTTTTCCCACCCACGGAGCTAGTTTTTTGGGGGGTAAACCCCTTTCGACCAAAAATCGCGATTTTCGAAAATTCACCACGGCCACAAAAATAGAGATATCCGGATTTTTCTTACGCCATTCTTCTCGTCTCGGCGAGGTCTTCAAAAAGTTCCTGGCACTATTTTCTGTAGGACTAACGCGAACCGAGCTACAGATGCGCGAAAAGTCGTTTTTTCGCGTTTTCACGAACCCATCGAAATTTACGATGTATCTAATTCCGGTCATTTTTAATCGTTTCCGAAGTTCTAAAAACCTATGTCGATCGTAAATTTCCCGTACAACAAGAAAATACCGGTTTCGCTTTTGATTTTTGAGATTTTATCGACCTTAAGCGGGAAAATCGTTATTTTCGGTTTTTCGCACTTTTCTCCCAGAGTTTTTGAGCTATCGGGAAAAAATGCCATATAATTTTCATCGGGACGAAATTGCCTATCGAATGGCATTTGTGAAATTTTCCTGCGGTAAAATTTTTTATTTTCCAACCCCCCGAGTCCCAAGGTTGAACATTAGGGTCGAAAAATCGACCTTTTTGAATTTCATCTTTTTTCCAAACTCTTAAAATCTATATCGATCGGAAATCGTGCGCTGATCACGAATCCATTGGGTAGTTTTGACGTCGGGTAATAATTTATATGTGAAAAAGTGAAAAAACGTGAAATTTCAGCGTTTTTCGGGGATTTTGGACATTAGATTCGAACTATCGAACGAATAACCATGATTTTCGTAATGCGCGGGAAATTTCCGATCGAATAACGTAGTGTTGAAATATTTTTAGTGAAAAAAATTTTTTCCCACCCACGGAGCTAGTTTTTTGGGGGGTAAACCCCTTTCGACCAAAAATCGCGATTTTCGAAAATTCACCACGGCCACAAAAATAGAGATATCCGGATTTTTCTTACGCCATTCTTCTCGTCTCGGCGAGGTCTTCAAAAAGTTCATGGCACTATTTTCTGTAGGACTAACGCGAACCGAGCTACAGATGCGCGAAAAGTCGTTTTTTCGCGTTTTCACGAACCCATCGAAATTTACGATGTATCTAATTCCGGTCATTTTTAATCGTTTCCGAAGTTCTAAAAACCTATGTCGATCGTAAATTTCCCGTACAACAAGAAAATACCGGTTTCGCTTTTGATTTTTGAGATTTTATCGACCTTAAGCGGGAAAATCGTTATTTTCGGTTTTTCGCACTTTTCTCCCAGAGTTTTTGAGCTATCGGGAAAAAATGCCATATAATTTTCATCGGGACGAAATTGCCTATCGAATGGCATTTGTGAAATTTTCCTGCGGTAAAATTTTTTATTTTCCAACCCCCCGAGTCCCAAGGTTGAACATTAGGGTCGAAAAATCGACCTTTTTGAATTTCATCTTTTTTCCAAACTCTTAAAATCTATATCGATCGGAAATCGTGCGCTGATCACGAATCCATTGGGTAGTTTTGACGTCGGGTAATAATTTATATGTGAAAAAGTGAAAAAACGTGAAATTTCAGCGTTTTTCGGGGATTTTGGACATTAGATTCGAACTATCGAACGAATAACCATGATTTTCGTAATGCGCGGGAAATTTCCGATCGAATAACGTAGTGTTGAAATATTTTTAGTGAACAAAATTTTTTCCCACCCACGGAGCTAGTTTTTTGGGGGGTAAACCCCTTTCGACCAAAAATCGCGATTTTCGAAAATTCACCACGGCCACAAAAATAGAGATATCCGGATTTTTCTTACGCCATTCTTCTCGTCTCGGCGAGGTCTTCAAAAAGTTCCTGGCACTATTTTCTGTAGGACTAACGCGAACCGAGCTACAGATGCGCGAAAAGTCGTTTTTTCGCGTTTTCACGAACCCATCGAAATTTACGATGTATCTAATTCCGGTCATTTTTAATCGTTTCCGAAGTTCTAAAAACCTATGTCGATCGTAAATTTCCCGTACAACAAGAAAATACCGGTTTCGCTTTTGATTTTTGAGATTTTATCGACCTTAAGCGGGAAAATCGTTATTTTCGGTTTTTCGCACTTTTCTCCCAGAGTTTTTGAGCTATCGGGAAAAAATGCCATATAATTTTCATCGGGACGAAATTGCCTATCGAATGGCATTTGTGAAATTTTCCTGCGGTAAAATTTTTTATTTTCCAACCCCCCGAGTCCCAAGGTTGAACATTAGGGTCGAAAAATCGACCTTTTTGAATTTCATCTTTTTTCCAAACTCTTAAAATCTATATCGATCGGAAATCGTGCGCTGATCACGAATCCATTGGGTAGTTTTGACGTCGGGTAATAATTTATATGTGAAAAAGTGAAAAAACGTGAAATTTCAGCGTTTTTCGGGGATTTTGGACATTAGATTCGAACTATCGAACGAATAACCATGATTTTCGTAATGCGCGGGAAATTTCCGATCGAATAACGTAGTGTTGAAATATTTTTAGTGAACAAAATTTTTTCCCACCCACGGAGCTAGTTTTTTGGGGGGTAAACCCCTTTCGACCAAAAATCGCGATTTTCGAAAATTCACCACGGCCACAAAAATAGAGATATCCGGATTTTTCTTACGCCATTCTTCTCGTCTCGGCGAGGTCTTCAAAAAGTTCCTGGCACTATTTTCTGTAGGACTAACGCGAACCGAGCTACAGATGCGCGAAAAGTCGTTTTTTCGCGTTTTCACGAACCCATCGAAATTTACGATGTATCTAATTCCGGTCATTTTTAATCGTTTCCGAAGTTCTAAAAACCTATGTCGATCGTAAATTTCCCGTACAACAAGAAAATACCGGTTTCGCTTTTGATTTTTGAGATTTTATCGACCTTAAGCGGGAAAATCGTTATTTTCGGTTTTTCGCACTTTTCTCCCAGAGTTTTTGAGCTATCGGGAAAAAATGCCATATAATTTTCATCGGGACGAAATTGCCTATCGAATGGCATTTGTGAAATTTTCCTGCGGTAAAATTTTTTGTTTTCCAACCCCCCGAGTCCCAAGGTTGAACATTAGGGTCGAAAAATCGACCTTTTTGAATTTCATCTTTTTTCCAAACTCTTAAAATCTATATCGATCGGAAATCGTGCGCTGATCACGAATCCATTGGGTAGTTTTGACGTCGGGTAATAATTTATATGTGAAAAAGTGAAAAAACGTGAAATTTCAGCGTTTTTCGGGGATTTTGGACATTAGATTCGAACTATCGAACGAATAACCATGATTTTCGTAATGCGCGGGAAATTTCCGATCGAATAACGTAGTGTTGAAATATTTTTAGTGAAAAAAATTTTTTCCCACCCACGGAGCTAGTTTTTTGGGGGGTAAACCCCTTTCGACCAAAAATCGCGATTTTCGAAAATTCACCACGGCCACAAAAATAGAGATATCCGGATTTTTCTTACGCCATTCTTCTCGTCTCGGCGAGGTCTTCAAAAAGTTCCTGGCACTATTTTCTGTAGGACTAACGCGAACCGAGCTACAGATGCGCGAAAAGTCGTTTTTTCGCGTTTTCACGAACCCATCGAAATTTACGATGTATCTAATTCCGGTCATTTTTAATCGTTTCCGAAGTTCTAAAAACCTATGTCGATCGTAAATTTCCCGTACAACAAGAAAATACCGGTTTCGCTTTTGATTTTTGAGATTTTATCGACCTTAAGCGGGAAAATCGTTATTTTCGGTTTTTCGCACTTTTCTCCCAGAGTTTTTGAGCTATCGGGAAAAAATGCCATATAATTTTCATCGGGACGAAATTGCCTATCGAATGGCATTTGTGAAATTTTCCTGCGGTAAAATTTTTTATTTTCCAACCCCCCGAGTCCCAAGGTTGAACATTAGGGTCGAAAAATCGACCTTTTTGAATTTCATCTTTTTTCCAAACTCTTAAAATCTATATCGATCGGAAATCGTGCGCTGATCACGAATCCATTGGGTAGTTTTGACGTCGGGTAATAATTTATATGTGAAAAAGTGAAAAAACGTGAAATTTCAGCGTTTTTCGGGGATTTTGGACATTAGATTCGAACTATCGAACGAATAACCATGATTTTCGTAATGCGCGGGAAATTTCCGATCGAATAACGTAGTGTTGAAATATTTTTAGTGAACAAAATTTTTTCCCACCCACGGAGCTAGTTTTTTGGGGGGTAAACCCCTTTCGACCAAAAATCGCGATTTTCGAAAATTCACCACGGCCACAAAAATAGAGATATCCGGATTTTTCTTACGCCATTCTTCTCGTCTCGGCGAGGTCTTCAAAAAGTTCCTGGCACTATTTTCTGTAGGACTAACGCGAACCGAGCTACAGATGCGCGAAAAGTCGTTTTTTCGCGTTTTCACGAACCCATCGAAATTTACGATGTATCTAATTCCGGTCATTTTTAATCGTTTCCGAAGTTCTAAAAACCTATGTCGATCGTAAATTTCCCGTACAACAAGAAAATACCGGTTTCGCTTTTGATTTTTGAGATTTTATCGACCTTAAGCGGGAAAATCGTTATTTTCGGTTTTTCGCACTTTTCTCCCAGAGTTTTTGAGCTATCGGGAAAAAATGCCATATAATTTTCATCGGGACGAAATTGCCTATCGAATGGCATTTGTGAAATTTTCCTGCGGTAAAATTTTTTATTTTCCAACCCCCCGAGTCCCAAGGTTGAACATTAGGGTCGAAAAATCGACCTTTTTGAATTTCATCTTTTTTCCAAACTCTTAAAATCTATATCGATCGGAAATCGTGCGCTGATCACGAATCCATTGGGTAGTTTTGACGTCGGGTAATAATTTATATGTGAAAAAGTGAAAAAACGTGAAATTTCAGCGTTTTTCGGGGATTTTGGACATTAGATTCGAACTATCGAACGAATAACCATGATTTTCGTAATGCGCGGGAAATTTCCGATCGAATAACGTAGTGTTGAAATATTTTTAGTGAAAAAAATTTTTTCCCACCCACGGAGCTAGTTTTTTGGGGGGTAAACCCCTTTCGACCAAAAATCGCGATTTTCGAAAATTCACCACGGCCACAAAAATAGAGATATCCGCATTTTTCTTACGCCATTCTTCTCGTCTCGGCGAGGTCTTCAAAAAGTTCCTAGCACTATTTTCTGTAGGACTAACGCGAACCGAGCTACAGATGCGCGAAAAGTCGTTTTTTCGCGTTTTCACGAACCCATCGAAATTTACGATGTATCTAATTCCGGTCATTTTTAATCGTTTCCGAAGTTCTAAAAACCTATGTCGATCGTAAATTTCCCGTACAACAAGGAAATACCGGTTTCGCTTTTGATTTTTGAGATTTTATCGACCTTAAGCGGGAAAATCGTTATTTTCGGTTTTTCGCACTTTTCTCCCAGAGTTTTTGAGCTATCGGGAAAAAATGCCATATAATTTTCATCGGGACGAAATTGCCTATCGAATGGCATTTGTGAAATTTTCCTGCGGTAAAATTTTTTATTTTCCAACCCCCCGAGTCCCAAGGTTGAACATTAGGGTCGAAAAATCGACCTTTTTGAATTTCATCTTTTTTCCAAACTCTTAAAATCTATATCGATCGGAAATCGTGCGCTGATCACGAATCCATTGGGTAGTTTTGACGTCGGGTAATAATTTATATGTGAAAAAGTGAAAAAACGTGAAATTTCAGCGTTTTTCGGGGATTTTGGACATTAGATTCGAACTATCGAACGAATAACCATGATTTTCGTAATGCGCGGGAAATTTCCGATCGAATAACGTAGTGTTGAAATATTTTTAGTGAACAAAATTTTTTCCCACCCACGGAGCTAGTTTTTTGGGGGGTAAACCCCTTTCGACCAAAAATCGCGATTTTCGAAAATTCACCACGGCCACAAAAATAGAGATATCCGGATTTTTCTTACGCCATTCTTCTCGTCTCGGCGAGGTCTTCAAAAAGTTCCTGGCACTATTTTCTGTAGGACTAACGCGAACCGAGCTACAGATGCGCGAAAAGTCGTTTTTTCGCGTTTTCACGAACCCATCGAAATTTACGATGTATCTAATTCCGGTCATTTTTAATCGTTTCCGAAGTTCTAAAAACCTATGTCGATCGTAAATTTCCCGTACAACAAGAAAATACCGGTTTCGCTTTTGATTTTTGAGATTTTATCGACCTTAAGCGGGAAAATCGTTATTTTCGGTTTTTCGCACTTTTCTCCCAGAGTTTTTGAGCTATCGGGAAAAAATGCCATATAATTTTCATCGGGACGAAATTGCCTATCGAATGGCATTTGTGAAATTTTCCTGCGGTAAAATTTTTTGTTTTCCAACCCCCCGAGTCCCAAGGTTGAACATTAGGGTCGAAAAATCGACCTTTTTGAATTTCATCTTTTTTCCAAACTCTTAAAATCTATATCGATCGGAAATCGTGCGCTGATCACGAATCCATTGGGTAGTTTTGACGTCGGGTAATAATTTATATGTGAAAAAGTGAAAAAACGTGAAATTTCAGCGTTTTTCGGGGATTTTGGACATTAGATTCGAACTATCGAACGAATAACCATGATTTTCGTAATGCGCGGGAAATTTCCGATCGAATAACGTAGTGTTGAAATATTTTTAGTGAAAAAAATTTTTTCCCACCCACGGAGCTAGTTTTTTGGGGGGTAAACCCCTTTCGACCAAAAATCGCGATTTTCGAAAATTCACCACGGCCACAAAAATAGAGATATCCGGATTTTTCTTACGCCATTCTTCTCGTCTCGGCGAGGTCTTCAAAAAGTTCCTGGCACTATTTTCTGTAGGACTAACGCGAACCGAGCTACAGATGCGCGAAAAGTCGTTTTTTCGCGTTTTCACGAACCCATCGAAATTTACGATGTATCTAATTCCGGTCATTTTTAATCGTTTCCGAAGTTCTAAAAACCTATGTCGATCGTAAATTTCCCGTACAACAAGAAAATACCGGTTTCGCTTTTGATTTTTGAGATTTTATCGACCTTAAGCGGGAAAATCGTTATTTTCGGTTTTTCGCACTTTTCTCCCAGAGTTTTTGAGCTATCGGGAAAAAATGCCATATAATTTTCATCGGGACGAAATTGCCTATCGAATGGCATTTGTGAAATTTTCCTGCGGTAAAATTTTTTATTTTCCAACCCCCCGAGTCCCAAGGTTGAACATTAGGGTCGAAAAATCGACCTTTTTGAATTTCATCTTTTTTCCAAACTCTTAAAATCTATATCGATCGGAAATCGTGCGCTGATCACGAATCCATTGGGTAGTTTTGACGTCGGGTAATAATTTATATGTGAAAAAGTGAAAAAACGTGAAATTTCAGCGTTTTTCGGGGATTTTGGACATTAGATTCGAACTATCGAACGAATAACCATGATTTTCGTAATGCGCGGGAAATTTCCGATCGAATAACGTAGTGTTGAAATATTTTTAGTGAACAAAATTTTTTCCCACCCACGGAGCTAGTTTTTTGGGGGGTAAACCCCTTTCGACCAAAAATCGCGATTTTCGAAAATTCACCACGGCCACAAAAATAGAGATATCCGGATTTTTCTTACGCCATTCTTCTCGTCTCGGCGAGGTCTTCAAAAAGTTCCTGGCACTATTTTCTGTAGGACTAACGCGAACCGAGCTACAGATGCGCGAAAAGTCGTTTTTTCGCGTTTTCACGAACCCATCGAAATTTACGATGTATCTAATTCCGGTCATTTTTAATCGTTTCCGAAGTTCTAAAAACCTATGTCGATCGTAAATTTCCCGTACAACAAGAAAATACCGGTTTCGCTTTTGATTTTTGAGATTTTATCGACCTTAAGCGGGAAAATCGTTATTTTCGGTTTTTCGCACTTTTCTCCCAGAGTTTTTGAGCTATCGGGAAAAAATGCCATATAATTTTCATCGGGACGAAATTGCCTATCGAATGGCATTTGTGAAATTTTCCTGCGGTAAAATTTTTTATTTTCCAACCCCCCGAGTCCCAAGGTTGAACATTAGGGTCGAAAAATCGACCTTTTTGAATTTCATCTTTTTTCCAAACTCTTAAAATCTATATCGATCGGAAATCGTGCGCTGATCACGAATCCATTGGGTAGTTTTGACGTCGGGTAATAATTTATATGTGAAAAAGTGAAAAAACGTGAAATTTCAGCGTTTTTCGGGGATTTTGGACATTAGATTCGAACTATCGAACGAATAACCATGATTTTCGTAATGCGCGGGAAATTTCCGATCGAATAACGTAGTGTTGAAATATTTTTAGTGAAAAAAATTTTTTCCCACCCACGGAGCTAGTTTTTTGGGGGGTAAACCCCTTTCGACCAAAAATCGCGATTTTCGAAAATTCACCACGGCCACAAAAATAGAGATATCCGCATTTTTCTTACGCCATTCTTCTCGTCTCGGCGAGGTCTTCAAAAAGTTCCTAGCACTATTTTCTGTAGGACTAACGCGAACCGAGCTACAGATGCGCGAAAAGTCGTTTTTTCGCGTTTTCACGAACCCATCGAAATTTACGATGTATCTAATTCCGGTCATTTTTAATCGTTTCCGAAGTTCTAAAAACCTATGTCGATCGTAAATTTCCCGTACAACAAGGAAATACCGGTTTCGCTTTTGATTTTTGAGATTTTATCGACCTTAAGCGGGAAAATCGTTATTTTCGGTTTTTCGCACTTTTCTCCCAGAGTTTTTGAGCTATCGGGAAAAAATGCCATATAATTTTCATCGGGACGAAATTGCCTATCGAATGGCATTTGTGAAATTTTCCTGCGGTAAAATTTTTTATTTTCCAACCCCCCGAGTCCCAAGGTTGAACATTAGGGTCGAAAAATCGACCTTTTTGAATTTCATCTTTTTTCCAAACTCTTAAAATCTATATCGATCGGAAATCGTGCGCTGATCACGAATCCATTGGGTAGTTTTGACGTCGGGTAATAATTTATATGTGAAAAAGTGAAAAAACGTGAAATTTCAGCGTTTTTCGGGGATTTTGGACATTAGATTCGAACTATCGAACGAATAACCATGATTTTCGTAATGCGCGGGAAATTTCCGATCGAATAACGTAGTGTTGAAATATTTTTAGTGAACAAAATTTTTTCCCACCCACGGAGCTAGTTTTTTGGGGGGTAAACCCCTTTCGACCAAAAATCGCGATTTTCGAAAATTCACCACGGCCACAAAAATAGAGATATCCGGATTTTTCTTACGCCATTCTTCTCGTCTCGGCGAGGTCTTCAAAAAGTTCCTGGCACTATTTTCTGTAGGACTAACGCGAACCGAGCTACAGATGCGCGAAAAGTCGTTTTTTCGCGTTTTCACGAACCCATCGAAATTTACGATGTATCTAATTCCGGTCATTTTTAATCGTTTCCGAAGTTCTAAAAACCTATGTCGATCGTAAATTTCCCGTACAACAAGAAAATACCGGTTTCGCTTTTGATTTTTGAGATTTTATCGACCTTAAGCGGGAAAATCGTTATTTTCGGTTTTTCGCACTTTTCTCCCAGAGTTTTTGAGCTATCGGGAAAAAATGCCATATAATTTTCATCGGGACGAAATTGCCTATCGAATGGCATTTGTGAAATTTTCCTGCGGTAAAATTTTTTGTTTTCCAACCCCCCGAGTCCCAAGGTTGAACATTAGGGTCGAAAAATCGACCTTTTTGAATTTCATCTTTTTTCCAAACTCTTAAAATCTATATCGATCGGAAATCGTGCGCTGATCACGAATCCATTGGGTAGTTTTGACGTCGGGTAATAATTTATATGTGAAAAAGTGAAAAAACGTGAAATTTCAGCGTTTTTCGGGGATTTTGGACATTAGATTCGAACTATCGAACGAATAACCATGATTTTCGTAATGCGCGGGAAATTTCCGATCGAATAACGTAGTGTTGAAATATTTTTAGTGAAAAAAATTTTTTCCCACCCACGGAGCTAGTTTTTTGGGGGGTAAACCCCTTTCGACCAAAAATCGCGATTTTCGAAAATTCACCACGGCCACAAAAATAGAGATATCCGGATTTTTCTTACGCCATTCTTCTCGTCTCGGCGAGGTCTTCAAAAAGTTCCTGGCACTATTTTCTGTAGGACTAACGCGAACCGAGCTACAGATGCGCGAAAAGTCGTTTTTTCGCGTTTTCACGAACCCATCGAAATTTACGATGTATCTAATTCCGGTCATTTTTAATCGTTTCCGAAGTTCTAAAAACCTATGTCGATCGTAAATTTCCCGTACAACAAGAAAATACCGGTTTCGCTTTTGATTTTTGAGATTTTATCGACCTTAAGCGGGAAAATCGTTATTTTCGGTTTTTCGCACTTTTCTCCCAGAGTTTTTGAGCTATCGGGAAAAAATGCCATATAATTTTCATCGGGACGAAATTGCCTATCGAATGGCATTTGTGAAATTTTCCTGCGGTAAAATTTTTTATTTTCCAACCCCCCGAGTCCCAAGGTTGAACATTAGGGTCGAAAAATCGACCTTTTTGAATTTCATCTTTTTTCCAAACTCTTAAAATCTATATCGATCGGAAATCGTGCGCTGATCACGAATCCATTGGGTAGTTTTGACGTCGGGTAATAATTTATATGTGAAAAAGTGAAAAAACGTGAAATTTCAGCGTTTTTCGGGGATTTTGGACATTAGATTCGAACTATCGAACGAATAACCATGATTTTCGTAATGCGCGGGAAATTTCCGATCGAATAACGTAGTGTTGAAATATTTTTAGTGAACAAAATTTTTTCCCACCCACGGAGCTAGTTTTTTGGGGGGTAAACCCCTTTCGACCAAAAATCGCGATTTTCGAAAATTCACCACGGCCACAAAAATAGAGATATCCGGATTTTTCTTACGCCATTCTTCTCGTCTCGGCGAGGTCTTCAAAAAGTTCCTGGCACTATTTTCTGTAGGACTAACGCGAACCGAGCTACAGATGCGCGAAAAGTCGTTTTTTCGCGTTTTCACGAACCCATCGAAATTTACGATGTATCTAATTCCGGTCATTTTTAATCGTTTCCGAAGTTCTAAAAACCTATGTCGATCGTAAATTTCCCGTACAACAAGAAAATACCGGTTTCGCTTTTGATTTTTGAGATTTTATCGACCTTAAGCGGGAAAATCGTTATTTTCGGTTTTTCGCACTTTTCTCCCAGAGTTTTTGAGCTATCGGGAAAAAATGCCATATAATTTTCATCGGGACGAAATTGCCTATCGAATGGCATTTGTGAAATTTTCCTGCGGTAAAATTTTTTATTTTCCAACCCCCCGAGTCCCAAGGTTGAACATTAGGGTCGAAAAATCGACCTTTTTGAATTTCATCTTTTTTCCAAACTCTTAAAATCTATATCGATCGGAAATCGTGCGCTGATCACGAATCCATTGGGTAGTTTTGACGTCGGGTAATAATTTATATGTGAAAAAGTGAAAAAACGTGAAATTTCAGCGTTTTTCGGGGATTTTGGACATTAGATTCGAACTATCGAACGAATAACCATGATTTTCGTAATGCGCGGGAAATTTCCGATCGAATAACGTAGTGTTGAAATATTTTTAGTGAAAAAAATTTTTTCCCACCCACGGAGCTAGTTTTTTGGGGGGTAAACCCCTTTCGACCAAAAATCGCGATTTTCGAAAATTCACCACGGCCACAAAAATAGAGATATCCGCATTTTTCTTACGCCATTCTTCTCGTCTCGGCGAGGTCTTCAAAAAGTTCCTAGCACTATTTTCTGTAGGACTAACGCGAACCGAGCTACAGATGCGCGAAAAGTCGTTTTTTCGCGTTTTCACGAACCCATCGAAATTTACGATGTATCTAATTCCGGTCATTTTTAATCGTTTCCGAAGTTCTAAAAACCTATGTCGATCGTAAATTTCCCGTACAACAAGGAAATACCGGTTTCGCTTTTGATTTTTGAGATTTTATCGACCTTAAGCGGGAAAATCGTTATTTTCGGTTTTTCGCACTTTTCTCCCAGAGTTTTTGAGCTATCGGGAAAAAATGCCATATAATTTTCATCGGGACGAAATTGCCTATCGAATGGCATTTGTGAAATTTTCCTGCGGTAAAATTTTTTATTTTCCAACCCCCCGAGTCCCAAGGTTGAACATTAGGGTCGAAAAATCGACCTTTTTGAATTTCATCTTTTTTCCAAACTCTTAAAATCTATATCGATCGGAAATCGTGCGCTGATCACGAATCCATTGGGTAGTTTTGACGTCGGGTAATAATTTATATGTGAAAAAGTGAAAAAACGTGAAATTTCAGCGTTTTTCGGGGATTTTGGACATTAGATTCGAACTATCGAACGAATAACCATGATTTTCGTAATGCGCGGGAAATTTCCGATCGAATAACGTAGTGTTGAAATATTTTTAGTGAAAAAAATTTTTTCCCACCCACGGAGCTAGTTTTTTGGGGGGTAAACCCCTTTCGACCAAAAATCGCGATTTTCGAAAATTCACCACGGCCACAAAAATAGAGATATCCGCATTTTTCTTACGCCATTCTTCTCGTCTCGGCGAGGTCTTCAAAAAGTTCCTAGCACTATTTTCTGTAGGACTAACGCGAACCGAGCTACAGATGCGCGAAAAGTCGTTTTTTCGCGTTTTCACGAACCCATCGAAATTTACGATGTATCTAATTCCGGTCATTTTTAATCGTTTCCGAAGTTCTAAAAACCTATGTCGATCGTAAATTTCCCGTACAACAAGAAAATACCGGTTTCGCTTTTGATTTTTGAGATTTTATCGACCTTAAGCGGGAAAATCGTTATTTTCGGTTTTTCGCACTTTTCTCCCAGAGTTTTTGAGCTATCGGGAAAAAATGCCATATAATTTTCATCGGGACGAAATTGCCTATCGAATGGCATTTGTGAAATTTTCCTGCGGTAAAATTTTTTATTTTCCAACCCCCCGAGTCCCAAGGTTGAACATTAGGGTCGAAAAATCGACCTTTTTGAATTTCATCTTTTTTCCAAACTCTTAAAATCTATATCGATCGGAAATCGTGCGCTGATCACGAATCCATTGGGTAGTTTTGACGTCGGGTAATAATTTATATGTGAAAAAGTGAAAAAACGTGAAATTTCAGCGTTTTTCGGGGATTTTGGACATTAGATTCGAACTATCGAACGAATAACCATGATTTTCGTAATGCGCGGGAAATTTCCGATCGAATAACGTAGTGTTGAAATATTTTTAGTGAAAAAAATTTTTTCCCACCCACGGAGCTAGTTTTTTGGGGGGTAAACCCCTTTCGACCAAAAATCGCGATTTTCGAAAATTCACCACGGCCACAAAAATAGAGATATCCGGATTTTTCTTACGCCATTCTTCTCGTCTCGGCGAGGTCTTCAAAAAGTTCCTGGCACTATTTTCTGTAGGACTAACGCGAACCGAGCTACAGATGCGCGAAAAGTCGTTTTTTCGCGTTTTCACGAACCCATCGAAATTTACGATGTATCTAATTCCGGTCATTTTTAATCGTTTCCGAAGTTCTAAAAACCTATGTCGATCGTAAATTTCCCGTACAACAAGAAAATACCGGTTTCGCTTTTGATTTTTGAGATTTTATCGACCTTAAGCGGGAAAATCGTTATTTTCGGTTTTTCGCACTTTTCTCCCAGAGTTTTTGAGCTATCGGGAAAAAATGCCATATAATTTTCATCGGGACGAAATTGCCTATCGAATGGCATTTGTGAAATTTTCCTGCGGTAAAATTTTTTATTTTCCAACCCCCCGAGTCCCAAGGTTGAACATTAGGGTCGAAAAATCGACCTTTTTGAATTTCATCTTTTTTCCAAACTCTTAAAATCTATATCGATCGGAAATCGTGCGCTGATCACGAATCCATTGGGTAGTTTTGACGTCGGGTAATAATTTATATGTGAAAAAGTGAAAAAACGTGAAATTTCAGCGTTTTTCGGGGATTTTGGACATTAGATTCGAACTATCGAACGAATAACCATGATTTTCGTAATGCGCGGGAAATTTCCGATCGAATAACGTAGTGTTGAAATATTTTTAGTGAAAAAAATTTTTTCCCACCCACGGAGCTAGTTTTTTGGGGGGTAAACCCCTTTCGACCAAAAATCGCGATTTTCGAAAATTCACCACGGCCACAAAAATAGAGATATCCGCATTTTTCTTACGCCATTCTTCTCGTCTCGGCGAGGTCTTCAAAAAGTTCCTAGCACTATTTTCTGTAGGACTAACGCGAACCGAGCTACAGATGCGCGAAAAGTCGTTTTTTCGCGTTTTCACGAACCCATCGAAATTTACGATGTATCTAATTCCGGTCATTTTTAATCGTTTCCGAAGTTCTAAAAACCTATGTCGATCGTAAATTTCCCGTACAACAAGGAAATACCGGTTTCGCTTTTGATTTTTGAGATTTTATCGACCTTAAGCGGGAAAATCGTTATTTTCGGTTTTTCGCACTTTTCTCCCAGAGTTTTTGAGCTATCGGGAAAAAATGCCATATAATTTTCATCGGGACGAAATTGCCTATCGAATGGCATTTGTGAAATTTTCCTGCGGTAAAATTTTTTATTTTCCAACCCCCCGAGTCCCAAGGTTGAACATTAGGGTCGAAAAATCGACCTTTTTGAATTTCATCTTTTTTCCAAACTCTTAAAATCTATATCGATCGGAAATCGTGCGCTGATCACGAATCCATTGGGTAGTTTTGACGTCGGGTAATAATTTATATGTGAAAAAGTGAAAAAACGTGAAATTTCAGCGTTTTTCGGGGATTTTGGACATTAGATTCGAACTATCGAACGAATAACCATGATTTTCGTAATGCGCGGGAAATTTCCGATCGAATAACGTAGTGTTGAAATATTTTTAGTGAAAAAAATTTTTTCCCACCCACGGAGCTAGTTTTTTGGGGGGTAAACCCCTTTCGACCAAAAATCGCGATTTTCGAAAATTCACCACGGCCACAAAAATAGAGATATCCGCATTTTTCTTACGCCATTCTTCTCGTCTCGGCGAGGTCTTCAAAAAGTTCCTAGCACTATTTTCTGTAGGACTAACGCGAACCGAGCTACAGATGCGCGAAAAGTCGTTTTTTCGCGTTTTCACGAACCCATCGAAATTTACGATGTATCTAATTCCGGTCATTTTTAATCGTTTCCGAAGTTCTAAAAACCTATGTCGATCGTAAATTTCCCGTACAACAAGAAAATACCGGTTTCGCTTTTGATTTTTGAGATTTTATCGACCTTAAGCGGGAAAATCGTTATTTTCGGTTTTTCGCACTTTTCTCCCAGAGTTTTTGAGCTATCGGGAAAAAATGCCATATAATTTTCATCGGGACGAAATTGCCTATCGAATGGCATTTGTGAAATTTTCCTGCGGTAAAATTTTTTATTTTCCAACCCCCCGAGTCCCAAGGTTGAACATTAGGGTCGAAAAATCGACCTTTTTGAATTTCATCTTTTTTCCAAACTCTTAAAATCTATATCGATCGGAAATCGTGCGCTGATCACGAATCCATTGGGTAGTTTTGACGTCGGGTAATAATTTATATGTGAAAAAGTGAAAAAACGTGAAATTTCAGCGTTTTTCGGGGATTTTGGACATTAGATTCGAACTATCGAACGAATAACCATGATTTTCGTAATGCGCGGGAAATTTCCGATCGAATAACGTAGTGTTGAAATATTTTTAGTGAACAAAATTTTTTCCCACCCACGGAGCTAGTTTTTTGGGGGGTAAACCCCTTTCGACCAAAAATCGCGATTTTCGAAAATTCACCACGGCCACAAAAATAGAGATATCCGGATTTTTCTTACGCCATTCTTCTCGTCTCGGCGAGGTCTTCAAAAAGTTCCTGGCACTATTTTCTGTAGGACTAACGCGAACCGAGCTACAGATGCGCGAAAAGTCGTTTTTTCGCGTTTTCACGAACCCATCGAAATTTACGATGTATCTAATTCCGGTCATTTTTAATCGTTTCCGAAGTTCTAAAAACCTATGTCGATCGTAAATTTCCCGTACAACAAGAAAATACCGGTTTCGCTTTTGATTTTTGAGATTTTATCGACCTTAAGCGGGAAAATCGTTATTTTCGGTTTTTCGCACTTTTCTCCCAGAGTTTTTGAGCTATCGGGAAAAAATGCCATATAATTTTCATCGGGACGAAATTGCCTATCGAATGGCATTTGTGAAATTTTCCTGCGGTAAAATTTTTTATTTTCCAACCCCCCGAGTCCCAAGGTTGAACATTAGGGTCGAAAAATCGACCTTTTTGAATTTCATCTTTTTTCCAAACTCTTAAAATCTATATCGATCGGAAATCGTGCGCTGATCACGAATCCATTGGGTAGTTTTGACGTCGGGTAATAATTTATATGTGAAAAAGTGAAAAAACGTGAAATTTCAGCGTTTTTCGGGGATTTTGGACATTAGATTCGAACTATCGAACGAATAACCATGATTTTCGTAATGCGCGGGAAATTTCCGATCGAATAACGTAGTGTTGAAATATTTTTAGTGAAAAAAATTTTTTCCCACCCACGGAGCTAGTTTTTTGGGGGGTAAACCCCTTTCGACCAAAAATCGCGATTTTCGAAAATTCACCACGGCCACAAAAATAGAGATATCCGGATTTTTCTTACGCCATTCTTCTCGTCTCGGCGAGGTCTTCAAAAAGTTCCTGGCACTATTTTCTGTAGGACTAACGCGAACAGAGCTACAGATGCGCGAAAAGTCGTTTTTTCGCGTTTTCACGAACCCATCGAAATTTACGATGTATCTAATTCCGGTCATTTTTAATCGTTTCCGAAGTTCTAAAAACCTATGTCGATCGTAAATTTCCCGTACAACAAGAAAATACCGGTTTCGCTTTTGATTTTTGAGATTTTATCGACCTTAAGCGGGAAAATCGTTATTTTCGGTTTTTCGCACTTTTCTCCCAGAGTTTTTGAGCTATCGGGAAAAAATGCCATATAATTTTCATCGGGACGAAATTGCCTATCGAATGGCATTTGTGAAATTTTCCTGCGGTAAAATTTTTTATTTTCCAACCCCCCGAGTCCCAAGGTTGAACATTAGGGTCGAAAAATCGACCTTTTTGAATTTCATCTTTTTTCCAAACTCTTAAAATCTATATCGATCGGAAATCGTGCGCTGATCACGAATCCATTGGGTAGTTTTGACGTCGGGTAATAATTTATATGTGAAAAAGTGAAAAAACGTGAAATTTCAGCGTTTTTCGGGGATTTTGGACATTAGATTCGAACTATCGAACGAATAACCATGATTTTCGTAATGCGCGGGAAATTTCCGATCGAATAACGTAGTGTTGAAATATTTTTAGTGAACAAAATTTTTTCCCACCCACGGAGCTAGTTTTTTGGGGGGTAAACCCCTTTCGACCAAAAATCGCGATTTTCGAAAATTCACCACGGCCACAAAAATAGAGATATCCGGATTTTTCTTACGCCATTCTTCTCGTCTCGGCGAGGTCTTCAAAAAGTTCCTGGCACTATTTTCTGTAGGACTAACGCGAACCGAGCTACAGATGCGCGAAAAGTCGTTTTTTCGCGTTTTCACGAACCCATCGAAATTTACGATGTATCTAATTCCGGTCATTTTTAATCGTTTCCGAAGTTCTAAAAACCTATGTCGATCGTAAATTTCCCGTACAACAAGAAAATACCGGTTTCGCTTTTGATTTTTGAGATTTTATCGACCTTAAGCGGGAAAATCGTTATTTTCGGTTTTTCGCACTTTTCTCCCAGAGTTTTTGAGCTATCGGGAAAAAATGCCATATAATTTTCATCGGGACGAAATTGCCTATCGAATGGCATTTGTGAAATTTTCCTGCGGTAAAATTTTTTATTTTCCAACCCCCCGAGTCCCAAGGTTGAACATTAGGGTCGAAAAATCGACCTTTTTGAATTTCATCTTTTTTCCAAACTCTTAAAATCTATATCGATCGGAAATCGTGCGCTGATCACGAATCCATTGGGTAGTTTTGACGTCGGGTAATAATTTATATGTGAAAAAGTGAAAAAACGTGAAATTTCAGCGTTTTTCGGGGATTTTGGACATTAGATTCGAACTATCGAACGAATAACCATGATTTTCGTAATGCGCGGGAAATTTCCGATCGAATAACGTAGTGTTGAAATATTTTTAGTGAAAAAAATTTTTTCCCACCCACGGAGCTAGTTTTTTGGGGGGTAAACCCCTTTCGACCAAAAATCGCGATTTTCGAAAATTCACCACGGCCACAAAAATAGAGATATCCGGATTTTTCTTACGCCATTCTTCTCGTCTCGGCGAGGTCTTCAAAAAGTTCCTAGCACTATTTTCTGTAGGACTAACGCGAACCGAGCTACAGATGCGCGAAAAGTCGTTTTTTCGCGTTTTCACGAACCCATCGAAATTTACGATGTATCTAATTCCGGTCATTTTTAATCGTTTCCGAAGTTCTAAAAACCTATGTCGATCGTAAATTTCCCGTACAACAAGAAAATACCGGTTTCGCTTTTGATTTTTGAGATTTTATCGACCTTAAGCGGGAAAATCGTTATTTTCGGTTTTTCGCACTTTTCTCCCAGAGTTTTTGAGCTATCGGGAAAAAATGCCATATAATTTTCATCGGGACGAAATTGCCTATCGAATGGCATTTGTGAAATTTTCCTGCGGTAAAATTTTTTATTTTCCAACCCCCCGAGTCCCAAGGTTGAACATTAGGGTCGAAAAATCGACCTTTTTGAATTTCATCTTTTTTCCAAACTCTTAAAATCTATATCGATCGGAAATCGTGCGCTGATCACGAATCCATTGGGTAGTTTTGACGTCGGGTAATAATTTATATGTGAAAAAGTGAAAAAACGTGAAATTTCAGCGTTTTTCGGGGATTTTGGACATTAGATTCGAACTATCGAACGAATAACCATGATTTTCGTAATGCGCGGGAAATTTCCGATCGAATAACGTAGTGTTGAAATATTTTTAGTGAAAAAAATTTTTTCCCACCCACGGAGCTAGTTTTTTGGGGGGTAAACCCCTTTCGACCAAAAATCGCGATTTTCGAAAATTCACCACGGCCACAAAAATAGAGATATCCGGATTTTTCTTACGCCATTCTTCTCGTCTCGGCGAGGTCTTCAAAAAGTTCCTGGCACTATTTTCTGTAGGACTAACGCGAACCGAGCTACAGATGCGCGAAAAGTCGTTTTTTCGCGTTTTCACGAACCCATCGAAATTTACGATGTATCTAATTCCGGTCATTTTTAATCGTTTCCGAAGTTCTAAAAACCTATGTCGATCGTAAATTTCCCGTACAACAAGAAAATACCGGTTTCGCTTTTGATTTTTGAGATTTTATCGACCTTAAGCGGGAAAATCGTTATTTTCGGTTTTTCGCACTTTTCTCCCAGAGTTTTTGAGCTATCGGGAAAAAATGCCATATAATTTTCATCGGGACGAAATTGCCTATCGAATGGCATTTGTGAAATTTTCCTGCGGTAAAATTTTTTATTTTCCAACCCCCCGAGTCCCAAGGTTGAACATTAGGGTCGAAAAATCGACCTTTTTGAATTTCATCTTTTTTCCAAACTCTTAAAATCTATATCGATCGGAAATCGTGCGCTGATCACGAATCCATTGGGTAGTTTTGACGTCGGGTAATAATTTATATGTGAAAAAGTGAAAAAACGTGAAATTTCAGCGTTTTTCGGGGATTTTGGACATTAGATTCGAACTATCGAACGAATAACCATGATTTTCGTAATGCGCGGGAAATTTCCGATCGAATAACGTAGTGTTGAAATATTTTTAGTGAACAAAATTTTTTCCCACCCACGGAGCTAGTTTTTTGGGGGGTAAACCCCTTTCGACCAAAAATCGCGATTTTCGAAAATTCACCACGGCCACAAAAATAGAGATATCCGGATTTTTCTTACGCCATTCTTCTCGTCTCGGCGAGGTCTTCAAAAAGTTCCTAGCACTATTTTCTGTAGGACTAACGCGAACCGAGCTACAGATGCGCGAAAAGTCGTTTTTTCGCGTTTTCACGAACCCATCGAAATTTACGATGTATCTAATTCCGGTCATTTTTAATCGTTTCCGAAGTTCTAAAAACCTATGTCGATCGTAAATTTCCCGTACAACAAGAAAATACCGGTTTCGCTTTTGATTTTTGAGATTTTATCGACCTTAAGCGGGAAAATCGTTATTTTCGGTTTTTCGCACTTTTCTCCCAGAGTTTTTGAGCTATCGGGAAAAAATGCCATATAATTTTCATCGGGACGAAATTGCCTATCGAATGGCATTTGTGAAATTTTCCTGCGGTAAAATTTTTTATTTTCCAACCCCCCGAGTCCCAAGGTTGAACATTAGGGTCGAAAAATCGACCTTTTTGAATTTCATGTTTTTTCCAAACTCTTAAAATCTATATCGATCGGAAATCGTGCGCTGATCACGAATCCATTGGGTAGTTTTGACGTCGGGTAATAATTTATATGTGAAAAAGTGAAAAAACGTGAAATTTCAGCGTTTTTCGGGGATTTTGGACATTAGATTCGAACTATCGAACGAATAACCATGATTTTCGTAATGCGCGGGAAATTTCCGATCGAATAACGTAGTGTTGAAATATTTTTAGTGAAAAAAATTTTTTCCCACCCACGGAGCTAGTTTTTTGGGGGGTAAACCCCTTTCGACCAAAAATCGCGATTTTCGAAAATTCACCACGGCCACAAAAATAGAGATATCCGGATTTTTCTTACGCCATTCTTCTCGTCTCGGCGAGGTCTTCAAAAAGTTCCTGGCACTATTTTCTGTAGGACTAACGCGAACCGAGCTACAGATGCGCGAAAAGTCGTTTTTTCGCGTTTTCACGAACCCATCGAAATTTACGATGTATCTAATTCCGGTCATTTTTAATCGTTTCCGAAGTTCTAAAAACCTATGTCGATCGTAAATTTCCCGTACAACAAGAAAATACCGGTTTCGCTTTTGATTTTTGAGATTTTATCGACCTTAAGCGGGAAAATCGTTATTTTCGGTTTTTCGCACTTTTCTCCCAGAGTTTTTGAGCTATCGGGAAAAAATGCCATATAATTTTCATCGGGACGAAATTGCCTATCGAATGGCATTTGTGAAATTTTCCTGCGGTAAAATTTTTTATTTTCCAACCCCCCGAGTCCCAAGGTTGAACATTAGGGTCGAAAAATCGACCTTTTTGAATTTCATCTTTTTTCCAAACTCTTAAAATCTATATCGATCGGAAATCGTGCGCTGATCACGAATCCATTGGGTAGTTTTGACGTCGGGTAATAATTTATATGTGAAAAAGTGAAAAAACGTGAAATTTCAGCGTTTTTCGGGGATTTTGGACATTAGATTCGAACTATCGAACGAATAACCATGATTTTCGTAATGCGCGGGAAATTTCCGATCGAATAACGTAGTGTTGAAATATTTTTAGTGAAAAAAATTTTTTCCCACCCACGGAGCTAGTTTTTTGGGGGGTAAACCCCTTTCGACCAAAAATCGCGATTTTCGAAAATTCACCACGGCCACAAAAATAGAGATATCCGGATTTTTCTTACGCCATTCTTCTCGTCTCGGCGAGGTCTTCAAAAAGTTCCTGGCACTATTTTCTGTAGGACTAACGCGAACAGAGCTACAGATGCGCGAAAAGTCGTTTTTTCGCGTTTTCACGAACCCATCGAAATTTACGATGTATCTAATTCCGGTCATTTTTAATCGTTTCCGAAGTTCTAAAAACCTATGTCGATCGTAAATTTCCCGTACAACAAGAAAATACCGGTTTCGCTTTTGATTTTTGAGATTTTATCGACCTTAAGCGGGAAAATCGTTATTTTCGGTTTTTCGCACTTTTCTCCCAGAGTTTTTGAGCTATCGGGAAAAAATGCCATATAATTTTCATCGGGACGAAATTGCCTATCGAATGGCATTTGTGAAATTTTCCTGCGGTAAAATTTTTTATTTTCCAACCCCCCGAGTCCCAAGGTTGAACATTAGGGTCGAAAAATCGACCTTTTTGAATTTCATCTTTTTTCCAAACTCTTAAAATCTATATCGATCGGAAATCGTGCGCTGATCACGAATCCATTGGGTAGTTTTGACGTCGGGTAATAATTTATATGTGAAAAAGTGAAAAAACGTGAAATTTCAGCGTTTTTCGGGGATTTTGGACATTAGATTCGAACTATCGAACGAATAACCATGATTTTCGTAATGCGCGGGAAATTTCCGATCGAATAACGTAGTGTTGAAATATTTTTAGTGAACAAAATTTTTTCCCACCCACGGAGCTAGTTTTTTGGGGGGTAAACCCCTTTCGACCAAAAATCGCGATTTTCGAAAATTCACCACGGCCACAAAAATAGAGATATCCGGATTTTTCTTACGCCATTCTTCTCGTCTCGGCGAGGTCTTCAAAAAGTTCCTGGCACTATTTTCTGTAGGACTAACGCGAACAGAGCTACAGATGCGCGAAAAGTCGTTTTTTCGCGTTTTCACGAACCCATCGAAATTTACGATGTATCTAATTCCGGTCATTTTTAATCGTTTCCGAAGTTCTAAAAACCTATGTCGATCGTAAATTTCCCGTACAACAAGAAAATACCGGTTTCGCTTTTGATTTTTGAGATTTTATCGACCTTAAGCGGGAAAATCGTTATTTTCGGTTTTTCGCACTTTTCTCCCAGAGTTTTTGAGCTATCGGGAAAAAATGCCATATAATTTTCATCGGGACGAAATTGCCTATCGAATGGCATTTGTGAAATTTTCCTGCGGTAAAATTTTTTATTTTCCAACCCCCCGAGTCCCAAGGTTGAACATTAGGGTCGAAAAATCGACCTTTTTGAATTTCATCTTTTTTCCAAACTCTTAAAATCTATATCGATCGGAAATCGTGCGCTGATCACGAATCCATTGGGTAGTTTTGACGTCGGGTAATAATTTATATGTGAAAAAGTGAAAAAACGTGAAATTTCAGCGTTTTTCGGGGATTTTGGACATTAGATTCGAACTATCGAACGAATAACCATGATTTTCGTAATGGGCGGGAAATTTCCGATCGAATAACGTAGTGTTGAAATATTTTTAGTGAAAAAAATTGTTTCCCACCCACGGAGCTAGTTTTTTGGGGGGTAAACCCCTTTCGACCAAAAATCGCGATTTTCGAAAATTCACCACGGCCACAAAAATAGAGATATCCGGATTTTTCTTACGCCATTCTTCTCGTCTCGGCGAGGTCTTCAAAAAGTTCCTGGCACTATTTTCTGTAGGACTAACGCGAACCGAGCTACAGATGCGCGAAAAGTCGTTTTTTCGCGTTTTCACGAACCCATCGAAATTTACGATGTATCTAATTCCGGTCATTTTTAATCGTTTCCGAAGTTCTAAAAACCTATGTCGATCGTAAATTTCCCGTACAACAAGAAAATACCGGTTTCGCTTCTGATTTTTGAGATTTTATCGACCTTAAGCGGGAAAATCGTTATTTTCGGTTTTTCGCACTTTTCTCCCAGAGTTTTTGAGCTATCGGGAAAAAATGCCATATAATTTTCATCGGGACGAAATTGCCTATCGAATGGCATTTGTGAAATTTTCCTGCGGTAAAATTTTTTATTTTCCAACCCCCCGAGTCCCAAGGTTGAACATTAGGGTCGAAAAATCGACCTTTTTGAATTTCATCTTTTTTCCAAACTCTTAAAATCTATATCGATCGGAAATCGCGCGCTGATCACGAATCCATTGGGTAGTTTTGACGTCGGGTAATAATTTATATGTGAAAAAGTGAAAAAACGTGAAATTTCAGCGTTTTTCGGGGATTTTGGACATTAGATTCGAACTATCGAACGAATAACCATGATTTTCGTAATGCGCGGGAAATTTCCGATCGAATAACGTAGTGTTGAAATATTTTTAGTGAAAAAAATTTTTTCCCACCCACGGAGCTAGTTTTTTGGGGGGTAAACCCCTTTCGACCAAAAATCGCGATTTTCGAAAATTCACCACGGCCACAAAAATAGAGATATCCGGATTTTTCTTACGCCATTCTTCTCGTCTCGGCGAGGTCTTCAAAAAGTTCCTAGCACTATTTTCTGTAGGACTAACGCGAACCGAGCTACAGATGCGCGAAAAGTCGTTTTTTCGCGTTTTCACGAACCCATCGAAATTTACGATGTATCTAATTCCGGTCATTTTTAATCGTTTCCGAAGTTCTAAAAACCTATGTCGATCGTAAATTTCCCGTACAACAAGAAAATACCGGTTTCGCTTTTGATTTTTGAGATTTTATCGACCTTAAGCGGGAAAATCGTTATTTTCGGTTTTTCGCACTTTTCTCCCAGAGTTTTTGAGCTATCGGGAAAAAATGCCATATAATTTTCATCGGGACGAAATTGCCTATCGAATGGCATTTGTGAAATTTTCCTGCGGTAAAATTTTTTATTTTCCAACCCCCCGAGTCCCAAGGTTGAACATTAGGGTCGAAAAATCGACCTTTTTGAATTTCATCTTTTTTCCAAACTCTTAAAATCTATATCGATCGGAAATCGTGCGCTGATCACGAATCCATTGGGTAGTTTTGACGTCGGGTAATAATTTATATGTGAAAAAGTGAAAAAACGTGAAATTTCAGCGTTTTTCGGGGATTTTGGACATTAGATTCGAACTATCGAACGAATAACCATGATTTTCGTAATGCGCGGGAAATTTCCGATCGAATAACGTAGTGTTGAAATATTTTTAGTGAAAAAAATTTTTTCCCACCCACGGAGCTAGTTTTTTGGGGGGTAAACCCCTTTCGACCAAAAATCGCGATTTTCGAAAATTCACCACGGCCACAAAAATAGAGATATCCGGATTTTTCTTACGCCATTCTTCTCGTCTCGGCGAGGTCTTCAAAAAGTTCCTAGCACTATTTTCTGTAGGACTAACGCGAACCGAGCTACAGATGCGCGAAAAGTCGTTTTTTCGCGTTTTCACGAACCCATCGAAATTTACGATGTATCTAATTCCGGTCATTTTTAATCGTTTCCGAAGTTCTAAAAACCTATGTCGATCGTAAATTTCCCGTACAACAAGAAAATACCGGTTTCGCTTTTGATTTTTGAGATTTTATCGACCTTAAGCGGGAAAATCGTTATTTTCGGTTTTTCGCACTTTTCTCCCAGAGTTTTTGAGCTATCGGGAAAAAATGCCATATAATTTTCATCGGGACGAAATTGCCTATCGAATGGCATTTGTGAAATTTTCCTGCGGTAAAATTTTTTATTTTCCAACCCCCCGAGTCCCAAGGTTGAACATTAGGGTCGAAAAATCGACCTTTTTGAATTTCATCTTTTTTCCAAACTCTTAAAATCTATATCGATCGGAAATCGTGCGCTGATCACGAATCCATTGGGTAGTTTTGACGTCGGGTAATAATTTATATGTGAAAAAGTGAAAAAACGTGAAATTTCAGCGTTTTTCGGGGATTTTGGACATTAGATTCGAACTATCGAACGAATAACCATGATTTTCGTAATGCGCGGGAAATTTCCGATCGAATAACGTAGTGTTGAAATATTTTTAGTGAAAAAAATTTTTTCCCACCCACGGAGCTAGTTTTTTGGGGGGTAAACCCCTTTCGACCAAAAATCGCGATTTTCGAAAATTCACCACGGCCACAAAAATAGAGATATCCGGATTTTTCTTACGCCATTCTTCTCGTCTCGGCGAGGTCTTCAAAAAGTTCCTGGCACTATTTTCTGTAGGACTAACGCGAACCGAGCTACAGATGCGCGAAAAGTCGTTTTTTCGCGTTTTCACGAACCCATCGAAATTTACGATGTATCTAATTCCGGTCATTTTTAATCGTTTCCGAAGTTCTAAAAACCTATGTCGATCGTAAATTTCCCGTACAACAAGAAAATACCGGTTTCGCTTTTGATTTTTGAGATTTTATCGACCTTAAGCGGGAAAATCGTTATTTTCGGTTTTTCGCACTTTTCTCCCAGAGTTTTTGAGCTATCGGGAAAAAATGCCATATAATTTTCATCGGGACGAAATTGCCTATCGAATGGCATTTGTGAAATTTTCCTGCGGTAAAATTTTTTATTTTCCAACCCCCCGAGTCCCAAGGTTGAACATTAGGGTCGAAAAATCGACCTTTTTGAATTTCATCTTTTTTCCAAACTCTTAAAATCTATATCGATCGGAAATCGTGCGCTGTTCACGAATCCATTGGGTAGTTTTGACGTCGGGTAATAATTTATATGTGAAAAAGTGAAAAAACGTGAAATTTCAGCGTTTTTCGGGGATTTTGGACATTAGATTCGAACTATCGAACGAATAACCATGATTTTCGTAATGCGCGGGAAATTTCCGATCGAATAACGTAGTGTTGAAATATTTTTAGTGAAAAAAATTTTTTCCCACCCACGGAGCTAGTTTTTTGGGGGGTAAACCCCTTTCGACCAAAAATCGCGATTTTCGAAAATTCACCACGGCCACAAAAATAGAGATATCCGGATTTTTCTTACGCCATTCTTCTCGTCTCGGCGAGGTCTTCAAAAAGTTCCTGGCACTATTTTCTGTAGGACTAACGCGAACAGAGCTACAGATGCGCGAAAAGTCGTTTTTTCGCGTTTTCACGAACCCATCGAAATTTACGATGTATCTAATTCCGGTCATTTTTAATCGTTTCCGAAGTTCTAAAAACCTATGTCGATCGTAAATTTCCCGTACAACAAGAAAATACCGGTTTCGCTTTTGATTTTTGAGATTTTATCGACCTTAAGCGGGAAAATCGTTATTTTCGGTTTTTCGCACTTTTCTCCCAGAGTTTTTGAGCTATCGGGAAAAAATGCCATATAATTTTCATCGGGACGAAATTGCCTATCGAATGGCATTTGTGAAATTTTCCTGCGGTAAAATTTTTTATTTTCCAACCCCCCGAGTCCCAAGGTTGAACATTAGGGTCGAAAAATCGACCTTTTTGAATTTCATCTTTTTTCCAAACTCTTAAAATCTATATCGATCGGAAATCGTGCGCTGATCACGAATCCATTGGGTAGTTTTGACGTCGGGTAATAATTTATATGTGAAAAAGTGAAAAAACGTGAAATTTCAGCGTTTTTCGGGGATTTTGGACATTAGATTCGAACTATCGAACGAATAACCATGATTTTCGTAATGCGCGGGAAATTTCCGATCGAATAACGTAGTGTTGAAATATTTTTAGTGAACAAAATTTTTTCCCACCCACGGAGCTAGTTTTTTGGGGGGTAAACCCCTTTCGACCAAAAATCGCGATTTTCGAAAATTCACCACGGCCACAAAAATAGAGATATCCGGATTTTTCTTACGCCATTCTTCTCGTCTCGGCGAGGTCTTCAAAAAGTTCCTGGCACTATTTTCTGTAGGACTAACGCGAACCGAGCTACAGATGCGCGAAAAGTCGTTTTTTCGCGTTTTCACGAACCCATCGAAATTTACGATGTATCTAATTCCGGTCATTTTTAATCGTTTCCGAAGTTCTAAAAACCTATGTCGATCGTAAATTTCCCGTACAACAAGAAAATACCGGTTTCGCTTTTGATTTTTGAGATTTTATCGACCTTAAGCGGGAAAATCGTTATTTTCGGTTTTTCGCACTTTTCTCCCAGAGTTTTTGAGCTATCGGGAAAAAATGCCATATAATTTTCATCGGGACGAAATTGCCTATCGAATGGCATTTGTGAAATTTTCCTGCGGTAAAATTTTTTATTTTCCAACCCCCCGAGTCCCAAGGTTGAACATTAGGGTCGAAAAATCGACCTTTTTGAATTTCATCTTTTTTCCAAACTCTTAAAATCTATATCGATCGGAAATCGTGCGCTGATCACGAATCCATTGGGTAGTTTTGACGTCGGGTAATAATTTATATGTGAAAAAGTGAAAAAACGTGAAATTTCAGCGTTTTTCGGGGATTTTGGACATTAGATTCGAACTATCGAACGAATAACCATGATTTTCGTAATGCGCGGGAAATTTCCGATCGAATAACGTAGTGTTGAAATATTTTTAGTGAAAAAAATTTTTTCCCACCCACGGAGCTAGTTTTTTGGGGGGTAAACCCCTTTCGACCAAAAATCGCGATTTTCGAAAATTCACCACGGCCACAAAAATAGAGATATCCGGATTTTTCTTACGCCATTCTTCTCGTCTCGGCGAGGTCTTCAAAAAGTTCCTGGCACTATTTTCTGTAGGACTAACGCGAACAGAGCTACAGATGCGCGAAAAGTCGTTTTTTCGCGTTTTCACGAACCCATCGAAATTTACGATGTATCTAATTCCGGTCATTTTTAATCGTTTCCGAAGTTCTAAAAACCTATGTCGATCGTAAATTTCCCGTACAACAAGAAAATACCGGTTTCGCTTTTGATTTTTGAGATTTTATCGACCTTAAGCGGGAAAATCGTTATTTTCGGTTTTTCGCACTTTTCTCCCAGAGTTTTTGAGCTATCGGGAAAAAATGCCATATAATTTTCATCGGGACGAAATTGCCTATCGAATGGCATTTGTGAAATTTTCCTGCGGTAAAATTTTTTATTTTCCAACCCCCCGAGTCCCAAGGTTGAACATTAGGGTCGAAAAATCGACCTTTTTGAATTTCATCTTTTTTCCAAACTCTTAAAATCTATATCGATCGGAAATCGTGCGCTGATCACGAATCCATTGGGTAGTTTTGACGTCGGGTAATAATTTATATGTGAAAAAGTGAAAAAACGTGAAATTTCAGCGTTTTTCGGGGATTTTGGACATTAGATTCGAACTATCGAACGAATAACCATGATTTTCGTAATGCGCGGGAAATTTCCGATCGAATAACGTAGTGTTGAAATATTTTTAGTGAAAAAAATTTTTTCCCACCCACGGAGCTAGTTTTTTGGGGGGTAAACCCCTTTCGACCAAAAATCGCGATTTTCGAAAATTCACCACGGCCACAAAAATAGAGATATCCGGATTTTTCTTACGCCATTCTTCTCGTCTCGGCGAGGTCTTCAAAAAGTTCCTAGCACTATTTTCTGTAGGACTAACGCGAACCGAGCTACAGATGCGCGAAAAGTCGTTTTTTCGCGTTTTCACGAACCCATCGAAATTTACGATGTATCTAATTCCGGTCATTTTTAATCGTTTCCGAAGTTCTAAAAACCTATGTCGATCGTAAATTTCCCGTACAACAAGAAAATACCGGTTTCGCTTTTGATTTTTGAGATTTTATCGACCTTAAGCGGGAAAATCGTTATTTTCGGTTTTTCGCACTTTTCTCCCAGAGTTTTTGAGCTATCGGGAAAAAATGCCATATAATTTTCATCGGGACGAAATTGCCTATCGAATGGCATTTGTGAAATTTTCCTGCGGTAAAATTTTTTATTTTCCAACCCCCCGAGTCCCAAGGTTGAACATTAGGGTCGAAAAATCGACCTTTTTGAATTTCATCTTTTTTCCAAACTCTTAAAATCTATATCGATCGGAAATCGTGCGCTGATCACGAATCCATTGGGTAGTTTTGACGTCGGGTAATAATTTATATGTGAAAAAGTGAAAAAACGTGAAATTTCAGCGTTTTTCGGGGATTTTGGACATTAGATTCGAACTATCGAACGAATAACCATGATTTTCGTAATGCGCGGGAAATTTCCGATCGAATAACGTAGTGTTGAAATATTTTTAGTGAAAAAAATTTTTTCCCACCCACGGAGCTAGTTTTTTGGGGGGTAAACCCCTTTCGACCAAAAATCGCGATTTTCGAAAATTCACCACGGCCACAAAAATAGAGATATCCGGATTTTTCTTACGCCATTCTTCTCGTCTCGGCGAGGTCTTCAAAAAGTTCCTGGCACTATTTTCTGTAGGACTAACGCGAACCGAGCTACAGATGCGCGAAAAGTCGTTTTTTCGCGTTTTCACGAACCCATCGAAATTTACGATGTATCTAATTCCGGTCATTTTTAATCGTTTCCGAAGTTCTAAAAACCTATGTCGATCGTAAATTTCCCGTACAACAAGAAAATACCGGTTTCGCTTTTGATTTTTGAGATTTTATCGACCTTAAGCGGGAAAATCGTTATTTTCGGTTTTTCGCACTTTTCTCCCAGAGTTTTTGAGCTATCGGGAAAAAATGCCATATAATTTTCATCGGGACGAAATTGCCTATCGAATGGCATTTGTGAAATTTTCCTGCGGTAAAATTTTTTATTTTCCAACCCCCCGAGTCCCAAGGTTGAACATTAGGGTCGAAAAATCGACCTTTTTGAATTTCATCTTTTTTCCAAACTCTTAAAATCTATATCGATCGGAAATCGTGCGCTGATCACGAATCCATTGGGTAGTTTTGACGTCGGGTAATAATTTATATGTGAAAAAGTGAAAAAACGTGAAATTTCAGCGTTTTTCGGGGATTTTGGACATTAGATTCGAACTATCGAACGAATAACCATGATTTTCGTAATGCGCGGGAAATTTCCGATCGAATAACGTAGTGTTGAAATATTTTTAGTGAAAAAAATTTTTTCCCACCCACGGAGCTAGTTTTTTGGGGGGTAAACCCCTTTCGACCAAAAATCGCGATTTTCGAAAATTCACCACGGCCACAAAAATAGAGATATCCGGATTTTTCTTACGCCATTCTTCTCGTCTCGGCGAGGTCTTCAAAAAGTTCCTGGCACTATTTTCTGTAGGACTAACGCGAACCGAGCTACAGATGCGCGAAAAGTCGTTTTTTCGCGTTTTCACGAACCCATCGAAATTTACGATGTATCTAATTCCGGTCATTTTTAATCGTTTCCGAAGTTCTAAAAACCTATGTCGATCGTAAATTTCCCGTACAACAAGAAAATACCGGTTTCGCTTCTGATTTTTGAGATTTTATCGACCTTAAGCGGGAAAATCGTTATTTTCGGTTTTTCGCACTTTTCTCCCAGAGTTTTTGAGCTATCGGGAAAAAATGCCATATAATTTTCATCGGGACGAAATTGCCTATCGAATGGCATTTGTGAAATTTTCCTGCGGTAAAATTTTTTATTTTCCAACCCCCCGAGTCCCAAGGTTGAACATTAGGGTCGAAAAATCGACCTTTTTGAATTTCATCTTTTTTCCAAACTCTTAAAATCTATATCGATCGGAAATCGCGCGCTGATCACGAATCCATTGGGTAGTTTTGACGTCGGGTAATAATTTATATGTGAAAAAGTGAAAAAACGTGAAATTTCAGCGTTTTTCGGGGATTTTGGACATTAGATTCGAACTATCGAACGAATAACCATGATTTTCGTAATGCGCGGGAAATTTCCGATCGAATAACGTAGTGTTGAAATATTTTTAGTGAAAAAAATTTTTTCCCACCCACGGAGCTAGTTTTTTGGGGGGTAAACCCCTTTCGACCAAAAATCGCGATTTTCGAAAATTCACCACGGCCACAAAAATAGAGATATCCGGATTTTTCTTACGCCATTCTTCTCGTCTCGGCGAGGTCTTCAAAAAGTTCCTGGCACTATTTTCTGTAGGACTAACGCGAACCGAGCTACAGATGCGCGAAAAGTCGTTTTTTCGCGTTTTCACGAACCCATCGAAATTTACGATGTATCTAATTCCGGTCATTTTTAATCGTTTCCGAAGTTCTAAAAACCTATGTCGATCGTAAATTTCCCGTACAACAAGAAAATACCGGTTTCGCTTTTGATTTTTGAGATTTTATCGACCTTAAGCGGGAAAATCGTTATTTTCGGTTTTTCGCACTTTTCTCCCAGAGTTTTTGAGCTATCGGGAAAAAATGCCATATAATTTTCATCGGGACGAAATTGTCTATCGAATGGCATTTGTGAAATTTTCCTGCGGTAAAATTTTTTATTTTCCAACCCCCCGAGTCCCAAGGTTGAACATTAGGGTCGAAAAATCGACCTTTTTGAATTTCATCTTTTTTCCAAACTCTTAAAATCTATATCGATCGGAAATCGTGCGCTGATCACGAATCCATTGGGTAGTTTTGACGTCGGGTAATAATTTATATGTGAAAAAGTGAAAAAACGTGAAATTTCAGCGTTTTTCGGGGATTTTGGACATTAGATTCGAACTATCGAACGAATAACCATGATTTTCGTAATGCGCGGGAAATTTCCGATCGAATAACGTAGTGTTGAAATATTTTTAGTGAAAAAAATTTTTTCCCACCCACGGAGCTAGTTTTTTGGGGGGTAAACCCCTTTCGACCAAAAATCGCGATTTTCGAAAATTCACCACGGCCACAAAAATAGAGATATCCGCATTTTTCTTACGCCATTCTTCTCGTCTCGGCGAGGTCTTCAAAAAGTTCCTGGCACTATTTTCTGTAGGACTAACGCGAACCGAGCTACAGATGCGCGAAAAGTCGTTTTTTCGCGTTTTCACGAACCCATCGAAATTTACGATGTATCTAATTCCGGTCATTTTTAATCGTTTCCGAAGTTCTAAAAACCTATGTCGATCGTAAATTTCCCGTACAACAAGAAAATACCGGTTTCGCTTTTGATTTTTGAGATTTTATCGACCTTAAGCGGGAAAATCGTTATTTTCGGTTTTTCGCACTTTTCTCCCAGAGTTTTTGAGCTATCGGGAAAAAATGCCATATAATTTTCATCGGGACGAAATTGCCTATCGAATGGCATTTGTGAAATTTTCCTGCGGTAAAATTTTTTATTTTCCAACCCCCCGAGTCCCAAGGTTGAACATTAGGGTCGAAAAATCGACCTTTTTGAATTTCATCTTTTTTCCAAACTCTTAAAATCTATATCGATCGGAAATCGTGCGCTGATCACGAATCCATTGGGTAGTTTTGACGTCGGGTAATAATTTATATGTGAAAAAGTGAAAAAACGTGAAATTTCAGCGTTTTTCGGGGATTTTGGACATTAGATTCGAACTATCGAACGAATAACCATGATTTTCGTAATGCGCGGGAAATTTCCGATCGAATAACGTAGTGTTGAAATATTTTTAGTGAAAAAAATTTTTTCCCACCCACGGAGCTAGTTTTTTGGGGGGTAAACCCCTTTCGACCAAAAATCGCGATTTTCGAAAATTCACCACGGCCACAAAAATAGAGATATCCGGATTTTTCTTACGCCATTCTTCTCGTCTCGGCGAGGTCTTCAAAAAGTTCCTGGCACTATTTTCTGTAGGACTAACGCGAACCGAGCTACAGATGCGCGAAAAGTCGTTTTTTCGCGTTTTCACGAACCCATCGAAATTTACGATGTATCTAATTCCGGTCATTTTTAATCGTTTCCGAAGTTCTAAAAACCTATGTCGATCGTAAATTTCCCGTACAACAAGAAAATACCGGTTTCGCTTCTGATTTTTGAGATTTTATCGACCTTAAGCGGGAAAATCGTTATTTTCGGTTTTTCGCACTTTTCTCCCAGAGTTTTTGAGCTATCGGGAAAAAATGCCATATAATTTTCATCGGGACGAAATTGCCTATCGAATGGCATTTGTGAAATTTTCCTGCGGTAAAATTTTTTATTTTCCAACCCCCCGAGTCCCAAGGTTGAACATTAGGGTCGAAAAATCGACCTTTTTGAATTTCATCTTTTTTCCAAACTCTTAAAATCTATATCGATCGGAAATCGCGCGCTGATCACGAATCCATTGGGTAGTTTTGACGTCGGGTAATAATTTATATGTGAAAAAGTGAAAAAACGTGAAATTTCAGCGTTTTTCGGGGATTTTGGACATTAGATTCGAACTATCGAACGAATAACCATGATTTTCGTAATGCGCGGGAAATTTCCGATCGAATAACGTAGTGTTGAAATATTTTTAGTGAAAAAAATTTTTTCCCACCCACGGAGCTAGTTTTTTGGGGGGTAAACCCCTTTCGACCAAAAATCGCGATTTTCGAAAATTCACCACGGCCACAAAAATAGAGATATCCGGATTTTTCTTACGCCATTCTTCTCGTCTCGGCGAGGTCTTCAAAAAGTTCCTGGCACTATTTTCTGTAGGACTAACGCGAACCGAGCTACAGATGCGCGAAAAGTCGTTTTTTCGCGTTTTCACGAACCCATCGAAATTTACGATGTATCTAATTCCGGTCATTTTTAATCGTTTCCGAAGTTCTAAAAACCTATGTCGATCGTAAATTTCCCGTACAACAAGAAAATACCGGTTTCGCTTTTGATTTTTGAGATTTTATCGACCTTAAGCGGGAAAATCGTTATTTTCGGTTTTTCGCACTTTTCTCCCAGAGTTTTTGAGCTATCGGGAAAAAATGCCATATAATTTTCATCGGGACGAAATTGTCTATCGAATGGCATTTGTGAAATTTTCCTGCGGTAAAATTTTTTATTTTCCAACCCCCCGAGTCCCAAGGTTGAACATTAGGGTCGAAAAATCGACCTTTTTGAATTTCATCTTTTTTCCAAACTCTTAAAATCTATATCGATCGGAAATCGCGCGCTGATCACGAATCCATTGGGTAGTTTTGACGTCGGGTAATAATTTATATGTGAAAAAGTGAAAAAACGTGAAATTTCAGCGTTTTTCGGGGATTTTGGACATTAGATTCGAACTATCGAACGAATAACCATGATTTTCGTAATGCGCGGGAAATTTCCGATCGAATAACGTAGTGTTGAATTATTTTTAGTGAAAAAAATTTGTTCCCACCCACGGAGCTAGTTTTTTGGGGGGTAAACCCCTTTCGACCAAAAATCGCGATTTTCGAAAACTCACCACGGCCACAAAAATAGAGATATCCGGATTCTTCTTACGCCATTCTTCTCGTCTCGGCGAGGTCTTCAAAAAGTTCTTAGCACTATTTTCTGTAGGACTAACGCGAACCGAGATGCAGAAGCGTGAAAAGTCGTTTTTTGGAGCCAATGGGGTTTGCTCGCAAAGAATAGTCTCGTGAGGGGAATTTTTTTGTTTCTCGAAAATGATTTTAACCCCAACGCATTCCTATTGGAAACTGCTCGCTGATCAATATTCCTACCCGATTTTGCCCGATATCTCAAAAACTCTTGGAGAAAATGCAAAAAACCGAAATTACGATTTTTTTAGATAAAACCATGCGACTCGAGAGAAATAACAGAAATGTCTCAAAAAGGGCTTGTTTTCATCGGCAATTTCCCATACATCATGTAATTCAATGTTATTTCTCAGATACTTGTCAATTTCTAGACAAATAATGAAGGAAAGTGAAAATTGAATGAACAATCTAAGATCAATTGCAGAATGAACGAAATGAGTACGAATGACAAATTTTGTGCAACGTCACCTACCAACTTAGATTGTTCATTTAATTTCATCATAAGAAACAGAACATCCTACTACTTACATCCATATAAAACGCATGGATATGATCATCTCCGACCCCTGATCTTACTTTCTTTCCCGATTTTGTTCTAAATTGCACATTGGTGTCGCAACTTTGCAACACGACATTCAACGAGATTATTTTAAATTCCCTTTTCCCACCACCAATTTTCCCACCACCAATTTTCCCACCACCAATATTCAATTTCATTTCGCGAGGAAGGGTGGATTCTAGATTAATTTTTCGGTAAAAAATGACTCGACAAGCTACTGGAAAAAAATTCAACAAACTGACAAAGGGTGTCACACGGTTGTGACTTGGGACAGTGCACAGTGACGACGTGATTTTTGCATTTACCGTAGATTTTATGTGGGCGATTTAGCCTCGAAGGAAATACATGCGATCCTTCGAGAGTAAATGCCTCACTCCCTCGATGATCCCTCGATGACGCCACGATGACGATGAAGAAATATACCGCTCTAAGTTTTTCGACGACCAACGAATCGCGAATGGACAACAAAAAAGAGGAAATCGTGCCAACGACTCGACTCGAGTACTCCGGTTATCTTTGAATTCAAAGACAACCATCGCACTCGAGGCAGAGACGTGTCACTCGGCGTACGAAAAAGAAAAAACTTTGAGCGGTAATTTGGCAATACGCACATGTCCGAGCAGAAGGCAACGGATGCGTTTTATAAAGTCGAACAATATCGCAAAAAGAGATATTCGTTCGACTAATATCTACTTGAATTTATTTCAGCCACAAAATGATTTCTATGCAGTTGCTCCAACTACATAGATCATCACCTTGAGCTTTAATAAATCGTTCGATCCTGAAACCTTTAAAACACGCAGATTTAACTTATAATTGTACGCGGGAACGGGCGAAAACAAATGAACGATTCCTCGACGAGGAATCGAAACATTGTTTAAGCGTTCCCTGGCCCTGCCTGCCTAACCATCACACACGGAAGAGAAATCTTTACGTTACTTAATAACTACGCGCCTTTGAGGGTTCCTGCCTATTTCCCCCTAACCCCAGCACCGGTTTCGTATTTGCAAAGCAAGATAATAAAACAAAAGCGCGTCACATTCAATTCCCTATTCCCAATTTCTGTTTCACATTCATTGGGGTCCATTCCACGCCCGGGTGTAAAACCTAGCCTAGGGATTCCACGGCCCCTACCGTGCTCCATCACCCGGGCGGGCGGCCACCTCTTGGTAGGAAGGTGGAGGCTCTCACACACTTACAATTTTTCTTAATCTAAAGCGACCTCGCCTTACTTCGACGTTAACTTTCGCAGGAGCTGCCCCGCGAAAGCTATCGTGGAACCAAGGCGAGATCGCAACAATAACGATGATGACAATGACGATGGCTGTGAATTTTAAAGATGAGTGCTTAAAACTACCTACCCTGAAAATCAATGACGATTCGACTGACTCGACAAAACCCTAACAACTATCAATGACTCGACGAGCAAGGCGAGTGCTCCAAGTTGAAATAGCGCGCGCATGCTTTCTTCTCGTGCAATACCCCTTTCTCGATATTAATAACAAAAAATCTTTGATATAAAATACATTTTTAATCGCGTGATGTAAAAAAATTGAATTTATTAAAAATAGTTGCTCATGTATTGCATCGTATGAGTCAAGACTATTTTCCTTCTAGATGAGGGAAGCTCATCGAGAAGGTTCATGGTCGAGGGAAGCTCGACTGTGAAATTTTATGTCAACACAAATATTTTCTTTTTTAAATCGCTTATTTTATTCGTAACAACGAGAAAAAAATGAGAAGGGGTTGAGAAATAACATGCTTTGTGGTTCCTTAATTTCTATTGGGGTAAGGTAAGGTTTTTCTTTATTAAAAAAAAATAAAAATAAAGAACGGGATGAGGTAAAGATGCCTTATGTAAAAATACGGCGAATTTACTGAATTTAATCCCTAACTAGTTTCTCATCAAATAGCAACGCCGCACTAGATTCGACCACTACTTGTTCTCAAAGTACTAAATCATATCCTAACTGGAGTCATATTAATTATGTTTTATGAGCAGACTCTAATCGCGTTCGCGGAATTCCAAAGTGGCTGTGCGAATCTCCAGAGTGGAGTCGCGTGCTGGAAGAGCTGAGAGCAACCCTCGGCATTGGCGACCAAGTCAGAGCGAAATTTGGTTCATGATATAATCAAACGTGAAGCGTTTGAAAATTTCGTTCGGACCAAGTCACTGTGCCACGCGAGTTCTTCTCGGCTTTGAAACAAATGTAAATTTTTCGATTTAAGTAAACATTTTTTTTCCAAATATTTATAAATTTTTGCGAGACTATTATTCCATTTTCAGAAATAAATTTATAACCGATGTAATAAATTTGCCGAGAAGAACGCCCTATTTTTCTAAACACATATATGAACAATGGGGCCACTCGCGAGTCGATTCTTAATATCGAGACTTGAACGTCTCGACACTGTCGAATCGACTCGCGGTCACTGTGCAAATGCCCTGGGAGAAACAATACAACCAGCGATCGTGCCGCTTGAGACCTTTCGTCCTACGGCACGAAGGCTTGAGGAAATACAAAAATAACGAGACCGTTTGATGTTGTTGTAGATTTTGTGATCAAGGTCCCACGTTGTCCCAGCTTCTCCCACATTGTCCTAGCTTTTGTCCCACGCCGTCCTAGCATTTCTGCCAGCTTGGTCACTCGTCGATTTGTACACACACTTTCACCGGGGAGAGTACGAAAATAATTATTACATTTATTTCGAGTGTAAAAAGATCTACAGTCTCAAGAATAACTGGTAGTTTTTTTGCTTGGACATTGTAATAATTTTTAAATGGGCACTAGTACGTAACGATTCTTACCTTATCACTGTTCATCGTTCGTCCCACGTCGAGGCCAAACAGAACACGAGGCTGGCCAATAGGATTTGCTCGTTTCTGAAACACAAACATTTTTTTATTGAAATATATTAAAAGATAGGAAATGATTTTTCAATTTTCTTAGGGACAATATTGGATAATGATTTTGACCTTATTTCGAGCTAAGATTAGCTCCAAGTCACCACCCAACCACCCATTATTTTTTCTGGTCGAATAGGCTCGATCCTGAAACATGATAAAATATTTATAATGAATATTATGAAGAAAAATTATTTTCATAAAATATTCATAAAAATAAAATCTCCAAAAATTGGGTATTTCAAGAAAGTTTAAGAGATTAGATATAATTCTTACCTTAATTCGAGCCACGACTAGCCCCACGTTACCACCGTTTCAGAGACATTTCGGACAGACACGTTTCTGAAACCGAGAAAAAACAATTTTTATATTAAAAAGAAATATGTGTATAAAATGAATGTGCATTAAATTTTGAGATATTAAAAAAAGATTGTTACAATACGGTTAAGTTCGGCTCCTCTTGATTCAGCTTATCACAGCTTGGCTCAACTTCACACAACTCTGAAAACAAACAAAAAAACATTTTTAATTATTACACATTAATGAATAAAGCTAAAAACTGCAAAAATGAATTAGTCTCACAAATAACTCGGATTAAAAATAAATTTCACACGTTTAAGAAAATGCAATTAATCCTTAATTGTTTCGAAAATTGACTGTCGCATAATTAATACACGATATTCTGTTCATTTAGAACAATGTATGAATGTAATATCATCGATGGAACGTGAGAAGGATGAATTTTAAAACGTTTATACGAATTAAATATTGTACGCGTACCGTAGTATCGATGGCTAATACTCTTATTGCGTGCATAAATAAGACTAGCCTTGAACTGTTATCGCTGATGAATGAATAGAGGTACGATGAATGAGAGAGCCGAGTCGCTATCCCCACCACGCTTAGCTACTACGCTCGAGCGTAGCGGTAGCCGGTCGCTCTCCCCCTACCGCCGCGTCACTCGACCGTCTACCTATACATTGAGGTAGGCCTACGGTGGAACATCGACGCGTTGAGACAGTCCAAAATTGTTTATATATATAGATATACTCGCGTGAAAAAATTTATATACAATTTTCTTGAATCCATGAATAATCGACAAATTATCGCGGCCAGACGATTCAAACGCCATTCTATAGATAAAATTGGCTCTCTCTCCTCTAATTGGTTCATTAATAAATTATGGTTAATTACTGAATTAATTATAATTTTTTTTCAACAAAGATTGACAATTTTTGAGGAATTAAAAACGAGGCCGTGGTTTTCTGGTTTTCTGGGTGATTTCCGATCGAATATAGTTATTGGAGTTTGAGAAACGATTCAAATACACCAGATGGGTTTCGCGACACCTCGAAAAATGGATATTTCTCTGTATATACGATCGCCTGTCGACAAATTTTATACGTAACGTTTTAAAGAGCTTCCCGAGATGTAAAAAATGAGCGTATGAATATACGAATAGTTGAATTATTGCGAGCATGGGGCATGTTAAAAAATCGCGGATTTTGTATTCAAAGGGTTTTGGATGCCGTAAAAAAACTGCCTTGTAGAAGGAAAAAAAAATGACAAAACAAAAAACAATGAAATAGAAAAGAAGAAAAATATATTCGTAAGCCACGTTTGTAGGTGCAGCGATCTATTAGAGCGACGACATTATAGCGAAAACTGTTAAATATTAAATATTAAATGAATAAAGACATATTGTATATTTGCCGTTTGTCTTTCTTATTTACGCGTGTTCTCCTTACCGAACGGAAAATAATTGGTCCGTTTGTCATTTGATCGATAAATAATGTCATTGAATAAAATAATAAATTACTCACTCGTTTCGGAAAGCTCCACGAACGTCGAGCGAATAATTATTGCACTGATATTCCACACTGCACTTGCCGGTGGTCGAAATTTGTTTTTCTCCAAAAACGTTTCAATTTGGAGAGAAAGAGAAATTGGAAATTTGTCGCACATCACGAAAACAATGGTTATTCATGTTTTTTCGACTTTTTACCACTTTTCAAAAATCAAGGTTTCTCGGCGAGAGGAAACCAAAAGTGATATCCTTAATCACTTTAAATATCAAACGTTTGAATAATTTAAACGAAAAAACTTATGCCACGGACGATGTATTCGCTACGACGGTTGAGAGAGCACTGAGATGTTACCGCACCCCTCGGCGGTTACGCGTAGACTGAACTCTATGCGTGACAACAGGTTGCCACTGCGACATGCGCGAATAACCGATTTACGACTTGTGCGCATCCCCACGAACTTCCTCATACATATCCTTACTTCCTGAAGTCCAAGAAAGCTAAAGTTTGGTATGTAGGCAAGGATTAGCACACAGAATTAATAAAACTGTAACGTTCACCCTCCAACCCCCTATAAAGGGGTGTGTGTATCGAACCCGCATAGCCTTATTTCCTGAAGTCCTAGAGAGCTGAAATTTCGTATGCAGACTAGGATTTGCACACAAACAACCACAACATTAAGAAAACTGTAACTTTTACCCTCCAACCCCCTATAAAGGGGTGCGCTTGTCGAACCCTCATAACCTTACTTCCTGAAGTCTTAGAAAGCTGAAATTCGGTATGCAGGCAAGAATTTGCACACACACAACAACAAAATTAAGAAACCTGTAATTTTTAACCTCCAACCCCCTATAAAGGGGTGCGCTTGTCGAACCCTCATAACCTTACTTCCTGAAGTCTTAGAAAGCTGAAATTCGGTATGCAGGCAAGAATTTGCACAGAAACAACAACGAAATTAAGAAACCTGTAACTTTTACCCTCCAACCCTCTATAAAGGGGTGCGCTTGTCGAACCCTCATAACCTTACTTCCTGAAGTCTTAGAAAGCTGAAATTCGGTATGCAGGCAAGAATTTGCACAGAAACAACAACGAAATTAAGAAACCTGTAACTTTTACCCTCCAACCCTCTATAAAGGGGTGCGCTTATCGAATCCTCATAACCTTACTTCCTGAAGTCTTAGAAAGCTGAAATTCGGTATGCAGGCAAGAATTTGCACAGAAACAACAACGAAATTAAGAAACCTGTAACTTTACCCTCCAACCCCCTATAAAGGGGTGCGCTTGTCGAACCCTCATAACCTTACTTCCTGAAGTCTTAGAAAGCTGAAATTCGGTATGTAGGCAAGAATTTGCACACAAACAACAATAAAATTAAGAAACCTGTAACTTTTACCCTCCAACCCTCTACAAAGGAGTGCGCTTGTCGAACCCTCATAACATTACTTCCTAAAGTCTTAGAAAGCTGAAATTCGGTATGCAGGCAAGAATTTGCACACAAACAACAACAAAATTAAGAAACCTGTAACTTTTACCCTCCAACCCTCTATAAAGAGGTGCGCTTGTCGAACCCTCATAACCTTACTTCTTGAAGTCTTAGAAAGCTGAAATTCGGTATGCAGGCAAGAATTTGCACAGAAACAACAACGAAATTAAGAAACCTGTAACTTTACCCCCCCCGACTACGCTCTCACGTTTTCATCGTATACGTCGGGTGTATAATCGTCATCACCAGTCAACAGCTATTATCAGCTGACAACTTTCGATTTTCATTTTACCAGAGATCAGTAGGGAGATCGGCAACGGTGAACATAAGCTGAAACTTGGAGAGTTGGTCTCGCGGGGCGACATCTGAGCGGCCAAAGAATGAGCTGTGGACATTTTCGTGCCCTCGACACGAAGTTGGCTCAGGCAGTGGAATCATCGGGCAACACGATCAGCGAGCAATTTCCGATCGAATAAGCCTATTTTTAATTGGCTATGTCGACCGTGGTAGCCAACACTTTTTTTCTCTTGCAAGTTTTTTTTTTTGTTTAAATTATTCAAACGTTTGATATTTAAAGAGGTTTACTTGTTGTTTAATACGCACCTGAAGTACTTCTAAGGCATAAGATAAAGAAGTAAATTAATAATATCGCGCTTGTTTTCGTCTGGCATAAAAATTATGCGAGTGAAAAGTTCAAGGACTCGGCTCTCGAATGGTAACATTGAATCCAGATGAATTTCCCCGAGGATGCAATAATATTGATGAATAACCGATTATTGAATTATTTTAAATATATTAAATTGTATTTGATTAAAATAGTTAATATATATATATTGGATGAGTTAATTGGATTAATTAATTGAGGTTTTTTTTGTTAAATTATTTTTCTACATATAAAATTGTCGAATACTTGTCGGGATGCGCAGAAGTGGTTAATCGGTGGTCTGCGCAAGGTTGTTGCGGCGACAGACACATAGAAACGTGGTGCGTGCGCAAGAGTTATAATCGCGGGAGAGTAGCAAGCTGATGCGCAGAAGACGAGAATCGGTTGTTTGCGCAGATCGTCGTGGTAACCTGTAGTAACGCATAGGGTGCAGTGTACGCGCGACCAGCGAGCGGAGCGGTGATAGCACAGTGCTGTCTCGACCGTCATAGCGAACGCATCGTCGCTTTTATAAGCTTTAATTTTTTAAAATTATTGAAAAGTTTGATATTGAACGTGTTTATCTTGTGACTTAATACGCACCTGAACTTCCAAGGCATGGTAAATAAACTTATGAAGAATATCGCCGTTGTATTTCTCTCGCATAAAAAAAAATGGGTAAAAATTGGAGAAAAGCTGATTCCAGATGAATTTCCCCGAGGATGCAATAATATTGATGAATAACCGATTATTGAATTATTTTAAATATATTAAATTGTACTTGATTAAAATAGTTAATAAATATATATCGGATGAGTTAATTGGATTAATTAATTGAGGTTTTTTTTTGTTAAATTATTTTTCTACATATAAATAAAACCAAACCCAAACCCAAACCAAACCCAATCCCAAACCAAACCAAACCAAACCAACCCCCCCCCCCCCCCCCCGACTACGCTATCACGTTTTCATCGTATACGTCGGGTGTATAATCGTCATCACCAGTCAACAGCTATTATCAGCTGACAACTTTCGATTTTCATTTTACCAGAGATCAGTAGGGAGATCGGCAACGGTGAACATAAGCTGAAACTTGGAGAGTTGGTCTCGCGGGGCGACATCTGAGCGGCCAAAGAATGAGCTGTGGACATTTTCGTGCCCTCGACACGAAGTTGGCTCAGCCAGTGGAATCATCGGGCAACACGATCAGCGAGCAATTTCCGATCGAATAAGCCTATTTTTAATTGGCTATGTCGACCGTGGTAGCCAACACTTTTTTTCTCTTGCAAGTTTTTTTTTCGTTTAAATTATTCAAACGTTTGATATTTAAAGAGGTTTACTTGTTGTTTAATACGCACCTGAAGTACTTCTAAGGCATAAGATAAAGAAGTAAATTAATAATATCGCGCTTGTTTTCGTCTGGCATAAAAATTATGCGAGTGAAAAGTTCAAGGACTTGGCTCTCGAATGGTAACATTGAATCCAGATGAATTTCCCCGAGGATGCAATAATATTGATGAATAACCGATTATTGAATTATTTTAAATATATTAAATTGTATTTGATTAAAATAGTTAATATATATATATCGGATGAGTTAATTGGATTAATTAATTGAGGTTTTTTTTGTTAAATTATTTTTCTACATATAAAATTGTCGAATACTTGTCGGGATGCGCAGAAGTGGTTAATCGGTGGTCTGCGCAAGGTCGTTGCGGCGACAGACACATAGAAACGTGGTGCGTGCGCAAGAGTTATAATCGCGGGAGAGTAGCAAGCTGATGCGCAGAAGACGAGAATCGGTTGTTTGCGCAGATCGTCGTGGTAACCTGTAGTAACGCATAGGGTGCAGTGTACGCGCGACCAGCGAGCGGAGCGGTGATAGCACAGTGCTGTCTCGACCGTCATAGCGAACGCATCGTCGCTTTTATAAGCTTTAATTTGTTAAAATTATTGAAAAGTTTGATATTGAACGTGTTTATCTTGTGACTTAATACGCACCTGAACTTCCAAGGCATGGTAAATAAACTTATGAAGAATATCGCCGTTGTATTTCTCTCGCATAAAAAAAAATGGGTAAAAATTGGAGAAAAGCTGATTCCAGATGAATTTCCCCGAGGATGCAATAATATTGATGAATAACCGATTATTGAATTATTTTAAATATATTAAATTGTACTTGATTAAAATAGTTAATAAATATATATCGGATGAGTTAATTGGATTAATTAATTGAGGTTTTTTTTTGTTAAATTATTTTTCTACATATAAATAAAACCAAACCCAAACCCAAACCAAACCAAACCCCCCCCCCCCCCCCCCGACTACGCTATCACGTTTTCATCGTATACGTCGGGTGTATAATCGTCATCACCAGTCAACAGCTATTATCAGCTGACAACTTTCGATTTTCATTTTACCAGAGATCAGTAGGGAGATCGGCAACGGTGAACATAAGCTGAAACTTGGAGAGTTGGTCTCGCGGGGCGACATCTGAGCGGCCAAAGAATGAGCTGTGGACATTTTCGTGCCCTCGACACGAAGTTGGCTCAGGCAGTGGAATCATCGGGCAACACGATCAGCGAGCAATTTCCGATCGAATAAGCCTATTTTTAATTGGCTATGTCGACCGTGGTAGCCAACACTTTTTTTCTCTTGCAAGTTTTTTTTTCGTTTAAATTATTCAAACGTTTGATATTTAAAGAGGTTTACTTGTTGTTTAATACGCACCTGAAGTACTTCTAAGGCATAAGATAAAGAAGTAAATTAATAATATCGCGCTTGTTTTCGTCTGGCATAAAAATTATGCGAGTGAAAAGTTCAAGGACTTGGCTCTCGAATGGTAACATTGAATCCAGATGAATTTCCCCGAGGATGCAATAATATTGATGAATAACCGATTATTGAATTATTTTAAATATATTAAATTGTATTTGATTAAAATAGTTAATATATATATATCGGATGAGTTAATTGGATTAATTAATTGAGGTTTTTTTTGTTAAATTATTTTTCTACATATAAAATTGTCGAATACTTGTCGGGATGCGCAGAAGTGGTTAATCGGTGGTCTGCGCAAGGTCGTTGCGGCGACAGACACATAGAAACGTGGTGCGTGCGCAAGAGTTATAATCGCGGGAGAGTAGCAAGCTGATGCGCAGAAGACGAGAATCGGTTGTTTGCGCAGATCGTCGTGGTAACCTGTAGTAACGCATAGGGTGCAGTGTACGCGCGACCAGCGAGCGGAGCGGTGATAGCACAGTGCTGTCTCGACCGTCATAGCGAACGCATCGTCGCTTTTATAAGCTTTAATTTGTTAAAATTATTGAAAAGTTTGATATTGAACGTGTTTCTCTTGTGACTTAATACGCACCTGAACTTCCAAGGCATGGTAAATAAACTTATGAAGAAATAAATTGGAAAAAAGCTGATTCCAGATGAATTTCCCCAAGGATGCAATAATATTGATGAATAACCGATTATTGAATTATTTTAAATATATTAAATTGTACTTGATTAAAATAGTTAATAAATATATATCGGATGAGTTAATTGGATTAATTAATTGAGGTTTTTTTTTGTTAAATTATTTTTCTACATATAAATAAAACCAAACCCAAACCCAAACCAAACCCAATCCCAAACCAAACCAAACCAAACCACCCCCCCCCCCCGACTACGCTATCACGTTTTCATCGTATACGTCGGGTGTATAATCGTCATCACCAGTCAACAGCTATTATCAGCTGACAACTTTCGATTTTTATTTTACCAGAGATCAGTAGGGAGATCGGCAACGGTGAACATAAGCTGAAACTTGGAGAGTTGGTCTCGCGGGGCGACATCTGAGCGGCCAAAGAATGAGCTGTGGACATTTTCGTGCCCTCGACACGAAGTTGGCTCAGCCAGTGGAATCATCGGGCAACACGATCAGCGAGCAATTTCCGATCGAATAAGCCTATTTTTAATTGGCTATGTCGACCGTGGTAGCCAACACATTTTTTCTCTTGCAAGTTTTTGTTTTGTTTAAATTATTCAAACGTTTGATATTTAAAGAGATTTACTTGTTGTTTAATACGCACCTGAAGTACTTCTAAGGCATAAGATAAAGAAGTAAATTAATAATATCGCGCTTGTTTTCGTCTGGCATAAAAATTATGCGAGTGAAAAGTTCAAGGACTTGGCTCTCGAATGGTAACATTGAATCCAGATGAATTTCCCCGAGGATGCAATAATATTGATGAATAACCGATTATTGAATTATTTTAAATATATTAAATTGTATTTGATTAAAATAGTTAATATATATATATCGGATGAGTTAATTGGATTAATTAATTGAGGTTTTTTTTGTTAAATTATTTTTCTACATATAAAATTGTCGAATACTTGTCGGGATGCGCAGAAGTGGTTAATCGGTGGTCTGCGCAAGGTCGTTGCGGCGACAGACACATAGAAACGTGGTGCGTGCGCAAGAGATATAATCGCGGGAGAGTAGCAAGCTGATGCGCAGAAGACGAGAATCGGTTGTTTGCGCAGATCGTCGTGGTAACCTGTAGTAACGCATAGGGTGCAGTGTACGCGCGACCAGCGAGCGGAGCGGTGATAGCACAGTGCTGTCTCGACCGTCATAGCGAACGCATCGTCGCTTTTATAAGCTTTAATTTGTTAAAATTATTGAAAAGTTTGATATTGAACGTGTTTCTCTTGTGACTTAATACGCACCTGAACTTCCAAGGCATGGTAAATAAACTTATGAAGAAATAAATTGGAAAAAAGCTGATTCCAGATGAATTTCCCCAAGGATGCAATAATATTGATGAATAACCGATTATTGAATTATTTTAAATATATTAAATTGTACTTGATTAAAATAGTTAATAAATATATATCGGATGAGTTAATTGGATTAATTAATTGAGGTTTTTTTTTGTTAAATTATTTTTCTACATATAAATAAAACCAAACCCAAACCCAAACCAAACCCAATCCCAAACCAAACCAAACCAAACCACCCCCCCCCCCCCCCCCCCCGACTACGCTATCACGTTTTCATCGTATACGTCGGGTGTATAATCGTCATCACCAGTCAACAGCTATTATCAGCTGACAACTTTCGATTTTTATTTTACCAGAGATCAGTAGGGAGATCGGCAACGGTGAACATAAGCTGAAACTTGGAGAGTTGGTCTCGCGGGGCGACATCTGAGCGGCCAAAGAATGAGCTGTGGACATTTTCGTGCCCTCGACACGAAGTTGGCTCAGCCAGTGGAATCATCGGGCAACACGATCAGCGAGCAATTTCCGATCGAATAAGCCTATTTTTAATTGGCTATGTCGACCGTGGTAGCCAACACATTTTTTCTCTTGCAAGTTTTTGTTTTGTTTAAATTATTCAAACGTTTGATATTTAAAGAGATTTACTTGTTGTTTAATACGCACCTGAAGTACTTCTAAGGCATAAGATAAAGAAGTAAATTAATAATATCGCGCTTGTTTTCGTCTGGCATAAAAATTATGCGAGTGAAAAGTTCAAGGACTTGGCTCTCGAATGGTAACATTGAATCCAGATGAATTTCCCCGAGGATGCAATAATATTGATGAATAACCGATTATTGAATTATTTTAAATATATTAAATTGTATTTGATTAAAATAGTTAATATATATATATCGGATGAGTTAATTGGATTAATTAATTGAGGTTTTTTTTGTTAAATTATTTTTCTACATATAAAATTGTCGAATACTTGTCGGGATGCGCAGAAGTGGTTAATCGGTGGTCTGCGCAAGGTCGTTGCGGCGACAGACACATAGAAACGTGGTGCGTGCGCAAGAGATATAATCGCGGGAGAGTAGCAAGCTGATGCGCAGAAGACGAGAATCGGTTGTTTGCGCAGATCGTCGTGGTAATCTGTAGTAACGCATAGGGTGCAGTGTACGCGCGACCAGCGAGCGGAGCGGTGATAGCACAGTGCTGTCTCGACCGTCATAGCGAACGCATCGTCGCTTTTATAAGCTTTAATTTGTTAAAATTATTGAAAAGTTTGATATTGAACGTGTTTCTCTTGTGACTTAATACGCACCTGAACTTCCAAGGCATGGTAAATAAACTTATGAAGAATATCGCCGTTGTATTTCTCTCGCATAAAAAAAAAATGGGTAAAAATTGGAAAAAGCTGATTCCAGATGAATTTCCCCGAGGATGCAATAATATTGATGAATAACCGATTATTGAATTATTTTAAATATATTAAATTGTACTTGATTAAAATAGTTAATAAATATATATCGGATGAGTTAATTGGATTAATTAATTGAGGTTTTTTTTTGTTAAATTATTTTTCTACATATAAATAAAACCAAACCCAAACCCAAACCAAACCCAATCCCAAACCAAACCAAACCAAACCAACCCCCCCCCCCCCCCCCCCCCCCGACTACGCTATCACGTTTTCATCGTATACGTCGGGTGTATAATCGTCATCACCAGTCAACAGCTATTATCAGCTGACAACTTTCGATTTTTATTTTACCAGCGATCAGTAGGGAGATCGGCAACGGTGAACATAAGCTGAAACTTGGAGAGTTGGTCTCGCTGGGCGACATCTGAGCGGCCAAAGAATGAGCTGTGGACATTTTCGTGCCCTCGACACGAAGTTGGCTCAGGCAGTGGAATCATCGGGCAACACGATCAACGAGCAATTTCCGATCGAATAAGCCTATTTTTAATTGGCTATGTCGACCGTGGTAGCCAACACTTTTTTTCTCTTGCAAGTTTTTTTTTTCGTTTAAATTATTCAAACGTTTGATATTTAAAGAGATTTACTTGTTGTTTAATACGCACCTGAAGTACTTCTAAGGCATAAGATAAAGAAGTTAATTAATAATATCGCGCTTGTTTTCGTCTGGCATAAAAATTATGCGAGTGAATAGTTCAAGGACTTGGCTCTCGAATGGTAACATTGAATCCAGATGAATTTCCCCGAGGATGCAATAATATTGATGAATAACCGATTATTGAATTATTTTAAATATATTAAATTGTATTTGATTAAAATAGTTAATATATATATATATCGGATGAGTTAATTGGATTAATTAATTGAGGTTTTTTTTGTTAAATTATTTTTCTACATATAAATTTGTCGAATACTTGTCGGGATGCGCAGAAGTGGTTAATCGGTGGTCTGCGCAAGGTCGTTGCGGCGACAGACACATAGAAACGTGGTGCGTGCGCAAGAGATATAATCGCGGGAGAGTAGCAAGCTGATGCGCAGAAGACGAGAATCGGTTGTTTGCGCAGATCGTCGTCGTAACCTGTAGTAACGCATAGGGTGCAGTGTACGCGCGACCAGCGAGCGGAGCGGTGATAGCACAGTGCTGTCTCGACCGTCATAGCGAACGCATCGTCGCTTTTATAAGCTTTAATTTGTTAAAATTATTGAAAAGTTTGATATTGAACGTGTTTCTCTTGTGACTTAATACGCACCTGAACTTCCAAGGCATGGTAAATAAACTTATGAAGAATATCGCCGTTGTATTTCTCTCGCATAAAAAAAAAATGGGTAAAAATTGGAAAAAAGCTGATTCCAGATGAATTTCCCCGAGGATGCAATAATATTGATGAATAACCGATTATTGAATTATTTTAAATATATTAAATTGTACTTGATTAAAATAGTTAATAAATATATATCGGATGAGTTAATTGGATTAATTAATTGAGGTTTTTTTTTGTTAAATTATTTTTCTACATATAAATAAAACCAAACCCAAACCCAAACCAAACCCAATCCCAAACCAAACCAAACCAAACCAACCCCCCCCCCCCCCTACTACGCTATCACGTTTTCATCGTATACGTCGGGTGTATAATCGTCATCACCAGTCAACAGCTATTATCAGCTGACAACTTTCGATTTTTATTTTACCAGAGATCAGTAGGGAGATCGGCAACGGTGAACATAAGCTGAAACTTGGAGAGTTGGTCTCGCGGGGCGACATCTGAGCGGCCAAAGAATGAGCTGTGGACATTTTCGTGCCCTCGACACGAAGTTGGCTCAGCCAGTGGAATCATCGGGCAACACGATCAGCGAGCAATTTCCGATCGAATAAGCCTATTTTTAATTGGCTATGTCGACCGTGGTAGCCAACACTTTTTTTCTCTTGCAAGTTTTTTTTTCGTTTAAATTATTCAAACGTTTGATATTTAAAGAGATTTACTTGTTGTTTAATACGCACCTGAAGTACTTCTAAGGCATAAGATAAAGAAGTAAATTAATAATATCGCGCTTGTTTTCGTCTGGCATAAAAATTATGCGAGTGAAAAGTTCAAGGACTTGGCTCTCGAATGGTAACATTGAATCCAGATGAATTTCCCCGAGGATGCAATAATATTGATGAATAACCGATTATTGAATTATTTTAAATATATTAAATTGTATTTGATTAAAATAGTTAATATATATATATTGGATGAGTTAATTGGATTAATTAATTGAGGTTTTTTTTGTTAAATTATTTTTCTACATATAAAATTGTCGAATACTTGTCGGGATGCGCAGAAGTGGTTAATCGGTGGTCTGCGCAAGGTTGTTGCGGCGACAGACACATAGAAACGTGGTGCGTGCGCAAGAGTTATAATCGCGGGAGAGTAGCAAGCTGATGCGCAGAAGACGAGAATCGGTTGTTTGCGCAGATCGTCGTCGTAACCTGTAGTAACGCATAGGGTGCAGTGTACGCGCGACCAGCGAGCGGAGCGGTGATAGCACAGTGCTGTCTCGACCGTCATAGCGAACGCATCGTCGCTTTTATAAGCTTTAATTTGTTAAAATTATTGAAAAGTTTGATATTGAACGTGTTTCTCTTGTGACTTAATACGCACCTGAACTTCCAAGGCATGGTAAATAAACTTATGAAGAATATCGCCGTTGTATTTCTCTCGCATAAAAAAAAAATGGGTAAAAATTGGAAAAAAGCTGATTCCAGATGAATTTCCCCGAGGATGCAATAATATTGATGAATAACCGATTATTGAATTATTTTAAATATATTAAATTGTACTTGATTAAAATAGTTAATAAATATATATCGGATGAGTTAATTGGATTAATTAATTGAGGTTTTTTTTTGTTAAATTATTTTTCTACATATAAATAAAACCAAACCCAAACCCAAACCAAACCCAATCCCAAACCAAACCAAACCAAACCAACCCCCCCCCCCCCCCCCCCCCGACTACGCTATCACGTTTTCATCGTATACGTCGGGTGTATAATCGTCATCACCAGTCAACAGCTATTATCAGCTGACAACTTTCGATTTTTATTTTACCAGAGATCAGTAGGGAGATCGGCAACGGTGAACATAAGCTGAAACTTGGAGAGTTGGTCTCGCGGGGCGACATCTGAGCGGCCAAAGAATGAGCTGTGGACATTTTCGTGCCCTCGACACGAAGTTGGCTCAGCCAGTGGAATCATCGGGCAACACGATCAGCGAGCAATTTCCGATCGAATAAGCCTATTTTTAATTGGCTATGTCGACCGTGGTAGCCAACACTTTTTTTCTCTTGCAAGTTTTTTTTTCGTTTAAATTATTCAAACGTTTGATATTTAAAGAGATTTACTTGTTGTTTAATACGCACCTGAAGTACTTCTAAGGCATAAGATAAAGAAGTAAATTAATAATATCGCGCTTGTTTTCGTCTGGCATAAAAATTATGCGAGTGAAAAGTTCAAGGACTTGGCTCTCGAATGGTAACATTGAATCCAGATGAATTTCCCCGAGGATGCAATAATATTGATGAATAACCGATTATTGAATTATTTTAAATATATTAAATTGTATTTGATTAAAATAGTTAATATATATATATATCGGATGAGTTAATTGGATTAATTAATTGAGGTTTTTTTTGTTAAATTATTTTTCTACATATAAAATTGTCGAATACTTGTCGGGATGCGCAGAAGTGGTTAATCGGTGGTCTGCGCAAGGTCGTTGCGGCGACAGACACATAGAAACGTGGTGCGTGCGCAAGAGATATAATCGCGGGAGAGTAGCAAGCTGATGCGCAGAAGACGAGAATCGGTTGTTTGCGCAGATCGTCGTGGTAACCTGTAGTAACGCATAGGGTGCAGTGTACGCGCGACCAGCGAGCGGAGCGGTGATAGCACAGTGCTGTCTCGACCGTCATAGCGAACGCATCGTCGCTTTTATAAGCTTTAATTTGTTAAAATTATTGAAAAGTTTGATATTGAACGTGTTTCTCTTGTGACTTAATACGCACCTGAACTTCCAAGGCATGGTAGATAAACTTATGAAGAATATCGCGGTTGTATTTCTCTAGCATACAAATAAATGGGTAAAAATTGGAAAAAAGTTGATTTTTCATTGTTTTTTTTTCGTAATTTTTGGTATTAATTTCGAACTATGAAAGGAATGTCGATGGTTTTTTCGTAATGTGGGAAAAAATGTTGGTGAAAGTAGGTAATTTAAAAATAATTTTTGAGGAAAAAGAATTGTCCTTCCGAAGGTTGTTTTTTAGGGCAAATCCTTGGAATAAAAAAATTGCGATTCAATGATAAATTACCGATAAAAGAAGAAAAAGCCGGTCTGACTTTTAGTTGGTCAAGAATTATGAATGTTTGTAAAAAAAAGTATATATAATTAATGAATTGATTAATTACGGTACGTTTGAGAAAGTAGGTCAGTAGGGCCTTTAAAAAACGTGACCGAAAGCGAATTGTCGAACGATTTTCAAATGGTCGCTACAGCCGCAGTAATGAAAATATCGGGATGATTCGAACGAGATTGTTTAGCACGTCATCCCTGCTTCCCGAAACGCGCCTTATCATTGGAATGATCCTCTATTAAATAGGGGTTGCAAGCCCTCGGAGGAAAAACTTGTTTAAAATTTTTTGTTTTACATTCTTAAAATCTTCATGCATCATTCATCGATATATTGTCCTATATAATATTCCATATAAAATTTCGCCATAGACACGAAATATTAATTTTGACTCGATTTGGTTTGGATTTTTTGAATTTGTTATTTCCACCAAGAATCCAGACTCGTTATTATTGTCCCTAAAAGTAGAAAATGTTCTGTATAAAATGGCGTTTGAATGATCCACCTGCGATAATTTGTCGATTTTGAATAGAGTTTTAAAGATTGAATGTAAATTTGAATGTAAATTAATTGATGCGCCATAATAGTTGAAGGCTAGACTGATTCGTGGACGAAATAAGCGTATTAGTCATGAACCGGAGAGCCTACGCGTGAAATATTGAACGCGTATTAAGGTTGTAAAATGCTTCGTACTCGCTACCTATGAACGATATTAGGCCCGTACATTGTTCCAAACGAAGACAATATCGTCTACTAATTACGTGATGGTAAATTTTCGAAAAAATGAAGGATAAAATTTTAAAAATTATGCAAAATTGAATGTTAATAAGAATGATTTATGGGATTAATAAATTGTTGTGGTAATTAGGTTTATTACTTAATTTGAATAAATTTGTATGAATTATAAATTATTTTGAATGAATTATGAATTAATTTTTTGTTAAACTTTCAGAGTCAAGTTGTGTGAATAGTTGAGCCAAGCTGAGATAAGTTGAATGAAAATGAGCCAAACTTAATCGTGATGTAAGAACAATTTTTGAATATCTGAAAATTTAATAATACGTTTATATGTTTGTTTTTTAATGTAAAAATGGTATTTTCTGGGTATGAGAAACGTGTCTATCCGATCGGAAAATATGGTGGGCGGTTGGGTGGTGACGAGGGGCTAATCGGGGCTCGAATTAAGGTAAGAATTTGATGTAATATCTTAAACTTTCTTCAAATGAAACCAAACCCAAACGCAAACCAAACCAAACCAAACCAAACCCAAACGCAAACCAACCCAAACCAAACCCAAACCAAACCCGAACCGAACCAAACCAAACCCAAACCCAAACCAAATCAAACCAAACACAAACCCAAACCAACCCAAACCAAACCCAAACCAAACCCAAACCAAACCAAACCAAACCCAAACCAAACCAAACCAAACCCAAACCCAAACCAAATCAAACCAAACATTTTATTTTTCGTATTATTTATTCTAAATATTTAGTTATTTTTCAGTAACGAGCCTAGTCGAAGACAGAAATAAATGGGTGGTTGGGTGGTGTCTCGGGGTTGATGATGGCTTGAATTAAGATAAGGATTTGATGTAATATCTTAAACTTTCTTCAAACGAAACATTTTTTTTCGTATTATTCATTATAAATATTGTTCTATTTTTCAGTAACGAGTCTACTCGAGGACGAATATTAATGGATGGTTGGGTGGTGTCTCGGGGCTGATCATGGCTCGAATTAAGGTTCGAATTATGTAATTTCTTAAACTTTCTTCGAAGATAAAATTGTTTGAATTTGTATCTTGATAAAAATGTTATGAGAATAATTTTGTTTTCACATTATTTATTATGAATATTTTGTCGTTTTTCAGTAAGGAAGCCTACTCGAGGATAAAAATGAATGGGTGGTTGGGCTTGCAGGTAATTTTGGCTCGAAATGAAGAAAATAAAAATGCATCGGTTATAAATTTATTTGTGAAAATGGAATAATAGTGTCGGAAAAATGTATAAATATTTGTAAAAAAAAAATGTTGACTTAAATGGCAAAATTGCGATTTTTTTCAAAGCCTCGAAGAACTCGCGTGGCACAGTGAGTTGGTCCGAACGAAATTTTCCAAGGCTTGAGGTTTGATTATATGATGAAGGAAATTTGGCTCTGACTTGGTCGGGAATGCCCAGGGTTGCTCTCAGCTCTTCCAGCACGCGACTTGACTTTGGAGATTGGCACAGCCACTCTGTAATTCCGTGAAGGCGATTAGAGTCTGGTCATAAAACGTAATTAATATGACTCTAGTTAGGAGATGATTTAGTACTTTGAGAAGAAGTAGTGGTCGAATGTAGTGCGGCGTTGGTATTTGATGAGAAATTAGTTAGGGATTAAATTGAGTAAATTGGGGGTATTTTTGCATAAGGCATCGTTACCTCATGCCGTTGTTTATTTAAATTTAGTTTTGAATAAAGAAAATGACCTTACCTTAGCCGAATATAAATTAAGGAACGACAAAGGATGTTGTTTGTGAAGCCCTTCTGATTTTGTTGTCGTTGTTACGAATAAAATAAGGGATTTAAAGAAGAAAATATTTGTGTTGAGATAAAATTTGAGAGTGGAGCTTCCCGCGACCATGAACGTTGTCGATGAGGTTCCGTCATCTAGAAGGAAAATAGTGTGACTCATACGATGCAATACACGAGGAAGTATTTTTAATAAATTGCATTTTTGTTACATAAGGCGATTAAAAATGTATTTAATTAAAAAGATTGTTTTGATTAATATGGCGAAAGGGGTAGCGCACTCGAAGAAAGCATGCGCGCGATATTTGAAGTTGGAGCACTCGCTTTGCTCGTCGAGTCATTGATAGTTATTAGGGTTTTGTCGAGTTAGTCGAATCGTCATTTGGATTTGGAGGGTAGGTAGTTTTAAGGATTGATGTTTAAAATTAACAGCCATCGTGATGGTCATGATCGTTATTGTTTCGATCTCGTCTTGGCTCGAGGATAGGTTCGGCGGGGCAGCTCCAGCGAAAGTTAAGGTCGAACGTCGGGCGAGGTCGGTTTAGATTAATAAAAATTGTAAGTGTGTGAGAGCCTCGACGTTGGTATGAAGAGGTGGCCGGCCGCCCGGGTGATGGAGCACGGTAGGGGCGTTGGAATCGCTACTTAGGTTTTCCAGCCGGCCGTGGAATGGAGCCCCATGAATGTGAAAGTGAAATTGGGAATAGGGAATGGAATGTAAGGGGTTTGGTTTGGGTTTGGTTTGGGTTTGGTTTGGGTTTGGTTTGGGTTTGGGTTTGGTTTGTATGATGTGATAAATGGTTGAATTGATTGATAATTTGTGGGTTTTTGAGAGGAAAGAGGATGAGTATGGAGCGTGTGTGGTTTGGGTGTTGTAGGTTGTTGGTTACTAAATCGAGTTGGAGGTTTTGGTTATTTGTTGGGTGTGAGGTGAACCGAGATAGAGAAGGGTAAAAGTGTATTTTTGGTGGTTTGGCGATAGCCATAGCGAAATTGGGGATATATGTGTAATGTTGGTTAGATTCTGTTTTCGATATGAAGGTCAGAGTACGACTGCCATGGGTTTGTCTGTAAATTCAGGATATATTTTATTATTATATTACATTACTAAACTATTTACATTAGTTCTATTTTCTAACTATTTACATCTAATGTCGTTACCTGAAAATTCAGGAAACGACATTTCCAGCCGGTAGTTTCCTTGTGTTTGTATCGCTCGCCTCCTGCTCTTCTCTTTCCAAGGCTCTTCTCCGTACCTTCTCGCATTGGCGACTGGTGTCGCGACACTCCGATCGGATTGGTAGCACACGCTCGTATTGGCAACTGTCGTCTCGGAACGGCAAATTTGAAAGCTCTTTGGAAGAGGTATGACGGGACGAATATACGTATCGTCGTATCTCTTTACATATGTAATTGGGGTGAATTTGAATGGTTTGGGAAGTTGTAAAAAGGTATGTCGATCGTAAATTTGGCGTATAAGAATAAAATGGCGGTTTGGTTTTTGATTTTTGAGATTGAATCGGCCTTGAGTGGGATATGAATGGTTGAAAAGGTACTTTGTAAGAAGGGAGGTATTTTTTGTTCGATATGGGTAATTGAACCGTTTGACCGTATTTGTTTAGGCAATGCGCGTATCGATGATTTTGTTGTGAATTTTGTTGATCCATAGGTATCGAAGATATGGTAAAAAAGAGGTATTTGTAATTATTTGACTAATTTGAAAATGATGTGGTGTTTTTTTTTGGCCAAGTGTGAAAAATTTCATAGAGATTGGTTAATAATTACGAATTGTATGGGAAAAAGTGCATGGAGCCAAACGAAACGAAATGAAACCAAACCCGGAAAGTAAATGGGGGAAACGAAAGCCTGGGGAAAGGGAAAGCACCCAAACGAAACTAAATGACGAAACCCAAAGCCCGGAAATGAAATTGCGAATCCAAAGCCCGGAAGCTAAAGCGAAGAAACCCAAAGCCCGGAAAGTAAGTCGTCAAACCCAAACGGGTTTGTTCGTTGATGAGAGACAGAGCCCACGCCGCGTGCGCCACCCCCGCCCGTAGTCCACCTCCGTGTGTACCCCACATCCCCCCGAACGGCCCACCGCCCTGCGTGTACCCTCCTCCCGGGCCTGCCTGTGCCCCTCCGCACCCGCCACGCTGGTGCTCACCCCCCCGCGTAACCGCTCCGCCCGTACCCCCCCCCCCCCCCCCCCCGCCCCGCCCCCGCCCCCGCGCAACCCCGCATTCGCGCGCGTGCTCGCCGCCACCGCGCTCTCCTCCCGCACCCTCGCCACGCCGTGCCACCCAAACTCAAATCAAACCCAAACCAAACCAAACCAAATCATCCAAACCAAATCAGCGAAACCAAACCCAAACCAAACCAAATCAGCGAAACTAAATCGCGGAAACCAAATCAGCGAAACCAAATCACCCAAACCAAATCAACGAAACCAAACCGCGGAAACCAAATCAGCGAAACCAAACCACGGAAACCAAATCATCCAAACCAAATCAGCGAAACCAAATCAGCGAAACTAAGTCGCGGAAACTAAATCATCCAAACCAAACCCAAACCAAACCAAACCAAACCAAACCAAATCATCCAAACCAAATCAGCGAAACCAAACCGCGGAAACTAAATCATCCAAACCCAAACCAAACCAAGTAAGTGAAACCAAACCCAAACTAAACTGCGGAAACTAAATCAACGAAACTAAATCGTGGAAACCAAATCAGCGAAACCAAACCACGGAAACCAAACCAAATCCAAACCCAATCTAAACTGCGGAAACCAAACCCAAACCAAACCAAATCGCGGAAACTAAATCACCCAAAACCAAATCAGCGAAACCAAATCGTAGAAACCAAACCAGTGAAACCAAATCACCGAAACCAAACCGCGGAAACCAAATCAGCGAAACCAAACCACGGAAACCAAATCATCCAAACCAAATCAGCGAAACCAAATCAACGAAACTAAGTCGCGGAAACTAAATCATCCAAACCAAATCAGCGAAACCAAACCGCGGAAACTAAATCACCCAAACCAAATCAGCGAAACCAAACCGCGGAAACCAAACCAAACCAAACCAAATCAGCGAAACCAAACCCAAACCAAACCAAATCAGCGAAACCAAATCACCCAAACCAAATCAACGAAACCAAACCGCGAAAACCAAATCAGCGAATCCAAACCACGGAAACCAAATCATCCAAACCAAATCATGCGAAACCAAATCAGCGAAACTAAGTCGTGGAAACTAAATCATCCAAACCAAATCATCAAAACCAAATCACCGAAACCAAATCGCGGAAACCAAACCAAACCCAAACCAAATCACCCAAACCAAACTGTGGAAACCAAATCAGCGAAACCAAATCACCGAAACCAAGTAAGTGAAACCAAACCAAACCCAAACCAAATCATCCAAACCAAAACAGCGAAACTAAATCGCGGAAACCAAATCAACGAAACTAAATCGCGGGTTTGGTTTGGGTTTGGTTTGGTTTGGTTTGGGTTTGGTTTGGTTTGGTTTGGGTTTGGTTTGGTTTGGTTTGGGTTTGGTTTGGGTTTGGTTTGGTTTGGGTTTGGTTTGGGTTTGGTTTGGTTTGGGTTTGGTTTGGGTTTGGTTTGGGTTTGGTTTGGGTTTGGTTTGGGTTTGGTTTGGGTTTGGTTTGGTTTGGGTTTGGTTTGGGTTTGGTTTGGGTTTGGGTTTGGGTTTGGTTTGGTTTGGGTTTGGGTTTGGTTTGGGTTTGGTTTGGTTTGGGTTTGGTTTGGGTTTGGTTTGGGTTTGGTTTGGGTTTGGTTTGGGTTTGGTTTGGGTTTGGTTTGGGTTTGGTTTGGGTTTGGTTTGGGTTTGGTTTGGGTTTGGTTTGGTTTGGTTTGGGTTTGGTTTGGTTTGGGTTTGGTTTGGGTTTGGTTTGGTTTGGTTTGGGTTTGGTTTGGTTTGGGTTTGGTTTGGGTTTGGTTTGGTTTGGTTTGGTTTGGGTTTGGGTTTGGGTTTGGGTTTGGTTTGGGTTTGGTTTGGGTTTGGTTTGGGTTTGGTTTGGGTTTGGTTTGGGTTTGGTTTGGTTTGGGTTTGGTTTGGGTTTGGTTTGGGTTTGGTTTGGGTTTGGTTTGGTTTGGGTTTGGTTTGGGTTTGGTTTGGGTTTGGGTTTGGTTTGGGTTTGGGTTTGGTTTGGGTTTGGTTTGGGTTTGGTTTGGTTTGGGTTTGGTTTGGGTTTGGTTTGGGTTTGGTTTGGGTTTGGTTTGGGTTTGGTTTGGTTTGGGTTTGGTTTGGGTTTGGTTTGGGTTTGGTTTGGGTTTGGTTTGGTTTGGTTTGGGTTTGGTTTGGGTTTGGGTTTGGTTTGGTTTGGGTTTGGTTTGGGTTTGGTTTGGGTTTGGTTTGGGTTTGGTTTGGTTTGGGTTTGGTTTGGTTTGGGTTTGGTTTGGTTTGGTTTGGGTTTGGTTTGGGTTTGGTTTGGGTTTGGTTTGGGTTTGGTTTGGGTTTGGTTTGGTTTGGGTTTGGTTTGGGTTTGGTTTGGGTTTGGTTTGGGTTTGGTTGGGTTTGGTTTGGGTTTGGTTTGGTTTGGGTTTGGTTTGGTTTGGTTTGGGTTTGGTTTGGTTTGGGTTTGGTTTGGGTTTGGTTTGGGTTTGGTTTGGGTTTGGTTTGGGTTTGGTTTGGGTTTGGTTTGGGTTTGGTTTGGGTTTGGTTTGGGTTTGGTTTGGGTTTGGTTTGGGTTTGGGTTTGGTTTGGGTTTGGTTTGGGTTTGGTTTGGTTTGGGTTTGGTTTGGGTTTGGTTTGGTTTGGGTTTGGTTTGGTTTGGTTTGGGTTTGGTTTGGGTTTGGGTTTGGTTTGGGTTGGGTTTGGTTTGGGTTTGGTTTGGGTTTGGTTTGGGTTTGGTTTGGGTTTGGTTTGGGTTTGGTTTGGGTTTGGTTTGGTTTGGGTTTGGTTTGGGTTTGGTTTGGGTTTGGTTTGGTTTGGGTTTGGTTTGGTTTGGTTTGGGTTTGGTTTGGGTTTGGTTTGGGTTTGGTTTGGGTTTGGTTTGGTTTGGGTTTGGTTTGGGTTTGGTTTGGGTTTGGTTTGGGTTTGGTTTGGGTTTGGTTTGGGTTTGGTTTGGGTTTGGTTTGGGTGGGTTGGGGTTGGGTGGGGTTGGTTTGGGTTGGTTTGGGTTTGGTTTGGGGTTTGGTTGGGTTTGGTTTGGGTTTGGTTTGGGTTTGGTTTGGGTTTGGTTTGGGTTTGGTTTGGTTTGGGTTTGGTTTGGTTTGGTTTGGTTTGGTTTGGTTGGGTTTGGTTGGGTTGGGGTTTGGGTTTGGTTTGGGTTGGTTGGGTTGGGGTTTGGTTTGGTTTGGGTTTGGTTGTGGTTTGGGTTGTTGGTTTGGTTTGGGTTTGGTTTGGGTTGGTTTGGGTTTGGTTTGGTTTGGGTGGGTTTGGTTTGGTTTGGGTTTGGTGGGGTTGGTTTGGTTGGTTTGGTTGGGGTTGGTTTGGGTTGGGTTGGGTGGGTGGGGTGGGTGGGGGTGGTGGGGGGGTGGTGGGGGTGGGGTTGGGGGGGTGTGGGTGGGGTGGGGGTGGGGTGGGTGGGGGTTGGGGTTGGTGGGTGGGTTGGGGGTGGTGGGGTTGGGGGGGGGGGGTGGGTGGGGGTGGGGGTGGGTGGGGGGGGTGGGGTTGGGTTGGTGGTGGGGGGTGGGGTTGGGGGTGGGGGGGGGGGGGGGGTGGGTGGGGGGTGGGGTGGGGTTGGGTTGGGGTTTGGTTTGGGTTGGTTGGGTTTGGTTGGGTTTGGGTTTGGTGTGGGGTGGGGGGGGTGGGGGTTGGGTGGGGGGGGTGGGGGGGGTGGGGGGGGGGGTGGGGGGGGGGGTGGGGGGGTGGGGGGTGTGGGGGGGGGGGGGGGGGGGTGGGGGGGGGGGGGGGGGGGGGGGGGGGGGGGGGGGGGGGGTGGGGGGGGGGGGGGGGGGGGGGTGGGGGGTGGGGGGGGGGGGTGGGGGTGGGGGGGGGGGGTTTGGGTTGGTTTGGGTTTGGTTGGTGTGGTTTGGGGGTGTTGGGGTTTGGGTGGGTTTGGTTTGGTTTGGTTTGGGTTTGGGTTTGGTTTGGGTTTGGTTTGGGTTTGGTTTGGTTTGGGTTTGGGTTGGTTTGGTTTGGGTTTGGTTTGGGTTTGGTTTGGTTTGGGTTTGGTTTGGGTTTGGTTTGGGTTTGGTTTGGGTTTGTTTGGGTTTGGTTTGGGTTTGGTTTGGGTTTGGTTTGGGTTTGGTTTGGGTTTGGTTTGGGTTTGGTTTGGGTTTGGTTTGGGTTTGGTTTGGTTTGGGTTTGGTTTGGGTTTGGTTTGGGTTTGGTTTGGTTTGGGTTTGGTTTGGTTTGGGTTGGTTTGGTTGGGTTTGGTTTGGGT